>JAWNMX010000043.1:3192500-3777026 GCA_035043575.1 Drosophila seclusa | reverse complement strand
CTATATTTTTTACTTGTCTTCCGACCAAATATCAAGTTTTCAAGTTTGAATGTACGATTGATTTAGGGGCAAAACTATGATCAAAAAGCCCTCGCTTTTTAAAAAAAGTTGAGTTTTGACGAAGATATGGAATTTTGAAGTTTCGACCTATGCCCATTTATCGATTTTCAGGCAATATTTTTTACTTGTCTTCCGACCCAATATCAAGTTTTCAAGTTTGAATGTACGATTGATTTAGCGGTAAAGCTATGATCAAAAAGCCCTCGCTTTTTAAAAAAAGTTGAGTTTTGACGAAGATATGGCATTTTGAAGGTTCGACCTATGCCCATTTATCGATTTTCAGGCTATATTTTTTACTTGTCTTCCGACCCAATATCAAGTTTTCATGTTTGAATGTACAATTGATTTAGGGGCAAAACTATGATCAAAATGCCAAATATTCATGAGCCAATAATAAAGATTACCTGTCAACTGTGAGTATGTGGCCATCACGTAGACGAATCCAGGAAACGGATTTGTTGCCAAGCTGCTTTACCTGCAGAGGAAAGATAGATTTTAATTATATATAATTTGTGTAATTACTTTAATAGTATATTTGGATTGTTGTTTCATGTATTTTAAGTTAAACATTTAAATAAATGTTTCAATTTACAAAGTTGAAACAAAAAGTAATCGGTCGAGATTTAAATATTCTACTAATTAATCTTAATATTCTCAACTATTTTATTTCCCTCTCTATAATACTGAAAGTTAATAGGATTGTACGATGAGCTTCACTTTCAACGTGTGATTAGCAGCATATTTAATATATGCACATATTTTCTGAATGACTAATGTACTTACAGCAACTACACAGAAATGTAAATTGAATAGTGTTTAGCTCATCAAATAATTGAGTAGCTCATGCCAATCCCAGTAAGTTAATATTTTGTGAGATGCTAAGCCGATTAACATGCTGCTCAAAATAAATACTAAGCAAATTGACACAGCTATTGGTTTCGAATAGGGTCAAACGTGCCACCTGAAGCAGATAAATTTAATTCAAGTCAACGCAAAAGGGGCAACGTGTGGCAAGGCTTCAAGTTATCAACAAGTAATTGATAAAATGCCACAAACCGATAGTAAACTAATGCACCAAAATGTATGCAATGCTTGGCAAACAAAACTCAGACGCAGACACACAGATACAAATATTGAAATGTAATTAAATACCCAAAACTGAACATGAAGCTTATCGGGCAGACAACCAGAACGAGTCTCCCCGTCGAATCGAAATGTGTCGCATTTAGTAAATCCAAAATGCATTTAGAGCCACACACACTCTCGTTGCACTTGTGACTGCATTTGGGTTTGTTGAATTTACATGGAAATTATTTTGTCAATTCAGCACTTTGGCATTGATTTTGCCCTGGGCACAAATGTCCTAAATATGTTCGCCGATAATTTAGTCGTAATGGACTCATTAGGCACGCAGTGAGAGGGTCACATTTAATTATGGTCAAGACTTTACCAAATACTCTGCAATTTAATTAATTTTACATTACAGGTTAAGAGCGGTCTGAACTGTCTACAAATCAGTTAATGCAGGCACAACTAAAATATAAACTCAGTTAAAAATATGCCTGTCGAAAGTATCCTTACAAACATGAATTGCTGCTTGTTTCTTCACTTTAACAAATTCTGTGTATTAAGAGGAAAAGAAATCAGCTTCCTGACAAAGTAAAAGGAGCAGAGAGTTCTCTGTATCTTTGTGTGCGCTTAACAAGGAGGAATTACAATAAGCTGCTGCTTGGAATACTTTGAATAACCCAATTGCAACCTGAGCAAAGTCAAAAGGATGCTCTCGATGTCCTTCAGCTGACATCAGCAGGGGCTTGGCACAAGTGAGAACAATCTTGAATGGAGCTGTAGCCGGTCAGACAGTTCCTCGCTTGGAGGCAAGAAGTCGCTCAACTGTGCCACTTAATGCGGCAGTCGAACAAAGAGCCGCATGCAACGCATGCCACACAGCTCCACTGATGGGCATAAAGTGTAAAGTGAATGAGTCCAAGTATAAGTGGGAATACAGCTACGAGTGCCTGTAATTGACAAACATTCAGATGCGAGCTTTTCATTCCTTCTCTCAAATTGTACGCTGAGATAGAGAGAGAGAGAGAGAGAGAGAGACAGAGAGAGAGAGAGAGAGAGTGGGAAGAGGCGGGGCATGCATGCCGACACTTAATTGACCATGACAACGAGTATTAACATTTTTTCTTTTTTGGGCAACTTACAACACAAGTTGCTTGCTCCATGCATTAAATATTTTGGTCAGTTTGAAGTTGAAACAGCTGCCAACTGCTAGACGCCTGCTGCCGGCTGCCTGCCACACGATTAATGGCCAAGGCCACAATTTGTGTGCGAGCTGCGTAAGAATTTGAATTTCATTTTGCCTTTAACCTGGCGGCCAATTACTGGCCGCTGTCTTTGTCTGCTCCGCAAAAATTGATGACTTTGTTCGAAATATAAATTGGACTGGGGCGTGATAATTAGCTCTAATGACTGCAGACACTCCAGCCCGGTTAAGATATTGTGTATAAGGACAGATACAGCAATCAACTCGGCATTTGCATGCAATTAAATTATATTATTTTATATTATCATAATTGTTATTTTAGCCAGGGGCTGAAGGGAAGATGTTCGCTACACAATTCTACACTTCGCTGACAGTTGAACATTAGCCATATTTTGGCGAATACAGCAGTGGCTCCCCAATGGGAACCTCAATTTGAAATTGCTAAATAATGGTTCTTATAGGCGAATTTTGACGGGCCAGCTAAGTAAACACATCTAATGCCTTCAAAATTGCAGTAGACTTTTATTCTTTAACCTAATTTTATAGCATTAGGAAATTTTGTCACTAAAATATATTATGTGAACATTCCTAGATTTAATTATAAGAACATAAAATTTATTCAACTTTATAATTAAAACCTAGGAAACGAGTCCCAACTTTAGATAAAATAATAAAAATAAATTCATTCATTGAACTTTTACATAAAATTATAAAATCAACATTAAAGTTCCAATGAAATAAATTGGGACTAGTTTTCAATTTAGCTATAATCATTTATGTGGAAAGGTATCTGCGTGCCAGCTTAGTTGGGGCGTCTCTTGGGATATTATTTCATTTGTTGAATTTGGACAAGGCACGTAATGCCATAAAACTAATTTGTGTAAATTTAATTTGAACTTTCGGTGTTGCTGTTGGGGCCCAATTCAATATTTACAACTTCTGAGCAAACAATTTGCATGTTCGCCTGCCTGTCGACCGTCGTTGACCTTTAAACACCTGCGCAAACAGTGGCCCTGGCAACTCCGCCCAATTTCCCAGCCCCTGGCAGTGCCTGGCGGCATAAATTGGTGGCATTTGTTTTTCAGCTTTGTGTTAAATACACGATGCGGTCACACCTCGTGGCTGGGTGCCTCCAGCTGTACTGCAAATATTGACGCAATAAAATTTAATGTGTTTTCTATGACCGAGATACTTATGCGATAACCATTCTGGGCAGAGAAGTGGCCCTGATAATTACAAATAGAAACATGCACGCAGCAGCAGTCAGGCACGCCATCTTACAAAATAAAACAATAATCAAATGAAATGAAAGCCAAATAAAAAATGCAAATAGTAAAGGAACAGAAATCGAAGAAGAGGTGATTAGGGTATAACTTACCCGACAAGGCAGATACGCGTGGGTGCCGATCTGCGTGGTCACATTCGATGTGGCATAGCCGTCCAGATAGGGCTCAACAAGGACACCAGTGGCCATCAGGGCGCCAACCTCTGGTAGCAAGGACGACACTTGAGCTGCTCCCAAGAAACCAGCAGCCACCGATGAAGATGTGTCCACATCACTCGCATCAAAACTGGCAGCGACGGTGGCTGTTGCGGTGGCAGCTGCTCCTCCTGTCTGTGGATGCGATGCTGCGCAGTGCGGAAAAGAAAAAACAAAAAAAAAAAACGAAAAGTTATTTCCGTGTTAATCGAAATGGCAATTTGAGCTTTGCCTCGACGAAGCTTATGTCACGTACGTGCCACACGTGAGAAACGCTATTAGTAGGTGTGTGATTAACAGCCCAGGGGCTGATGCTGAGGCTGAGATTTCGCTGAATTCGCTGATTGAAAGTGCGTTTTTTTGTTTTGCCTTTTTTTTGTCTTGTTCGCAAACACTTTTTATATGATAAGATCTCCATATTTATTTGATATATTTCTCCACATTTAAATAAACTTTAAAAATATATATTGAGTTATTTTTATAAAAATTATGTTAAATATTATTTATTATTATAAAATGTATAAGAAATTTTCCAAATTTGAAGACTCTACTTATTATAGTATCAGAGATTCGCCTGATTAAGTATATTTGTTTTTTGGATGGGATCAGAGATGCGTCCTCTTGCCTGTTCCATACTTTTGCACAAAATCATTATACTCATTTTAACCGTTTTTAATGGGTATAGGATATAGATATATGACGAGAAATGCCATATCTCAATCGCATAGACAATATTTGTTGGCATAACTGATGATGAATTTATGCTGTGTTTTGTTTGGCAAACGAAATTGACAAGCTGTATGAAGTGCCTCCAGTGGCAGTGGAAAGTTAATCAACCACTACAACAGCAGCAACAGCAGCAGCAGCAGCAACAACAGCAGCAGCAGCAGCAGCAGCAGCAACAAATACATTAATTGAAAATGTGGCAAATGTGTGCTCGATGCTTGTGCACGCAAAGCCCGCAGAATGCTAGCAAAACCGCCAAGTGAGTAGAGCAGATATGAGGACTTGCAACACCTTCACACACAATCTCAACCACACACGCACACCCACACACAAATACACATTTATGGCACCTGCAGGTGACGATAGATGGCGTGCTTGTGTCTTGTTTGGCGTCGACTGTCAGATTTTGGTTTCGAATTAATCACCGCCCTTTAAGTGGTTTGCATGCGTCGACAGCACACCACCAACCATCAACCACCAACCAGCCGGCGCTCTACTCACCCACCGATTGTGATTTTCGCGTTGCAAAGTTCTTCTTTTTTTTTTAATGAATGGCGTTCATTAAAATTGATTGTTGTTTGCGGCGTCACCGCAGACGATGATTTGGCAATACACACTCATCCTCACTCAGGGGGCGACGCGCCAGTGGTGCGGCAGTGGTTGGACATACGCATGCCATCTGCTGAAACGCCAATTAACAAGCAATTTCTCCGAATCAAATACTTCGCAGCTAAAACTCAATCCACCACCCACCTAGTACCCAGTCCACCCAATTTTGACTTGATTTTCGCGCGATAAGTGCACAGAGCCCACTTGATGGTAGAAAATTAAT
Source organism: Drosophila seclusa (assembly GCA_035043575.1). Classification (NCBI taxonomy): domain Eukaryota; kingdom Metazoa; phylum Arthropoda; class Insecta; order Diptera; family Drosophilidae; genus Drosophila; species Drosophila seclusa. The sequence continues at coordinate 3,771,656 of JAWNMX010000043.1, read as the reverse complement.
GTTTGGATAATATTACGCTGTCCCCAGTGGGGCAATTGAACTTCGAATCTGGTGCACTTGTCGCCTGTCGCTGACACTTTCAGTTATTCGCTTGTTTGTGCAATCAAAATCGTTTTGGGTATACATATGTATGCCAACTGTTGTAGGAATTGATTGTTTGCAATTGGCAAATGTTTGGCCTGACCCCAATGCGCAGCGAGTTGGAAGCACACGTTTTAAAGAAAACTTGAAAACAAACATTGGATAAATCTTACATATTATGAATATCTTTAAATATATGTCTATTTGTCTTGAATTGAGTTACATTTTTGGTTAAATTTTATTTATTAAAATTGACTGAAAATTTGTTGAAATTTTTTATGATGTCTTTTTGTTATTTTTGGCACAGAAACAAATTATATTTCATATTGCGTGGCATATAAATTAAATTTCCGCTAGCTTTTCAAATATATATATATTCCATTTGTATTTTCACACATGGCCAACATCTAAAAATATTGTGCAAAAACAAAAAAAAAAACTTCAAACATATTTCAATAAAAAGAGACCTGAACAACAATATGCTAAAGCTTCCAAAAGACAAGCGATTTTGCCCGCGGCAAAATGATTTGATCCGCAATTGTGCTCCAATTAAAAGGACGAATGATTTCGAGTTTGACAACTCGTCCGTCAATTTAATTGCTGCGACCTTTTTTTGATGGGCACCGGTGACTGTTAGCGTCACTCAAGTTGAGAGCGGCTGGCATGGCAGCAGCAACGGCAGAGCGGGGCGATAGACGCCTGGCGGGGAGCTGAAATGGGATGCAGGATGGGAGGATGAGATCCCCTGTCTCCACCAGAAATCAGCAATCATTTCATCTTTGCCCATTTTGTGTCCTTCTGCCTTTGGCAGCTACTCTTTTCAGTTACCCAGTCCGTGAGAGTATATCTGCGTGTGCGTGTGTATATGTTTGTGTGCGGTATCTGTGTGAGTGGCACTGCCACAAATTGTGGAATCAATGTTGGCGTGTTCGTAATTGACAAAAGGTTTCATGCATCCAATGCCCGTGCCAGCTCTACCATCGATGCTTCGTCCTGTCGCCTTTTGCCTCGCTGCCAAATACACACATGAGTGCCTTGAATGACATTCGCATACACACACACACACACACACACAAACACACAAAGATACACATACATATACAGCCAGCAGCAGCAGCGATAGGCACAGACACACACACACATGCACTGCAATCGACACGCCAAAATTGAAGGCGCGTTGAAAGGATCAAAGCCGTTAATTGTCAGTGACGGGAGTTGAAGACTCTTGCCATTGAATAGATAGAGGGGTTTGTTGCGGCGTTGGGGTAGCTGTGGGGGCGTGGCATCGATGCGGGCTGTCGCTATTCGGTTGAGCGACAGGAGCAGTGTGTGATTTGTCAAAGCATGCCATGATTCTGTCCTGCCCCTGGGCCAGCTCTCGCACTCAAACAATTTTCCAAGGTTTTGTTTAACATTTTCCTGGAAATGAGCCGCTGGCGAAAAATAGAATAGAAACAGAACCGTAGCAGTTAGCACGGTAAGCGTGAGCTGTCAGTTTCGGAAATAAACAAAAAAAAAAAATGCTAATTTCGAGATGATTTCAATAGAAATAGACGAAGCTGATCAAAATAATGGGAATGGGAATGTAAAAATAACAAATGATTTTTAAAGCAAAAAAACAGATGTAGTCAAAGCCTGTGTGTAAAATATCAGTACAACATTCTCACTACTTATGTTAATAACATTAATGTCAAGTTGTTCAACGTGAGCACCTGCCGTAAAGGCTTAATCTCACGGTGCCAAGCACATGAATTAATTTAAGCGTCAATTACCGCCCCTTTGGAACTAATATTCAGGTACCAATTTGAAGTCACTACTGTTTGGCCGCCTATCTAAACGACTTCCGATCTATCGGTTATCACGGCACACTGCAACACTACGCCGAGTTAATAACAGTGATATCGATACTGCGATCGATACCCCAACTACCACCACTAGATATAAACATACATTGAATAAAAGTTTTGCCGGGTAAAAACACAAAAGTCTGTTTGAATAATACAATTTTAAATGGATTCCGATTAGAAATCGTAGACCCTTTGAAATATATGACAAAGTGGCAGCGCTTACTCACAATCAGTTATCTACAAATTCAATACAAGAAAGCACACACCATTCGAGAACAATTTCAATTCTCTGGCGGGTTGAAGGTAAGGCTTCTATGATGGGAATACATCCTTGTGTAATTGTTTCTGTTGTTCAGTTAACGAATTGAAGATGTGCAGCCCTTGTTGTGGAAGCTGTTGCGGACCGTGCTGTTTACCCTGCTGCCAACCGTGTGGCCAACCTTGTTGCCAACCTTGGTGCGATCCCTGTTGCGGACCCTGTTGCGGACCCTGTTGCGGACCCTGTTGCGGACCCTGCTGTGACCCGTGCTGTGGTCCATGTTCTGGAGACGGCGGCAACTCCTGCTGTTGCAGTCCATGCTGCTTCAGTTGCTCTTGCTGTAAATATGGACCGTGTTGTGGGCCATGCTACAGCGTCTGCTGCAGCCCTTGTTGTGGACCCTGTTGTGGAAAATGTGCACCAAGCTGTGGACCCTGTTGCGGTCAAAGATGTGTGCCAAGTTGCAGTCAGGGCTGCAGTTCTTCTTGCGGCTCCAAATGATAAAGCTCTCATCATTTAGTCAGCCAACCATTGACAATGTGGCATGCACAAAATATCACCATAAATTCCGTATAACCCGTTAGAGAATTGACCCAAAAAAATGAAATCATTAACAACAAGCAAAAATGCCAGTTCTAAATAAAGTGGTCAAATCTGCCAGTTTAAAACATAAGAAAGTGTGGGAGCGGAAGGAAGCGTAAGCCAGCGTAAGCTAGCTCAACTTAATTGTCTATTTTACCTTTCTTACTCGAGTTGTTAAACACTCGCGCCACAGGTTTTCTTTGGCCAAGTTCATTTTGGCTTCACTCAGCGTCAACTAAACACAATTTCTTTACTCTCAGCTCTTGTACGCATTATATTGGACTTTGGCTTGTTTGCACAGCTTTGCCAAGATAAGGGGCAACTGCTTCTGGCAGTATATTAATGAAGTAAAACGATGATACAATTTAATGTTAGGTAAAAGTTGGTCATTCAAAAGTTATGTGAATAAGTACACGAAACTACTGTGTAAGAAAAATTAATTAAAATATCAATTTCAGCAACATGACAGGAGGCCAAGTACACGATGACAAACAAACGCACACATACACACATACACACATACAAAGACCACCCAAAATATTCAAAAGCTTACGGGGATACGCACAAAAGTCGACGATGACAACTACAAGAAGAATCTGTGAGAGACTCGTCCTCCAATTTAGTGTTCCGCATAACAGGATGTTATTTACAGCTGCTGCTTCTACTGCTGTTGCAGGCAGCGGCAGCTGACACAACTTTGCATACCTTAATTAAACATTCTACATTGCAGATGTACAAACACACACACACACACACTTACACACGTATATAGGTAGATAGAGGGAAAAGTTTAAATAAATGCTTGTTAGATGTCGCACAACTGCCCGCAGTCTTTTGCGGCACAAACTTAATAACTAAGTTCGACATTCTGCGGCAGTTACTTAACAACTTTCACTTGAAATGCCCAAAAGCAATTTCCAAACAATCCCACGGAATTTGTATGCTCAGCCGCAACAGATATAAATACAGCTGCAGAAACATCTATGGATACAGCTGCACACACTATACTGGCTATAGATACATTTAAACTGTGCGCTTTGGATCTAGACAGCTTGAACTTAATTAGGGTTAATTAATGTTAGTAAAACACACACACATCAAAACGAGGAGAGAGTGAGAGAGGGGGATTCAGTGAGTGCGAGTGGGTTAGATATATTGGCTAACGACAAATTGGCATACAATTTACATTCTGTTGCAGCAGCTGAGACTGCCAAACCGGAAATGAGTTTTCAAAAGGCCGGAAGGCGGCAATTATGCGACCTGCTTTGTGTGCAATGCTCTCGATAGCTTCCAACCTCTCCCTCACTCTCCCCCTCTCTCTGACTCTCTGGGAATCGAAATTTCAAAGCCCTCGAATATATTGCATTAGGCTGGCCTACGAAATTGGCGTTGCGTATACACAAGCTATAACAGTTTTGGACATTGAGCAGCCTAAGTCTACAAGCTGTTTGCATATCATCATCGCACCAATCCTTCAGCAAAAAAATAATGTTTTCCTGTTTGTGTGCTCTGTGTATGTTAACGCCCTGTAACATGGCAAATCCAATTTTGAAGCTTGGTTGTCCCTTCCCTAACACCAGCTAACACACGCCTTGGCTGCGTTCCTTGCCATTTCGCATGACAGCCCAGCTTTTGGCCTTGAGGCGTATCGTTGGGCGGCAATCTTTGAGTTAGTTCGTTACGAATGGCAGGCACTGTAGCTCACTCATAGCTTCTAGAGTTTGTTTGCTTTTTATTCCACCTATGCTGCAGGTTGGGCAAAATTTGTCCATGGACCCAGGACGAAAACTTGTCAGTAATGAAAGCAATTGATATAGTGCAGAACTGAATATTGGATGTGTACACAAAACATTGCTTCTACGAAATGCCAAATAGCCTGAGGAGTAATACTTTTCTAGATTTCGACTCTTATTAAATCGTTCAATATTTGCACAAAGCTCACAAAGTGTCGCATTGGCTTGGACATTTCATATGTGCCTTGATGCGGAAGTGTTGTTAAAGATAGAAAACAGAAATGTTACATAACTGGCAGACAAGAGTAGTCCTAAATATTTAATAAATACAGATTGTATTGTTAGTAGTAGTAGATTTTAATTATGCTTCAAATAAAGGGGTCGACCACTGTTTGGGTTTATAACACAAAACACTTTGCGCCAAAAACGCAAACTGCATTTGACGCATTGCGTCCATTATAATGCATAAATAAATATTTGCGCTTTAATGAAAAAACCACAGGGATATGCGTACTGTGTATGTGATGTAAATAAAAATAAAAATATGAAAAAAAAAACCAAATATATATTACAATTGCCGACAGCCATTAGATCATGCTTAATAAACCCTAATAGTGTGTGGTCTGCTCTTCTGCGCCTCGCTTGTGCCACGCTTAATGCCATCCGAAACTGTAGTTTGGATTTGCACACGTGTAAAATGCATTTGACGTGCTTTGTTCAACATTTATTTATTATTCCATTTATTTCATTTACTAATTAATTATTCAGCATATTGTGTGCTTATCATTTGCCAACTAAAAACGTATGTTGGCGTCCAGTTGAATTTATAGGTTTGACAGTTTCGGTTGAAAGCGGTTTCAACGATAATACTGATTGATTAATCATACACTGTAATCAATTTGGTGTAGTTATTAGTGTTACTTTTAGATGGCCGGAAGAGGTAATAGTTGATTTGTTTTATATTATTGCAAAAGTATATCGGATGATTTCCTTGCTTAGATACTCATTTTTTAAATGAAATTCAATTTTTTCAATTATATTTAGATAAATACAATAATTTGAAGAGACTTATATAAATTCATTCTTAAGTAGTTTTGGTATTCAATAAATTTTCTGTGCTCAGTTGATTTCTACAGTATTTGAAAAGCACACAGATAGATATATTAAAACAAATATTTTATGCGCTTCCAATTTGTTTTTGTTTTAAGCCAAAAAGCTTATATTGAGTTTTGCCATATTTGAAAAACATATTGTATCTCTGTATGTTGTATCATATCTGTAATTAGTTAATTAAAATGCATCTACAAATCCTGATATACTGCTTTTATGTTATTGTACCCCATTGTTGCATAATTTGCTCGTTGCTTTCGTTAATTTTGTTTGCTCGTTGCATTACCACAAAAACATGTTGCAAATGAGCGTAGCTCCTAAACATTAGTTATCAATTTCTGAAAGTAAAACTAATTTTTGCGTAGTACTCATTGGATATTAACTAACTGCGAAATCCGCAAATGCATTCGATAATGGATGGGAGAATTGGCATTGTTTTTGTTGCAGCAAATGGGCCGATTGGCTTCACTGAGTGCCAATGTAATTTCATAATGGGCATTGAAGGCTGTGCTCCAGTTACAGACATAATAGGAATCCCATATAGACCCATCTCTGCTCGTCTGCAATGACACAGCGAGTACGTGTAAATCCTCACCTGTGGCTACATTCATCCATCATTAGTTGAACACAAAAAGGATTTTATGATGCGGTAATGGTGACATAAAAGCACGCACCTACATCTCCACCTCCACACCTCGAACTACACTATGTGAGTGGAATGTTGGATTGGGTGTATATTTTTTATGTTTTATGCCTTTTGAGCAAACAAGTTGGTGTATTTTTGAGCAAAGCTGCAGGACGCATACAAAACTGACATAAACTGTCGCCTGATGGCTTTTCACACACGTTTTAACTAAGCCGCAACTTCCGCAACGTGTCATTCAAGCCGCTCGTATAGTGAAACTCCCCGTCATAAACTGCATAGAGTTGAACAGCTGCCTTAGCCGACCCGCACGTAGGCCTCCCCTTCAGCTGCTGCTGCTTATTATACCCTGTACTTGAAATTTGAACGAATAGGTTGTGTTAAAACATAAAGTCGCCACTCTGATAAGTAAAACATACAAAAGTCCAGCACAATAAATTTCATTAAGAACAAAAGCTATTGAAGAGAGTATATTTGAATTTATCCAGTTGCTGTTGGTAGAGAGTATCTCTTAGTCGTGTATTCGCACATCTATTTATTGTTTTATGAGCATGTGGATAGGCGATATTCACACGTAACTCAACACTACGTTGCATAAGTTAGCTTTCTGCGCTTAACACAGTTTTACGGGCACTGCACAGCATCCTGACCATGCCCCATATCAGCTCAGCTCAGCCCAGCTCAGCTCCCGCTCCTGCTCCAGCAACGCTGTCATGCGCCCGGAGAAGCAGCGACAGCAGCGCCGGATGCTCAGCAAATACTTTAAAACGTATAAAAATTCCAACACGTCGTAAACTCGGTGCTTTTAACAGTTCACAACGTACTCTATGCTTTCACTCCTCCCCACCCACCACCCACTCCTATCAGACAGCACACCCAAGTCAGCAATCAACACACAAACACACACACACACGCTCAGCAGAACACAACACAACACACACATACACTCAAGAGCGGAGCAGCTGGCTTTGTTGCAAGTCATGGCACATCAAGTGAAGTTCTTGTTGCATGTTGTGCGTTGTATGTTGTCTGTTATATGCTTGTTGTTGTTGTTGTTGCTCGTCTCGTCTCGTCTCGTTTCTGCTAGAAACGTTTCATCTTGCCTCGTCACGGACGCCTCGCCTGTTCCGCTGCAGTTAACCTGCGAAGTAGCGCAATTTGTTGATAGCAGGTAAAATTTCATTTGCGAACAGTTTATATTTTTTGATGCCACCTAATGATGGAGCTGCAGCACACACAGCTACACTCTTGTGTTACGTGTTTTAAACACGAGGGCGCAAAATATAATACGTGAAAACAAAAATAATCGCAATTGCTTTACTTCTTTTGTTTTGTGTGTCAATTATGCGCACTACGTATTTTCAACAGGATGTCTGCATAACTATCCAGCAAATAACTCCAAAAATAATTGCTGAAAGTGTTTCTAGCTGCTACTCTGAATGCCAAGCGGCGAATCTGCAAAAGCTTGCAACTAACGAGATAGCTCCGACAATGCAATTCAAATCATAATAAGCAGAAGCAGTTTTGTTTCGTTGATTTCTGGAAATTCCAGGAAAATAATTTCAATGTTGAATAATGTTGAATATTTGTATGCAATTATTTCTAGTTTGTTAGAAAATGACGTGCAACTACTATGAATAGCAAGCGTAGACAAAGTTTAATCAATTGAGTGCCAACTTTATTTCAAAAGCGAATTTTTGTTCATTCTGCCACTGGAAATGTACAACTGGAAATTGCAAAGTTTTTTAATTTATAACTGTGTTCGTTAAGGGAGCAGAGGCGAGTGTCCACATTAATATCACTTTACCTCAATCTGTCCAATTTACCAATAGAGCTCCTGAAATCTGAAAACTAAAAGCGCTTTAAGCTGAAATGGCAAAGTAAATACCAGGTTACAGCTCCATATTATGTCAGTGTATGTGGTTGTGTGTGTGTGTGTGCTTTGCAATAATACTGCCTTCTAACTTTTACATAAAAACAACGCAGCCTGCAGCAGTTAGTGCAGACGAGAGTCAGCATCCAGTAAAGGATGCAACTTTCAGCTGCTAAACGAAAATATAAAACACTTAACTCGACTGCAGCCAACAAGGATGCTGAAGCTGATGTTGAAGCTGTCGCTGAAGCTGATGCTGAAGCTGTCGCTGATGCTGAAGCTGTTGCTAAAGCTGATGGTGGCGATGACTCACTCAAACTATTTAACGGGACGTGCCAAAGATGCTGCACGCCAAACCAAACCAAAGCACACACAATTTGCCACAAACTCTGTCTGGCAACAGCGGCCTACAGCGGCAACAATTTGAAGTCACTGTGCAATGTCACTCCCAGCGGCAACAAGGCCTAGGGGCTGAATCAGGAACAGATGCACAGGCAAACAAACAAGCACAAGAACCGGACAGCAATCCACTCCACGGCAGACTAACACCCGCCGTACTGGCTGCAAATTTGTGTCAGTTTTGGGCAGCCGACAACAGAAAGCAGTTGTATTCCAGTTCATCTGTTTTTGCCAATCACAAACATTGGCAATAGGCCACGTAAATGGAGCACAAAAATACGAACGATTAAACAAATATCCAATGTGACTAATGGAAAGAGCAGAAGGCAACAGAGTTACAAAGTTTTTAAAAACTTGATCTTATTTTTGATATATATATGTATATAAAATGCATTTAGTCGTCAAAGTCAAGATCAAACTGGATATGCATTAAGCTTTGTTTTTATTATGAAAATATTAAATAACAAAAAACTGCCTAAGCCAAACCATGCTCAACTGCTCAAAAATGAGAAAATTAAACTAATCAAATCAAAATTTTGTAAGGCCAAACAAATAAATCACGCCCACTGTGCGCACTGCTGTATTCGATGGAAAGGAACTGCGGGGGTCATTGGCAGACTTTAATAAATAACAGGCAAAGTTTAAATTGCCGTTAGCATAAATTATGAGCAGTTAGAGCCTTTGGCTCCTGCATTCAGTCAAAGTCGACGCCAGTTTGGCTGGCTGTGTGAATGCAGAAAAACTTGCCAAAATCAGGCAAAACGAAGAAAAGAAAATAAGTAAGAAAAAAGTGGAAAGAAGGAAACCAGCTCTGAAATTTTTGGGCAGATTTGTTGGCCAACTCGGCGAGATTTCAATTTGCCTGCTCGCTGTTTATGGGGCAGAGGAAACGTCGACCGACCCATAAAGCATTTCCTGCACTCTTGCATCGGCTGCAGCAGCACAGCAGTCGTCGTTTTTGTTGTTGTTGTTACTGTTTTTGCAGTTGCTTTGCTCAACTTCTTGGATATGTGTTAGTCCTATGTATATCCTTGAGGCGGGTATTATAATTTTCATATGACGATTGGCAAACTAGTCCTTTAGCTTGAAAGCCGTTTTGAAAAAAACATTCATAGTTTCGGATGAGACTGCAGCATCATATGGCTCTCAGCGTAACCATCTTGGTTTGTAATTCAATTTGCATGTCTGCAGTTAGACTCCGGTCGGTAAGGGTATGTAATCTTCGGCGGGCTTAAGTTAGTCGTTTCTTCGTGTTTTGTTTTATATTTGCATTTCCCTTGATCCTTAGAAAATGGAGCAGTGGCTGCCTGGATGACTGCTTCCTGCAGCTTTGGGCGTGTATTATGCACCGCGGGTTGCCATTACATTTACCTAGCGATACCATGGCAACAAACCCAATCCCCTCCAGTCCATATCCGCCCTTTTTATATCACACTTGCCGGCGTGTTTCGTCTCCCATTCAGACCGCAAGTATTTCACATTGTTTGCCGTCGAACGCAATAAAAGGAAAACCGCCCGCACACAGTCCATGTTTATTTGTTTGGTCCTTAAGAGTTAGAGAGACGGAAAGAGAGAGAAGGAATGAGACAGAGAGAGAGGGAGAGAGACAGAGCACCGTGTGGTAAGTGAAAGAGTGCCATTATTCTGGTATGCAGTGAACGCCTCCGGCATTTTTGCGAGCATTCCAAGCGACATGCACAATTCGCATTTTAAATGTGTTCGCAGCTTCGAGCTGAATGTCCGCTTAAATTGTTCAACTTAATTTCGGAAATGTCTTAAATTCAGCACTGTTCAATAAAAGTACAAAAATACATTTATTTTATTTATAGTTATTATTGAAACTTGAATGTTTAATTATTCATAGATAGTCGCTTTCATAATGATTTTCCTTTCAATCAAGCGCACTTAATTCATCCGCAATTTCAATGATTTGAATATTATCTGTTCCCAATCCAGTTAAATATTCGTAATAACGATTTATTTGCATAAGCCGTAAGTCAAATCGTGCTGCATTTGCCAAATTTCAGAAATTATGTTATGAAACGCTGCTTTCATTTTGGAATCAATTCATTTTCTCCTTTCCATTTTTGCGTAGCCATTGGAAAAGCTGTGAAACGGAGTCGAACTAATTACTTTCAGCAGCCTACATTTTATTTGGTATCAAATCTAGCAATTTTGATCCCAACTTGAGTGCTTAACTGACCCACCTCCAACCACTTAGCAGCTGCCGCCTTTGCCCCCATTGGGTGTCATTTGCATTCCAAAATTAGAACTAGTTTTCTTTTTATGTGCCGAAAATGCAGTCAAAATGAATTTTTGGCCAATATTTCAAAGTGTGGCACCAAAATTTAGTACAGAATTTTGCACAGAGACGACAGCTGGCCAAACTAGTGTGGGTTCGTCCCACTAAACAGTTGACCCCAACCTCTATATGCAAATTACGCGCACTGCACTGTCATGAATTGTCCCCCATTTTCCAACTGAGATCCTTCGACACGCGTCCAGGCCGCATTCACCGCTTCCCTGTGGCGCTCACTGCTGCCTGTTGGGTGGTACACAGAGCGAAAACACTAACTACCATTCAAGTTTTAAATGATTAGTTTTCGCTGATATCCTTATTATAATCACCGAGTCGATTATCAATTGAATTGTCTTTAGGAATTGCATTCAATGCAGAAGTATGTTAAATTAATTCCTTATCCTTTCATTAAGTCAGTTTATTTTATGCTCAATTTATGAGTTTTCAAAGAATTCAATTAATTTCTGAGAATGTATTTTCAAAGTGTATTTTTTGTTTTCAGTGTTTCGAACCGAATGAACATTACAAGCGGACCACCTTGTCGAACCTCGGATCCTAGATGAGGGGTGTCCAAACCGCAAACATTCACCCACATTTCACACAGTGCTGCAGCAACTTCACGCGCGGCATCAGTCGTCGTCGTTGGCCGTAAATACGCCTGGTTGAGTGTCGGCTGGTGGCAGTCAGCATGAATGTATCTGCTGCTAATATTGCCGACCAAATGGCAAGGAATTGCTAATTTTATCAGCGTGTGCACGTGTGTAATGGCAAATCCTTTTGCCCTTATGCGTAATTCCGGCATTTGGCTGGGAGACAATTGTTCGCCACATTGCGCATACGCAACGTTAGCGAACATTTAGCCAGCTATCTGTCGCGCTTGGCCATGATTCATTTTATGTTTGGCCATTTCGGCTGGCCGTAAAGATTGATAATTATGTCAGGCTAATATTATATGAGCCATAAAAATATACATCAAAAGCAACAAAATATATGTATATCTATGTATGCATTTTATGGCAAACATTTCGATTTCGCTTTTTGCTTTCAGCTGTATCGTCACATCCAGCAGCAGACCCAGCCGCATCCAATGAATATAAACAATAACAATTGAAATAATAGCAAAATCGTATCCTATCGCATCCTGGCACTCCGTTGCGCTGATGTGGAAGGACTGCAAACCAAAATCCTGCATGTTGACAAGGACTCCCAGTCCAACACCTTCTTCTCCCTCCCATTCAATGCTATTATATTCAGCTCTCTATCTCAAACTCATTCTCTTTGTCTACGCGACGATTTAATCGCAGTAATGGAAATGTCCTTTTTTATTAGAGGTTTCCATTTGAACGTATTTGTATTCGAGCATTTGCCGTTTCAATTTGTAATATTTTTTGTGCCCCCCGATCTAGTTGACTTTTTTATTGGATGTGCAAAGAAAAATAACACATTGAAAAAGCAAACAAATCCAACCATTTGCATTCTTCATCACAGTCCAATAAGGTGGACTAAGCGTATTTAGAATAAGTAAAAGCACCAATATCTTTAGGCAACTGAAAACCACTTTGATATGTTATTTTTTTATATTTATTATTTAATTCAATTAATCTCTTACAGAAACAGAAACAAAAAAAATCAGATTAAATACTTATTGAAAGAAGTGCTTAGATGAATTTTAATGAAAGTGTTTGGTAAGTCTTAAGTCTTAAGTCTATCTTATATGTTTCAAATTTATTTATACATTTTCTCAAATTTATATTCAGAGTTTTAATATCATAAGAATAAATATTGTTATTTATCGGAAATTTTTCATTAAAGAAACTGGCATGCAGGATTAACTTGATACCTTCGACAATATTTAATAGACAATGAGTCTTATTTATAACCGAATATTATGTTTTAAGTAAAACTGTTCCCTTATAGATCAATTAGCTGATAATACAGACTTACGACTGAATGCACATGGAAGGGCTTAAGATATTGTCATTGCACATGTTACAGTTAACAATAGTAGTAACTCCGTTCGTCTCAGGAGTTGTAGGTTGCCACTTGACTAGGGTTCAAATATTAAACTGAACTGAACTGGGTGAAGTAGTTTCTAAACAAATGCCTGAATTTGTTACTACAAATGCACTGCTCGATGTTGTCTGCTTTCTCTCTCTCTCTCTTTTTCTCTGCGCGTGTCTCTAAATTTATGGCTAACAATATTTTTGAAAACTATGTTGGTATAGTAAAGTGGTGGGAAAAGGGCAGTTCGAGACAACGCACAACAAATGGCAAACAACGTAGATAAACAACAGGCTGCCGGGAGTGCGGGTGATTGTGGATATCAGGATCAGGAATCTGGAATCGGGCATCGGGGGATTGGTCATACGGAGGATACGCGCTGGCTAACGGAAGGAACGGGAACAATGCGGCAGCATAATTTGAATGCACATTGCGAGCAGTTCTGTGTGGCAACAGGAACAGCAGCAGCAGCAGCAGCATCAGGATGCGGCAGTGCATCCACTCGTTCGGCTTTATCTTCATGCATCGTATGTTTCTGCTTTCTTTCTTTTAGTTATTTTTTTGCATTTCGTTTTTTTTTTTTTGCTTTGTGAGCGAGCGCTTATTGCATTTGTCTCGATTCGTTTGGTTCGCACAAAAACAAATTGCCGGAAGTATGCAAATGTATGATGCAGCTTATCAGATATTGTTTGAGAGCTTGGCACTGGGCTCCATCTGTGAGCTCAGTGCTTGCTGTGTAGATGCGACATTGGGGCGTGGCACCCAGGCACTCATTTGCCTTGCAAAAGGCGCTCAGCTGCAATACAGCAATCATTGTAAACAAAGTGAGCCGACAGCAAATAACGCTCAGAGGCACTTGTACCGAATTGAACTGTCAGCTGCACTGGGTATCCCGCCCATCCCCAGCCAACCATGCCCACCTCCGTGGAAACACTCCTGACTTTGCTGTACGCCAAAAATTGAATTACATTTTCACTTCACTTTATGCTAAAAAGCGATCCAACGTCAAAAGGCAGACAGCAACAGCAGCAGCAGCAGAAGACCAGATAAAAATTCATTAAAATCTTCTGAATGCCTTTTTGCAGGTTTTCACTTTTTATCCACGGCTCAGATGCAAAATTTTACTCATCAAACTTAGAGCAAACATTTTGTATTAATTACATTTAACAAGTTAAAAATAGTTTTTGGCTAATTTTAGAAGAGGAAATATTAGATAAATTTGTGAGCATTTTTGCAAAGAGAGAATTGCTTTTAAAATATGTTTTAGTTATCAAACTTAGAGCAAACATTTTTAATTAATTAGATAGATAAGATAGTTTTTTGGTAATTTGAAAAGAAGAAATATTAGATACATTTTTGAACATTTTAACGAAGAGATAATTGTTTTTAAATTGTGTAGCATATCTCTTAAATTTTCCAATCAAAAAAATTGTCTATTATATTTATCATTATTTATTTGGGACAATTGTTTTTATCAGGCTCTTCAAAATATTTTTCACTGTCGAGTGGCATCCGCTGTCATTAATAATAACACGAACTTTGTGACACTTCAAAAGTCTGACAGTACTTGGATCAGCACAGCGACTCGATAAAGTTGTTTTCTTTTTTACCAGCAAGTACTTGACATATTTTGTGCAGCTCTTGCAGATGATTATTTAATATTTCCATATTTTTGTACACATTTTCAATTCAAGCTAGAAAACCCTGTGGGGCTTGTATTTTATGTGGCGTTATTTTATCGCTCGTCGTCGTGTCCTCGGACTTATTGATAAATGATTGTCAAGTATTTTTATTGGCTGGGCTGTCATAACGCTTGTCTCTCGCCTGGACAAGCATGCTGGTTAGCTTGGAGATACTCGGATGCATAGCTGCCGGTGTTGGTCCATACGTTCTGACACCCAGCTGCCAGTTCTGTCTTCTTATAAACTGTTTAGCGGCTTCTGTGTATGACAGGTGAATAAGGGCAGATGTCAACACTTTTTTCTCGCAGAGTTAGAGCTTGACTAAGTGTGTGTTAGTGTGTGTTTGTAAGGTTGCAACTCCATTTATTTGGACATTGAGCATATTGATTTATTTTACTTTACTTTTACTTTATCTTCCTTACCCACCGCATATTTAAACGTGATCGCAAAAATGCTGCAAATAATTGAATTTATTTTTTGCCACTAAGCAGTTAAATAAACAGCTGTCATAATGTTTGTGGCATTATTTGTAGGCCCCCTTAAACATGGCGTCAATCATCTTTTTCTATAGTTAGTTTATTAACTTTGTATATAGTTTAATAGCAAGAAATGTTTGCTAACAAATATACGGCATTTCGTGAACCAATAATGACTAATCCCCCTTGCCACATACATATATTGGCAATCTGTAGTTGACATCATTGCCTGAGGACTACATTATTGCATTCAAATTGAGCTACAGTTTGGTAGAGTATTTACCCAACTTTGAATGTCATAAGCCAATTTCAGTGGCCCCATAAGGTGTTGACAGGCGGTTCGCAGGAGCTGCTAAAGGGATGGATAGACAGGAGCTGATTCGGAATCGGAAGAGGATGTGAGCTTGCCAATGCAGTTTTGCTTTTAAATCCGCACATTGCTGTAAAATTTATTGATACACTCTGTTTGCAATAAAAATGGATGGCAAAAACACATTTACACTGCCAGAGAGAGACAGAGAGAGAGAGAGAGAGAGAGAGAGAGAGAGAGAGGGGGGATGGTTGTAAGCTATAATTTTTCATTTCATTGTTTTGGGGTTTTTATTTGAGTCTATTTTTGGTGCCGTGGGAAAATTCGCGAGCGCGACGGATAAAGAGCGACGACAAAAGCTAAAGAAGCATACGAGAACGGCACAATATTTTTTCTATGCTGGCAGAAGGAAAAATACGTGAAAATGTCAGGCGGAACTGGAAGCGCATTTTTATATTTATTTTGTTGAAAAAATGCGAGCGCGCATGCAGCCAAAATGTGGCAATGCGACTGGAAAGTGGATCAGTTGAAAGGTGGCGAGGCGAACGCGTCTGCAGGGTGAGGCCGATAAAGAGGCAGCAGCAACTGCGACATCTTAAAACTGCAATAAAACCCAAACGGACGGAAATGAAAGAAGAAAAATAATGTCCCCAGCTAAAAAGGAAAGTGAAAAATTTTACCATAAAGACAAAATAAATAAAAATCATAAGTAAAACGCAAACGAAAAAAAAGCAAAATGAAATGAAAACAAACCTAAACTGGTCAGAAAACAAAAGAGAAGCGTTGCCGATTTTATTTTTATTGCCATAATTTATATGCAAGGGAATATAGAATTACGCGAACAATGTGGCGTATACGTAATGCCTCGTTTTTTGTTGTGCAAAGCACAGACATTAAGTGCGCTTTTAGAGTACTTAAGTGAGCCAAAGTCTTAGTTTTGCCGGAAGTCCGACTACCAACGGAGCAGTCAAATTGAAAACCAATCAGAGGAAGCGGAACATTTTGGCCAGCTGAATGCAAATCATTTTTAAATGCTAACAAATTTCGGTCAATTTATTTTACGTTGCTCCGAAATAAATTTGAAAAAAGCCGCAATCGCATGAAAAAAGTTATGAATAATGTTTAAAAATACAACGAAGCACCACCCTCCCCCCAAAGCGAAAAGGCAAATAAATCAATCTTACTCCCAAAAAGCACAAGCTGTGGTAAAAGTCAATGATGCTGAGGGGGCGGAAAAGCAGGCGAAGCAGGCCAGTAAATTTACGGAAAGACTTGAAGCACTGCACACACAGGCAAGAAGAGAAAATATATAAAGATATTTTATATTTACGATACAAGTCGGTCTGTGCAGCCGGGCAGTTGGCAGTTGGCAGTTGAAGTGGGGGTCAGTTGTAAAGTTTTTCCTTCTCACACGAACAACAAACACACTAATGGCATAAAAAAAACCAAAAGAATTATTTTTGGTCTCCAGCTAGTCTCTATCTCTCTCTCTCTCTCTCTGTCTCTCTCTCTCTTTCTTTATCTCTCGCTCGCTCTATGGCATATTTGTCTGCTCATTTGCGTGGGTTTAAAGATTTGCTTTTCTCTAGCTGGTTCGTGTTCCATGCCTCTGCAGTCCGCCACTTGCAATTCAACATCATTTACAATTCAACATTTTGCCCGAGCTCATGAATTATGTTTTCATGTTTTCCTTTTTTCACTTTTCCACTTTTTTTCTGTTGCGTTCCCGTTAAAGTCAGCAGCGACAGCAAAAAGTACGCTAATAGCTTCTTATGACAGCAATGAAGCGAAATCAAGCCAACATTTTCATTTTTCTTTCTTTTTTCTTTCCTTGCTCTGTTCCTAATTTCATCTGCATAGCTTGAGGGCAAAGTGCCAAATACTTAATATTAGTGGGTATTTGGAATAGTGGGTTGAGACTCCAGCATTCGAGCTGATATGCTAATAAGCGTATCAATTATGTGACATTGTTAACTTGCATCATGAATAGACCTGTGATTAAAGTCAAGGATATATCGTTTGTATCAGGGTAGAAGCCGGGCTAAGTGAGTTAACTGTTTTGACATGGAGTGCACGTACGAGTGAATACGATTATTTGCACAAGGGCACGTGGCAAATGCAATCACTGATAAAAATAAAGTGAAAAACCAGCTGGCAGGTCTGTGCAACCACAGGGCGTATGCGTGTTTGAATAAAAACCAATTTATACAGCCAACTTTGGCTGCGTTTGTTGCAACAAAGGGTTAATCTAATTTGTCGGCATGTATATAACGCATAAAAGGTGAAAATTTGATTAAATTAAGTCTCAACTTGCATTCATATTTATGTACATATATTCCCTGCAATCATTTTATACGATTTCAATTCAGATTTTGTTTGTTTGGAAGGGTATTCAAACAGCGACCTTTCGAATTTATTGATAATTTCGTTAACATTAATTTTACATTTTTTTTTTATCGGAAGTTGTTCAGCAGTTGAATAGCCCTGCTAACAATCGTAAATTTTTAAATTGCTTCACTCACAAATTACTTGACAACAACAACAACAACAACAACAGCAGCCACTGTAGCTGTAGCCCCTTAGGACTGTAGTCAGTACAACAACAGCAGCAACTTATTCAATTTTAATGATATGTGTATCTGGAATTGAAACTGCATTAAAATTAACATTTTATCAGCATTATATGGACTCAATTGGTGATGCTTCTTCTCTCTTTTGCATACAATTTTACTACTTTTTGCAACAGTTTAAAATTGTTTAAAAAGGGTTTATTGCGATTTATTCAAATGGAATTTCTATCATTTCAAGTTGTTTGAGCTTTTAATTTGATTAATTAACCCCAAAAGAGCTGCCAGAGGCCAAAGAGCACTTTATTAATTAGAGAACCAAGTAGATTAACTAATTAAGTTTGCGTACATTCATTAAAATGTTAATCAAAAGTTGAATCCCAATATATACATTTTAAACATTTAAAAGTATGTTAATTATTTAGCTATTTTTTGCAGATTTAGCAAGATTATTGTATAAGTTATTTGAAATTTGAAGAACTTACCAATTGCTGTGTAGAGAATACCGCCGATAAGTAACTGTGCCAGCTGCGTTATGCGAAGTGGTGCGGTAAGGCTGGCTATGGTGGGGTAGCTGGTGGTGCTTGTGGTGGTGGTTGGCACCATGCCAATTGTGGCTATTCGCATTTTGGATCGATTTTTCCAGAAGCGCATACTGTGCTCCTTCCACAGAGCAGTGATAAATGTTCACCTACGCAAAAATAATGCGAATCTCGGCACTTTCACTCCTATTCTATAGTTGCACTGGAGGAGGCGGCAACCGCCGCGCCACAGATATGTAAACGCATTTAACACCTAGCCAAAAAAAACGTTTTTTGCTGACTGCGGCCACACGTGGCGTATACGCAATGAATGCTTGTACGCCAAAGATTCGCTTTTGCCAATATTTTACTGCTGAGTTCTGCAAACGTTGACTGAATTTTACACTTGGACAAATTGTCAAAGAAATGTTGTATTTATTTTGCGTATATTGCAAGAATTGGCGCTGTTTTATGGGACGGTTTCGCTCGATTTTATTGCCAATTTTATCTGAAATGCATTTCACGGTTCCAATCGCAGATTTCTTATAATTTTTGCATCGGATTTATTTGTCTTGCTGTCGATATTATATTAGTTTATCATTTGTTTATTTCGCTTGAGTCTTGTCGTGTATTTTTATGAACACTACACTTGCTGAGTTACAAATGGCCTTGAGCTGTCTGCCATCTCTAGTTCTTTACACACACTCTCCGCCACATTGACCCACTTAGCTGAGTTGTTGTTCTTGGTGGAGTAGCTAAAAGCAGCATCTGTCAGTTTCTGGCCAATTTCGTATCCTTTGGATTTGTTTTTGTGGGTATTTATCTGGAATGAGACAAGGGGCAATCAGTGTTTTTAATGTACCGTTAATATTAGTCGAAAATCGATTTATTTTCGACTGCTAAATGCCAAGTGATTTACTCTGCTTAGCTCTGTCGATGAATGTATCTGTAAGTGTTTGGGTTTCTGTGCTCGTGAGCGTTTGCTGGGCGTGGTCAGCTTGCATGTGTTACTAAGCTTATACCTTCGTATTATCGTGTGTGTGTGTGTGTGTCTGTGTGTGTGAATGTAGGACTCATTGTTATTGTAGATAATTGCATTTGCTGCTTTCGTGTTTAGCTTTGCGCTCAATTAATTATCTCAAGTTACGCCATTTGCGGACTTAGTGCTCCCCATTGGCCTCGTCAAATGCCACATGCCACAGCCGCTGCAATTTATATTCAACGCCCTAACACATACCACTAAAGTGCATATTTGTATTGCGTTCCATCTAATTAAGCGTGAAAATAGCATCAACAACACGGCTCACATCGGATGACATCTAATGACTCCCTCAGTTGCGAACAATATTGACAAAATCTTAATTTAGTTCTTCATATCACATTCCTAAACAATGTCTTAATTATGCTTTCATAAATATGAGCACTATTCAAATTTTCATATTCTGTTCTTGGCACTCAATTAACAGGCTTATCATTTAAAATGCTACTTTAATTTTAATTTATAATCTACTCTTAAATGTTAGGCTGCTTTTAAATAAATAAAATAAGTTGAAGATATATTTAATAGTGTGTTGGATCTACCATTTACTTATCTCATTTTATAATCATTACTATTTTTTTTTTTTTAAATTGACAATTTAAATTGTTGTTTTTTAAATGGCCTTTTAAATTTTCGTTTAATTGCTTGCTACACATATTTGTATACAATTAAGTTGGAAGTAGTTTTCTGAACAAAGTTCAGCTCATTTTTCTATGAGGCAGCAGCAGATGCTGCCACGCAAGTGGCTCACGTTGCGTCCGTCTATCCGTCCGTACGTTTGGCGTGAGTAACGCTATTTGAGTTTCGCAACACTTTTTTGTTTCCAAATATTTTGAGCAACAAAAAAAAACGAGAGAGAGAAATTCATCTTCATAATTTTCAACACATTACTGCCAACTCATCTACATGGAAAAACACGCCCATCTCCATATGAAAGAGGCAAGTATGTAAGTGTGTAAGTGTGTGTGTGCGAGAGAGAGAGAAACGCTGCAACGTGGCAAAATGTCAGCGATAGCGAGAGATGGAGACAGTTGTGCCGTAAAGGATACTCCCATCCCGCGTAGCAGTAGCAGCACCATCATCAGCAGCAGGCGCCAGTCCCAGCCAGAGCCTCCAGGACCAGTTCCAGCCGTGTCCCTCTCGAAAGTAGGCCACTGGCAAAATGTTGACTTTAATGTTGCTGTCGCCTAAAATTTATGCAGCTGACAGGCATGGCTCTTCCCTGCTGTCTGGCATTTTAAGAGCAGCTCGCTGGCGCCATGCATACGGCTTTGTGGGTCGGCAGAAATACAAGTGGGCGTGGCACCGAGAATGGGCAGTCGAGCGTGCATTTTTCACGAAAATTTGAAGCGCCAGGCAAAGCTGAAGATTTATGCGGGTCACTTAATAACTCAAACCCACATACCCTTACACAACATACATACACACACACACACACACACACACACACACACACACACACGCTACGATGAACGTAATTAAAAAGTCTGTCTAAACAATTCTCAAATTAAATATTATTTGCCAGTCGTTCACATTGAGCTGTTGGGTCGAGTTCCGGGAGGGCTGACGGAACTTGAATATTAATGACTTGACATTTAGCTCGATAAAATTTCGGAAAAGGGGTTTGGTGGTAAAAGTTTTCGCAGCAAGTATGCCACAAATGTTGCTCAATTTGGTTGTGTTGCGTTTTCCTTTCGTCGCTCACGTGTCGTTTGCTTCTCCCACTAAAACTAACTGCTATCAAAACAAACATTGAAATACCATGACACAGACATTCCGCATCCAACCACATGACCCCTCCCCCCCTCCCCCATAATAGCTTAATGATTAAACCACCAAGTACATAGTTGAGCGACCAAATTGAGCAACTCTAACTTACTTCCAAGAGAGCAAGGACGAACATTTCTCTTCACCACCTCCGCTTAAGCTATTGATAAGTGTAGGAAGGGACTGAGGGAGTGTCACTATTAAAAGCATGCAACATATCACTTGTTAAGGGTCACGCTAGGGTACATTACCTGAAATTAAACACATTTGAATTACCTTCCACTGTTTGTGCCACACTTAGCCAGGTGGCACTTAAAGTTACAATATTAAAGTCTCCCGCATCAATTCAAAAATCAACAATATAGCCTCGAACAATTTACATTTGGCAATCATTTTAATTTATTTCAAGCGCAAATAAGTTATAGCCGAAGGTGCCACGTTAATTACAACCGAGCTAATTATTTACAAAGTACTTTTCTAGCAAAGTAAAATTATACTTGACTGTCTAAATACAGATGTCAGCAACAGAAATTCAATTGCAATTTATAATTAGCTAATTATGAAAAAGTGAATTAATTTCACTTGCTGACCTGAGATCTGAATCAATAACTGAGTTCCAGTGGAAACAAGCACTAGCAAAACTGTGACTTGTGTGGCAACCAACTCTCACTTTATAAACAACATTTGCAGTTGCAATTTGTTGTTGTTATTATTGTTATAGTTGTTGTAACAACTACATCATTCTTTCAGCTAGTTTTTTTAGTTTTTTTTTTGCGCAACGTTTCGGCCAACTCTCAGGGGAAATTTATCTAAATGTTGTTTCAAAACTTCAACTTGTGTGCGGAGGTGTGGAGTGGATTGTGGCGTATATCGCCCGGCCAGAGCTCTGCATGCTACAATATTTCGCACTCACTCAGAATCTGTTTTTGCCTCTGCTAACAGCGAGCAAAACATTGGCAGGGGGGCCCCCCCTGTCAGCCTTAGCTTCAGCCTCAGCCTTTATTTCCATTCTCAGTTTGCACAACATGCAGCGCAGTTGACACAACTAAAGACATTACACAACAGATTACGTGTACGGCGTTGTATTTAAGTGTGTGCGTGTATATGCGTGTATATGCGTGTGTGTGTGTGTATTTGTGCTTGTTTGTGTGTGTTGCTATTAAACTGTGCCACACTCACGCACAAAGTGCTCAGCAGATTTACAACAACAAATTTTTATGTTATTGGGGTAAGAGAGTAGAGAGTTGACGACCCAAAAACAAAACCCCCTTCCCCCACTTTGGCAACCCCTAGTTGGTAGCTGGCTAGCAAGCAACCCCGCCCTAAATATAGACCCGACCATTGGCTTATAACGAGCTACACGCTGTGAGGGTGAGACTGAGGTTGAGACTGAGTCTGAGGCTGTGTGTTAGGGGGCGCGTGGTGAGCTGTTCGACCTTCGACTGAATTAATGTTTTTGTTGCCCCACACAAGGTTCCGCTTCTGCAGAAAGATGCTTATCTTGGGCGACTATAAAGGCATGAGTAGACATCTATGGGAACAGCAGTGGGAGTGGGACGATATTGTATGCTACAAGAATTTTGCACAAACTTTATTCTCTGACATGTCCATGTCTTTGTCTGTGTTTGTGTTTGTGTCTGTGTCTCTTTCCAATCTCCTGGCACGTGCAACTGTCCATATTCGGCACTGAGACTTTCGAACCCATGCAAAAATATTTAGTTCAATCCAACAACCCAGTCAGTCTGTCCATCTGTTTGTAAGTTTGTCATCAAGTCGAGCATCTCTTGTGATACACACATACATACACACAACACATGCACATATGTATATGCATATACTACCTGCCTTTTATTGTGTTGTGTAAAAAAAACCCATGGCAAATATTTACAGTGTTCTCCTTCGGCTTCAATACCTCAAATCGAACATTTTCTTCCATTTTTTTTTTCATTTTTAACTTTGACCGTATTTTCCGAATTGGATCACAAATTGCAACTCAAGTGATGTCTTTGTAAATGTAACCAGTCAGTCAACTGAACTAACCCACTCGGATGTTATACATTTTTCCATTTTATAAATCGAATTTATCTGAAGGCTTTATTTTATTTTAATATAGCTACTATATATGCATCCTGTAACTAATATCTTTGGAGCGAAAGTAACCCGAATTACGTTTATACCTTCAATATCTTATTTCTTATGTTTAAAAATATATATATATATATATATACATTTAGAGTACTCTGTCACTGTTTCTTAAGGCAGTTCTTGAGATTAAGGCCATGTCCATTGTGCGCATCGCAAATGCGAGTCGAGCAATCAGAAAATAGCATTGCAGAGTAGCTTTTGGGAGTAGGCATGGCCAACCTCGGGGCTGGCAAATAGCTCTTGCTCTTTATGAGAACCAACGGAATACAATGCATATGACTTTCATAATCCATAAGAGCAACCCCAGAAGCAAAGATAACTAAACGCTAGGCACGTTTTCAACTACACACACACACACACACGTGGCAAACTTCTTTAGTGCACACACTGTTCAATATTCACACATAAAAGTTAATATTTTTTCTTTTGTTTTCCGGGCGAAAGTATTTCTGAAGAGGTCAGTTTCACAGTCAAACTGGGCGTGCGGTTAGGCGGTTGGGTCTGCACTGCAATTGGGATACAAAACGTAAAGTCTATAAAAGAAAATATTGCTCAATAGACTACATGAGCAGCAGTTGGTCGGCACTCGTTGCCACAACTGGCGCTCAACTTTCTGCAGCTAACGAGCAACAACATCAATGAACAACAACAACAACAACAACAAAGAAACGTTGACAGCAGCAGCAGCAGCAGAAACCAGCAACCAGCAACAAATAACAAAAAATAAACTCAACCATAAAAATCTCAGGTTTAGATATTTTATTTTTGTTGTGAACAGTCCTTGTGAATGGACGCAGCTTCCCACTTATGTTGCTGTTGCTGTTGCTGTTATTGCTGCTCGTTGTTGTTTAAATTTTCTCTGCGAAATCTTTGCAGCACTTGTTTCACAACAAGCTACTCAATTTCAGATTATGTCATTTCTTCCAGCAACTAAGTGGCACAATTTTAAATAGACGGAAAGAAGTCGCAAGCTAGCAAACTTGGTTATGTTTCTGGCTGTTATCATTGTGTAATAGTCTCTGTATCTCTGCAGTACTTTTTATCAGCGATCTGTAAAACATAATTGATAGCTTACTAACAGTATTTTTTATTTTTTATTAATTAAATGATGGTATATATAATCTTAATTCATGCATAGTTGTGTTCTTTGCTTAAAATAATGTTTTATATGACTAGACACATCAGCTTTTAGTCGAGCGCACTCTTTACCAAATGGCTTTAGTAGATTTGGCAGATAAATCAAATCTTGTGGACAGACAGCAAGGTAGAAAATGTCATAAACTTTGATCTTTAAATAAATGGCATTCACTTAATCATTGCGGGGAGGTAAGAAGTTTGACTTGGCATTGTACATATATATAAAACTCAATATACACACGTATAAATTTACAACCCTGTTTGTATTTGTGTGCATCCATGTGTGAGAAAAATATATGCGCCATTAATTCATTTGGCAAAACTTGGCCGCTCACCGCAAAGAAATATTGCCTTAAACTTAATAAAAACTTAATTTATGATACGAGCTTTGCGAGGCACACACTCACACACACACACACACACTGATATGAGAGAGGTGTGATGTGTGTGACTTGAGTGTTAGTTGATAAACGCACAAGCACAATTTGAGCGCTGCCCAAATCCCAAACGCAATTAAGTTTATACCCATATAGGACCACAACACACAACCCCTGCACCACCAACCCACCAGCCCACCACCCTTCATAATTTGTTGAATAATCCACTTAACGGCACCGACTTGCTGACATTCTATAGAGAAGGTTAAAACCAATTGCTGGACACAACATTTTGCATCGAATTTTCGTGTCCATAACATCGTCTACTTAAATGCAGCATAATTGCTTTTGGAGAACCACGTTGAGCAGTGCAGAACTTTTGCACTATTTGAACCCAGCCGGATGGTCTGGTATCTGGTGTGGCACACATTTTGTAATCTAAATGAGCGCATATGCAAATTTGCATTAAATTAAAGTGCATTTTTGCCAGTGCCCCACACAACAATAATAAACAATATAAACATGTGCATCGGAGTGTAAATGTAGTGTTTGCTTAACTACATGCAACTTAAGCTGCACGTGTGTGCTTAACAAAACAACGTAACTAACAAAAACAACAACATTAATGTGGCAATATCATGCACAAACACAGATGGCAAACAATGCGACACAACACCAACGACATCTTTGCGTCTCTGCTGATGCTGCAAATGCTGGTAATAATAAATCCCTTGTTTACCAATAAATATCTAAACAGGATCAGCGCATGTGTTTATTTGCTGAATTAGTACACTTCGTGGCAGAGCCCAAAGTGCACACATATCCTCATCGGAACAATATGAAATCCAAATATCTATGTATTTTGCTAATTAGACAACAACTTTTTATGTTATTTATTTCTTAAACCTAGTCGTTGTTTTACTTAAACTAAGATCAATTTGAAGGACTATCTTAAGTATTTGCATGTCAATTAATTAAAAATGTTAATTCATCAAGCAAATAAATAACATAATTTAATTTAATTTAAGCTGCTTTCAATTTTTAATTGAGTGCGGATTAAAATATCAAAGTAACAAAAATGACTGCCATTATTTGAGGTTGTGACTTCAAGCCTCTTGAGAGCACAAAAATCAATTGTTTTGTTTGAGAGTGTAACAAAATAAACAAGGACACTCGATTAAGACAGCAGCCTTAAATATTGTACAACAAGTCTCTATAGAGAAGGCAAATCAAATGTCAAAAACACGAACCGTAAACTCCAACCAGCAATTCTGTCATTTTCGATATACACACATGCATTTGGATATACATATGTGCGTATATGTTGCCAAATGTCTATTTGCATATTTGATATGAAGCAACTCCGCCCCTCCCTGCACCAAAAAACAAGCATAGAAAATAAAAGTTTAGCATTTCACACGTTGTGCGCCTTTTTTGGGGGGCAACGCTGTCAACTCTTTACACAAATTATTAAAACATTTTCCCACGAGTGTCAACACTTTTCGCCAGCCAGCCGCCCGGCGCCTATCGTCAAATATGCCACACCTACCTCGCCATGTTCGTTGGGGAGTAGGAACTCCCCGAGACGGCGGCGGCGGTGGCAGCGGCAACCGCAATGAGCGCTTTAATATTTAAGGCGGACTGAAAAATGC
Source organism: Drosophila seclusa (assembly GCA_035043575.1). Taxonomy (NCBI): domain Eukaryota; kingdom Metazoa; phylum Arthropoda; class Insecta; order Diptera; family Drosophilidae; genus Drosophila; species Drosophila seclusa. Next base: position 3,745,156 of record JAWNMX010000043.1, on the reverse strand, counting down.
AGAAGCCAAAAGACAAAAGGGACTAAGGACAAAAGCCAAAGCCGCGAGCCCAGTTAACGGGCTTTACGTATAAATATGATGAGGGATTGGGCAAACACTTGGGTTAAAAGGACACACACATACACACGGAGTCTAATGTAGCGAAGCGATGCCAAGCGGATTTGGGCGCGTCATAAAAGTTAAAGACATGCCAAACAGGCATGTCGCAAGGTCGCTCAACTGTGCGCCACTGTGTGTGTGTGTGTGTGTGTGTGTGAGTGTGTATTTAGGTTACGTGCAGGATTACGACCAAACAGAAGCAAGAGGAGGCTGAGTGGCAGGGAGGCAAGCGGGCAGGCAGACAGGCAGACAGCTTCATTAAGATAAACCAATAGCTGTTAAATTGTTAACATTAAGCATGCATCATGAATTAAAGGCAGCTGCGTTGGCAAAAACCCCAACTTACTTTTACACAGACCCATACATACACTAAGAAAAGCCAACAAGTAAAAGAAAATTTTAACACATTTTTATTGAAAATTACAAATTTGAATTCGATTGAAAACTAGAGGAAATCTCCAAGAAAAGTTTGTTCTATTATACCTATTATTAATCAGCACAAAATAAATCAATTTGTTATATCAAAAATAATAATAATTATCAAAATATTTTCCAGAATCTTGAAGACTTACTTATGACGCCAAAGGCAGCCCAACTTATTATGCAGAGAGCATCTTTCCAAAAACGGATCGAATGTCTTTATTTATTTGCCTAATTCCAGAGAATATATTTCCATTAATTTTTAATTTATTTCTATTAAGGTTATTAATTTAAAATTATAACTTTACTTTATTTATAATTTTTCACTTAATTTCTCTAACATAGCAGTCGGGGAAGAAAATTTCATCTTATGAATAATTTATAATATTAAGAAATATATTTCTGAGATATAGTAGTTTCGTATTGAGAATTGAAAAATTAGCCAACAAAATGCAATCTGTGTCCTGAGTGTGCTTGGGAAGTAACGGTTCGCTGCATGAGTGTAAAAGTTATTAAATTTAATCAGACATAATGGTTGAATGTATTTATTGCCACAATAGCAAAGCACAATCAACAGATAACTAGGCCCAAATGTGCGACTCCCTCTCGGCTACATTTTATACCTTTTTACATACTTAAAATACGCGTGCTATTTATCTGTTGTTCTCTCAGTGTAGATATGCGAACACACTTGCCACTTACACATTTCACCTTAACCTCAACAGCAGCAACAGCAACAGCAGCCAGCCGGCAGCAGATTATGCACTGTAACTTAGTAGTCTCTGCCAACCCCTGCCCTGGCAGCTCATCAAATCCCACTTGGCCTATACATTGTGTGTGTGTGCCCCTATTTGAGGGTGGAGAGGGAAACGGGGCTTCTCCTCGGGTTTAGTCATTCGTTTCGCTTGTTAGCAATCCAAGACCCTGAGCCGAATGCGGCAGCTTCACGGGGCGGTAGGCAATTTCTTCATACTCTCTCTCTCTCTTTTACCTCAGCGTCAAGGTGGAATTTGTGGCAAGCTATCTCCAGGCAGGCTTCCTGCTGCTGATGCTTGCCACAACTGACTTGGCGGATTTGGGGCGCCCATATTGTGTTTGCTTGTTGTTCTCACAGATGTTCGGCGTTTGTTGGCTTATGTATTAATAATTTAGCGCCGAGTTGCGATTACTCGACGCCTGCCGACATTTCACATAGTTCACTTCCCTCCTTGCCTTTGCGGCAAACACCTCTATAAAATGTTGTACATAATTCCACAATTCATTTTGAATGTGTTTTGTTTGTGTTCTGCGTTTGTTTTCCTTGTCCTATTTTATGGCTGTTGCGGTTTGTTATTTTGAATTTATTTGTTGGCAAGCGTTGATAAAATGATATAGCCTTAATCCATTGTTTGCTCCACGAATTAACAACTCTACCACGCTTGGAAAGGATGTGGCTATTATTTTAACTGTGTTTGTTAGCTAATTATTTTTAAAGTGTAGTATTGGCCATCTTAATAGGATTACAAACAAAAGAAAGAATTAGCCAAATATATATATATATACACTCTGTGCCTCAGCCTGAAATATATCAACTTATCCTTAGTCTTATTATATTATTTCGCATAATTGTTTTAGATGTTCGTACACACATCTGTGTGGCAAGTTCATCTTTCATATCTGTTGGCAAACATTCACCTTCCGGCTTTAACACAATTCTGAAATTGTTGTTTCCTCTCCAGTTGCTGTGCTTTTCTTTTTGTTTGTTGTTGTTTGTGTTTGTCGCATGTTCATTTTCAGTTTCAGCTTTTTTTTCTCACATTTCGTGTACTTTTTCTCTTGGCCTGGAAGCCCTGGAGGTCATGTTGTTGCGTTTTCGCTTTCACTTTGTCGCTACTCAGACAATTTCAGTGACCTACCGTGCCCCATAGCCTAGTCCTGCCGCCCTGCCTCCTGCCCTGCATTGCCCCTCTTTGCTAACTGTTTACTGTTGACTTTTTACATAATTTTGCCGCATGGCTGCCTATGTCCTCCTTTGCGGCCGGGCCAAGACAATTTCTAGCCCCCAGCTCGTAGTTGCCTCTTTGTCAGCGTCAGACATTTGCTTTCTATAGTTTTTTTTTTTGTGTATCTATGTGTGTTTGTGTGTGTGTGTGTGTGTGTGTGTTTGTGTGTGTGTGAGGCTTATTGGCATTCTGAGAATACGTTGTGGCCATTGCTGTTTGTAATTTACTTAAGACCATTCAAGTGACAACATACATAAAGCAGAGATTCTCGAACGTTCGGTTTGTGGTCGACAATAATGCAAACAGCTTTAAATTATGTTATTAAATCGGTTAGTCAAGTTTACTGCATTTACTATTGTTGTTGTTGTTGCTGCTGCTGTTTGCTGTCAAGTGCTGTGCTGTGGCTAGCTCGCACATAAATCTGCCTGGCATTCCAAGCCTTCGGCGATTTGTGTTTTGTTTCAATTAAAATCAGCTTTCAGTCTTGCATTCGCACACTCTCTCAAATTATTCCCCTTCAAATACCCTACATCCAAGTAGAATATTAAGAATCTGCTTACAATAAAGGAGTTGCTGTGCGTGGGTACAGGGTATCTTTTAGCCGTCTACCGTTCGATCAGAGCACTACAACTTGTCTTGGTGTAAAGAGGATTTCGTTGGACAGTCGGTTGGGCATTGTCTCAACTACATAATCAAATTGAAAAGTTGAGAGAAGTTGGGCGCGTTCATACTCATACGCCACGTTTGCCAAAAGTTTTTGGCTTACTGGCTGTCACGCCCTTAACTGGCATCGTTGAACGCCCACGTCTGCTTAAGACTTTAATACACAGGAAATGGCGTGCACGCGCCCCAGTCGCTGCCAATGATTTTGCCTGATTGCTTCGATTGTTTTCGCTTTAGTTGAATGTGCCACGGATTGTGTGGGGCATTGTTGTGCACAGGCGTTGGGCGTGGCGCAATAGATAAGATTCTGCTAATTTAGATTAATTGAACGCACTCGAGTCTGTCACCGAAGCGCTGAACTTTAAGAATAGTTTCTGACATTCACAAATTTCAACTTGCGAACTTTGACTAAAGGAATTCCAATTATTGTCCACATTTTACAATTTGCCTTTGGAAATAAATTAAACGCGCAGCTTTATTAAATAAAAAAAAATTCTTTGAACAAGCGGCTTGTCTGTCGCAGCAGCACAGCTGGGCCTGTGCCAACAATGAGGCAGCACCACCCAGTCCTGGTGGAGTAGCCCGTAGCTCGAAGCTCGAGGCTCGGGGCGCCATTAAATATTGACGTGGCCAAAGAGGTCTAAAATGCCACAAAAGAACTCATAATGGCGACTTTGTTGCCTGTCGTCGCTATGCCACTCTAATTCCACTTTATGTGCTTTATTAAGGCCAAAGTTGGGCCATTTACAAAGTGATACGAGTGTTGGGGGCGGAGAGCGGGGTGCTACATCAGACGCGAATTTGTAGCAGGTGAAGCATTAAAATTCCCCAATTACGTACTTAACAAAGCAAAACTTTCGTTAAATACTTAAAAACATTGCTAATCCAATGCTTTTGATGTATTTAAAGGCTTTAGATGACTATCGAACTGTGATTTAGTAAAGCTGCAAGATAAATAGCTGAATACAAATTTTATTAATTTAAGAAAAATAATTTAAAAGTAAAAAGTTGTTTTTCAATTATTTAATTCTTGAGACGTCAGTTTTCATTATTTTATTTTATATATTCTGCGTAATTTATTATATGAATAATGACCGATTTTTAACTATCAAATCCTGTTTGAAACATATTGATAAATATTTACCCAACCTTTTTTATGATATTAATATCAGCGCTTAACTTTTATCCTTTTTTTTAAATACAAACGATATTTGGAAATTAAAATATCCTGAAACTAATTTTTTTCAATCTCGGAAATTTATATATCATTAATATTTCCAGCATTCCCTTTGGGCGGACATTCCTCATTTCCTAGCCCAGCGACATAAATCTGTCGTTGTCAGCAGGTCAGCGAGTGCAATTTTCTGTGAGTTCATTTCCTTTGCCATCAATGAAAGTTTTTTTGGCCCGCTTCAAGAGCCTTCTGCCTCACATAGGTTTGCCTGGCAGGGCATTGGCTATGGCCATTAAGGAGCACACGGTCAATTTATTACATTGGCGCTTGCCTCATGCATGGCTGCACATTAAAAAGCAAATTTAATTAACTTGGCCCAAACTTTTATTAATATTGAACATTTTTGCGGCCAGCTGTCTGACCCGAACCGTGCAGAATCCAAGGATCTACACGGCGCTCTCGCGCTTAGCGCTTGCTCCGTTGTAATAAAAAGTAGCGCATAAGAAAATAAATAAATAAAAGACAACATCAGCACGCATTACGTACACAATTTACTTTATTACATAAACTGATTATAGTTTTAATGCCGCACTGGCGAGACCCAGCGACATCCAGTCACCACCCAGCTCGTATGGTGGTGGTGCTGGTGGTGCTCACGTCGACTGTGCTCAGCAGAGCAAGCAGGCAGGCAGACAGGCAAAGACAGGAAAAGCTTAATATCCTGCCGTTATTATCATTATTAAACTGCGAATGGCATAATAAACGCACTGGGTAACCGCAGAGTGTCGAGCTGCACGAGTAACCCCAGAAGATGCTTCATGCACAGTGACACAAAATCAATCATACTTACTTCAGCTATGTGGTACTATTTACATGAATCAAGTGGCAATTTATGTTCGCATCTGAAGCAAAATTAAACTAAAAGCAAATGTGAAAAAATTATAAGAAAAATTTCCAATATTAAATATAACATAGATAAATAATTGAAACTAATTTAAAATTCTTATAGTCAATGTTCGATTTATATATATTAAATTATTTATTTAATTTTTATGAGTCTGATTATGTCTGATTAGCTTATGCTTGAAGAAAAATATCAGATAAATAAATATTAAAATTTATTTTGCTATATCTTTTTTTGATACATATTTTTTCAAAACACACATAAAACTCAGCTAACTAAATTCAAGTTGTGTTTAGTTGGCATTGTACCAGTGTGCGTCAAAGCGGTGATGTTGAAAATGTGCTGTTTACTGCCGACATAATGCGCGTGCTGCGCATTCCGTGGCTTAAATGCAACTTTGCCGTAGTCGCAAGACAGTCGCGACCGTAATCGATGTACGGTTTGAAGTTATGAGAACGTTATAATCTATTAAAATGAATTTTATTGCGCATACGCCATGACAACCGAGGCAACAACAAGTGGAACAGCAGCAGAGCTTAGTAATACAACAATGACTTCCACGAAAAGGGCAGCGACTTGCCGCAGGGTTGCACTTAGCGTGCAGCACGCGCCACATAAATACTTTAAGTGCCCTTTTTTGGCCAAAACGGCCGCCAATAAGCGGCCCTGGCCCTCGCCAGAGCAGCTGCAATGGGCAAATGGAATGCCAGATGCAGACATCGAGCATTTATGGCTGCATAGCTTAACGTTGCACTCAAATGCCTTTTGTGGCACGCTAATTTCAAAATGGCTGACTGCCTAATGCACTCCACTCGCTGCGAGGATTATGAAGTCTGCCACTGTTTGCAGCTGTGAACCAAAACTGTGCATAAGTAAGCCCAGTTAGTGCCCAACACATAGCTTATGTTGTTGCCATTGCTGTTGCAGTTGCAACGCGCCAAACATGTTGCAAGCGTGCGCTAATTAATCGTTAATGATGCCACGCAGGAGTTTCATGCCTGGATAGCTTCGACAACAACACGAACATCCAATCAGACACGCAATATTGAAGCCCTGCAAAAGTCAACAGAAACAGCTAAAAATAAAACACGCCATTAAAAAAATGACGACTGCTTTTTCTCGGTATCAGTTTCGCTTTCCCTCCGTAGACAAAATGGGAAAAGAAGAGAAATACCTCATTAAAATGCGTATATATTTTATCTGCTGATATCGTTCTTGTATTATAAGTTTGTGCATTATTATGCTTATTGTGCTTGAAAGCAAATAAAACAACAGGCATTACTCTGACGGCAAATTGTAAACAGCTCGCCTGCAAATGGGACATGTGTATATTTCGAGAAATTTACATAAATCCAAGCAAAAATATTTGCATTGTCCTTAAGTCATTGCCAATTGCGGCCATCCGTTTGTATTCATGAATATATGAATATTTTATGCTAAGCGTCTGCAGTCGTTTTCCATTTTGCGCATTTTACAAAACTTTCCAAGTCGACAGCTTTCCACGAATCCCAACTTAATATTTGTGCTTCTTAAAATACGCACCTAAGCGCATTACTCGGCAAATAGGCTTTTCACGGGATTTATAATATACATAAATAGATATACATATATATAGATTGTAACAGGCTTTGTAACTTGAAATGCAACTATGTACTTGACATACAATATCGATATCAATCGAAATTAATTGTGTGATCTCCAACTTAAAGAAGAAGAAGAAAAGCATGCGTGTATTAGAAAGAATATAATATTGTCTTGACAGCCACCACATATAGTAATCTTCCTAATATTTACTCGAGTGGTCAGTAACTTATAACTTTGGATATTAATCATTTTCCACATTCCTTTGATATCTTTAAAAATTTGTGTATTTCGTTTTTTTTTGTTATGGATAAACACTTTATCAATCAAATATTCTTTGTGTTATAGTCTCATTAATTAATTGATATTGGTTTCTTATAATGCATTTAAAAACGGATTATTCTTTTATCTGCCCAACAACTTTTCATACACAATTTGTGCAGTGTTGAACTCAGTGGGAAATATCGCCAAATGGCAATTCGCATACTTGACAATAATTATAATATATAAATCACAACACACAGCGGAAGTCCATCAGCATCCGTTTGTTGTGCATTCGACTTTGGATAAAATCGGTATTTTAATTGAATTCAACAACATGAATTGAATTTGTCGACCTTTGATATCTGATATATGGGGCCAAGTGGCATTCAATGAAAATGCTGCAGGCCACATGCCAGCCAAAGCAACCTCTAAGCAACAATCAACATTCGCAACAACCAACATGTTTGCCAATATAATCAGATTTCAATCAGTGGCAATTAGGGAATGAATGAATATTGCAAGAATTAAGTAAAAATCGCAAACGAAAAAAAATTGTTAAACGATTTATCAGATTAAATAAAATCTCATTTACACAAAGCAGGCACTTATCAATCGACATTTATTCGAATGATATAAAATATACAATTAAGCAGAAATCGACTCAGTTTCAATTCATTTGAATTTAATTGTGTAGCAATTTTTTTCGATAACGAATCGTTACTTTAAAACTTTATTTTAATAATTACGATTCTTTCACAATTTGCGCTGATGTTTTTATTGGCAACACAAACCATTTTAATGAGCTGCTTGCCCCACAGCGTTGTGCTTCATAATTGTGAAACAACAAATTGCAGATTTAATCACAGAAAAAAGATGAAAGAATAAACCAACTACAAATGGCGAAAACAACACTTAATTGAAAATCAATGCAACCTGGTTAAATATTCACCCGAACTGGTTGACAAATATGTAGCTAAAAAGTATAAAGGGGAAATGCCAGAGAAAATACCCAACTGCTTTCGGGCTCAATCTTAAATTCTTGGCCAAAGATTTCGGGCTAAGTTTTTAACTACTATTTTTTATCAGAGTTCAAAATGAATCAGTATATTTTAATAGATTTTAGTGCTAAGCTAATAACTTATCAAAAAGATAGAAAAAATAACAGTATAATTAATTAAAAAAGTTATCTAACATTTTGAGCTTGAAAATCGATTGTAAGAAATATTAAAAACATTATTAAAAAACGCCTAATTTTATTTAAATATTTGTCCCATTTATACGAATTTAATGAGAGTGGGTGGCAGAACGGAAGCTTTTTACTTAAGAACTACGAGTTTGGGCTGCTTTCGAGTTTTACTTATGTCACCCACGACATAGACACGGAAAATAATCCATGCTCACAAATTGCATTTGCGTGTTAGTCTTTGAGTTGCCATGGGGCGTCAGTGGGCGTGGCGTAAGCAGTCATAGACATTGAAAGGGGAGTGGTTGGGTGGTTCGGTGGTGGGTGGTGTAACTGACACGCATGAGTAAAATGGCAACGCATATTAATTAGAGCGCTAAACAAAAGCAAAACAACTCGAGTTGAGGGCGCCACAGAATAAATTCGTGCCTACCGCCAATTTTCGCTGTCGGAAGTGGAAGTGATCCCACCCACAACACCATCCCCACCAACCCCTGGCAACCTTTCTTGAATGAAATGCAAAACGCACTAATAATACGCGACACGTGATACATTAAATCGCTTTTGCGTATTACCATTTCAGCTTATAGCTTATGCCCACTGTTAAGATCTGTTCAAATTATGTTTGCTTGTTAGAGGCCAAATCAATTCAAGTGCTGAAATGGATACAATCAATACTCGAGCGGTGGCAAACACCTGTTTTATTTCTAGATTTTGCAACAACAAACGCGCGTTCGACAGGCAGTCAAGGAGAGACATCAAACGTCACAGCTTGGAAGTGGAAACAGCAATGGGCCGTTTGGTCACCAAGGATATTTGCATAAGGAGTCAAGGAGCTGAATATTCCAGTTTTACGGCTCTTTTGTTTCATGCTGTGGTTATGGCCGTAATTACAATGCGATTAGAAGGGCCCATTTCAAGTGAAACACAATTGAAATTACGAGCTCAGTGCCAGGTCCTTGATGCGATCGTGTTCAATTGTGTTCATGTCGTGCCAATTTGAATTGCAATTCCCTGTTAATTTGAGCACCAAAGTTAAGCAATAATCGAGAGCGTAGAACACTTAATCGGTCATTATGGTTAGCCGTAAACAAAACATGGCCAACTGCCAACGGCCAACTGGCAAGTGCCAAATGCCAGAAGCACCCCTTTTTATGCCCCACCCCTCCCTCAAATTGCATGTTTTAACAACCTCAAATGTTGCTTGCGACTGCCCCAAAGTGTTGGCAATAAGCAACAAACTTGGCAAGAACAGCACAAAAAATCAAATATCATTCATTATCATGTCACGTCAATCGAAAACAATCTAATGACTGCACATGATGACTATCTTAAATAGACTGGCAAGCCGACTCGGGCTCAAAAAAAAGGGCAACACAGAAATTGGCCAATACACACGCACGCATGCACACGTGTGTGTGTGTGTGTGTGATTGTTTTCTGTGTTTCTGGCATAGGAAGCGGCGTGAAAGTTTGTGGCAAAAACGTTTATTATGCATTAGCCATGGCTCAAGCGGCTAAATCAACTGTAAATCTCTTTCACGCTCTGTCTGCCGTTCTCCCACTCTCTCTCTCTCTCTCTCTCTCGCTCTCTGCCATGCTCAGTGTCATGTGCAGAGCAAACAATAAGGTCAGAACGAAGGTTAAGGTTGCCTACAAAGGGTTTAATGTGCGGCCAACTGTTACAAAATACGGAGAGAAAAAAACAAACAAAACAAAACAACAACAACAACAAAAAACATTTGTTAAATAATGTGTTGAAGGGCGAGCAACATTTGAAAAATGTTAGTTGAGATATGAAAAGTTGGAATATCTACTTAGAGCATGGATTTGTTGCCAGAAACTTTTTGCAACAATAATTAACGTTACAACAAGCTTAGGCCAACAATTGTGAACTCTGTGAAACTGTCAAAAATGGGTTCAACAATTTTTCAACTTTTCTACAATTTGTGGCAACATATTTTTGCATGGTATTTAACCGAACATAAAATCGCCGTAAACTTGGTCATTGCAAAGCTTTCGCTTTTAATCTGGTCAGTTTAATAAGTTATCTAATTTTGGGAACATTTTCGTTTTCAGCACTTAAGATTGATTTCCTGGCTACAAGTGCCAAAGCAAAGATAATTGCCCAAAATAATTGGCAATTCAGGTTAAGCAGATTAATTAGCCTGACCAGCCCCTCAAACACTCAAGAGGTTTCCGGCTAATAATTCGAAAAGTTTCACGGGATAACTCAACAAGTTCTGCGCTGGCATTAAATATTTAATAAGCATTTCGGACTATTTCCAACAGCAAATATTTCAAATTAAAAATTCTTACCGCGAAGTAATTTACCTAACGTGCCAATAATCTCAGAAATGTATTTTGCTCTTCCAGTTGGAGGAGTTGGCAACGCGCTTCCTCCGCGCAATTCCATGTTATGCTGGTAACGAAGCATTGCCAGATACTCCACCTGCCAGTTGCCACTTGCCACCTGCCGCATCGGCAACTACAGCAACAACGTAGACATTCCAAAAATGCCATAATTACTGTAGTTGTTAGGAGTGTGGCGAAAGACACGAGAGGTGGTTGAGGTGGGGCCAGTGGATACAGTGGATGGGGCTGTGGCTGAGGGATTGCTGGTGGGTCATATTGGGCACATTTAGGTTTGTCGGTTGGCCAAATAACACTGGCAGCTGGCAACTGGATGGCTGGATGGATGGATGGAATTTTATGGCTGGGCCACTGTCGACGGCCTGAAACTTTATAATGTACTTCCGTTTCGTTTCGTTTCGTTTTGTTTCGTTCACATGGCAGCGGCATTTCAAAATATTTGACATTTGCATAAATAACACACGAGGCCAGGCGGCAGCAAGACAAACATATAATCGCGTTTACTCTCGCATATGGAGCCGGGATGTGGTGCCCGAATTGGCGCCTGAATTGGCCAAATTAAAAAGGAAAAAACGCCAACGCGATGAGTTAAATATACAATACTCGCAGGCAAGGCATGTAACTGAAATCAGAGAAGCAGAGAAACAAGGAGACAGCGGCAGCAACCACATGTGGTAGGTGGCAACAGAGTTGTGTAAACAATATTTGCGTGAAGCGACAACTGAAACTGAAACTGGAATTCGCAGCAGCGTTCCATGGACACAGAGACGGCTCACTAAATAAACAAAATTTATTAACATTAGGCAATTGCAGCTGCGAGTTGAAAGAGAGAGAGACAGTCAGATAGAGAGAGAGAGAGAGAGAGTGAGTTGTGCAAAATGAAGTTTATTTATCCGACGAATGGGCTCAAAATTAGCAGCGACTGCATCTAAATTGGCAATTAGAAAATTCTTTATTTTCCTTGTTTCTTTTTCTCAGGGCGGTTTTCAATTGCTTTCTTGTAGTTGGCTTTGGTTTCAACAGCAAATGCAAAACACTTGCAAATGGTGTAGACGGTTTTTTACTTTTAACGCATTTCTCTGTTATTATTGAGGTTCCTGCTTGGCGTTTATTCTGGGAACGTATTTAATTTCATTGCTCGTTTTATTGCAGCCGCTTTTATTTTCAGCACATTTTGCACATGCGTGGGTGCAAATACAGACACAGGCACACATACATGCAAAACAAACACTATATAAACATATATACATATATACATATAAACATTGTATTGTTTGGTGAAGACTCGACCTATATTTCAAATTGCACACGAAAAATGCATACGTATACGAGTGGCAAATATTGTTCTGGTAAAATGAATCAAACAAATTTTCCAATTTATTTGTTGAATGTGACATTTGTGCAGCGGAGTTTTCGAAGAAATGTGAGATTTGTTTAAGTATGAAATATGTATTCAACTTTGAACTTATACTATTAGAATATATCATAGGAATTAATCGTATTTTCCTGAGCAGTCCGCTAACTACAAAATTAAGTTTATACTAAGTTTAAATATATTAAAATTGACTCTTGAATTGGCAGAATTACATATTCGCAAAATTAAACGAATGCTTTATTTTTTGTACAATATTCTAATAAATAATTACCCATGAAATACTCTCCAGTCGGATTTAACAGTCACACTTGTGGCAGCGATAACTGGCTAAATGGGAAACATCGATAACTCTCATTTAGCAACAGTGATATATATATATATATATATATATGATAGTTTGGACAAGAGAAAATCCGTTTCGCATTCGTCGGAAACAGCAAACCGAATTTTCGTTATGCAATTGCCAAGGTAAAAGATATGAACAAAAGAAGCATGAAAAAATGAACAACAGCAGTCGAAACTGAAATGTTGACTGCGTCGCACCGAAGGGAAAACAAAGCGAAGCCAAACGTGGGTAAAAGCAAAAAACAAGAAAAAAAAGAAAAGAAAAAACAACAACATAAAAACGAATCACAGTTAAGATGAAAGATTACATCCTGTCAAGCTGCTGGCGCATGTGGGGCACGCTACTTTATATTTGGCTGCTAGGGGCAGCAGCGGCCTTAAGTAAAAGTCAATTCCCAAATCAACAGACAACCCCAGGCAGGCGGGGAAAGGTGGTTGTTGGAGTGGGCATGGAAATGGCAATGGAGATGGAGATGGGAAAAAAAAGGAAATGTGGCTTATTTCAATCGAAATCATTAGGTTGCCTTGTTTAAGTTGTGTAAATCCTTCTGTTTAAAGAAAGATTTCACTTATTTGTCGCTTATGGTATTGTCAACGCCTTGCTCCTTGCTCCTTGGTCTCTTTGGTCTTTGGTCTTATCTATGCCTTTCCAGACTGCTTGGCCTTGTTTCATGCAACTTTGATTTGGCAAATCAACTGCAAGTATCTTGTCCTTTGACGCCGCATTGGCTGCCGCTTTAAGTTGTTGGCCTTTTACGGCTTTTACGGCCAGAGAGGGCGGACAGATAGACGGACTGACAGACAGATGGCGATTGGTGGTTGTCAAAATAAAAGCTTGGTAACCTGTTGCTAGGGGATTACCCACGCATTGATGTTACTGCTCCTCCATAAACAGGACACCCACACACACAAACACACACACAAATTGATAGGCCGGCTCAAGCTTTTCTTTGATATTTGATTTCTATGCTGGCTATGCAAGGACAGGCACCACGCCCACCACTACTCGGACCGCCTACAGCGCCTGCAGCGCCCGCAGTAAAAGTCACTCAAATGGAAAAAGGTTCAAATTACCGCAACTTTTTCGACATTGCGTTTGTTTTTTTTTGTCGCTTTTTCTGTCTGCCACAACTCGCAGTTTACTTTTCAGCTTTTGCTGCCTTCATCTATTTTGCCTTTTAGGCCATGTTGGCCAAATTCCCAGCCATTGTTTACTCTTTGGATAAGCGTATAACGATTCACGAGCTACGACAAATTCAAATATCCAGCTTCATTTCAGCTCTCTTTCTGTGCGCTGCTTTTTCGCCGACACTGTGTATTATGTGGGTCACTGCTTGTGAGCGTGGTTGCCTGGCCTCATCAAGTTTAGCACCAGTTTAGAGCACTCGTCAATCGTCGCCGACAAATGCTTATGTCTCCATATTGACGCACCCTGATATCTTCATGGCTTTTGAGAGGTTTATACTTTGCTGAGCATGCTGATAACCACAGCAGATGCATTTCCCCTTCGTTCATACATTATTCCTTATTCAGCCGATTTTTGCTTAACTTTGAATTTTAAAGAAAATTTCGATTTCTTGGCATTACTTAATTATATAAGGAGCCTATTTTGATGTTAAAGTTAAAAGCAGACCCTAAAAAAAATTGGCCTCTGTCCCTTCAAAATCGAAATTTCCTAAATGTTCAACGGATTTTGGTCTAAGCAGTAATCGGTCTCTTATAGCAAAACTTTCGCAAAATCAATAAATCTGCACACAATTTAAAAGGTAGAGTCACCAAATTTTATATATATATAAGTATATATATTCTTGATCAGCAAAAACAGCCCAGTCATTATAGCTATGTCCGTCCGTCCGTCTGCAATAACACGCGAATCTCAGAGAGTTTTACAGCTAGAGACTTATAATTTGGAATGTAGGTTATCATATACCCGGCGGAGATCAAGTTTGCATTTTTATCGATAACTGGCTCTCGAATATCGATACATTTCCGATAGCAATAAATGCTTCAAACTAATATAATATACATATATACATAGTCAAAATTTCATCGGATAAGAATACAAATTGTAAATACAAATATGCGCAAGTTTGAGGGTATATAGTAGCTTACTCGACTACAGCATTCTTACTTGTTTACATATGCATTTCCCAAATACTTGCTGAAAATCTATGCTACTATCATAAATGAGATATGAATTTGCAAAATTATGTTTATAGATCTGTTTAAAAATTCATCTGAAACGTAATATTGCCCTAGACCATGGAAACATATTCCATGGCCACAGTCCCACCTCAATCCAGCGGCTTTTGGTGTTTATCTGTTCACGCATGTCGATAACGATCTATATATTTTGGGAATATTTCAAGCCACTTAAATGCCAAACACCTGCAAGGAAAAAGTGTGTGGGGAGGTGTGCCACAGTGTGTGGAAAGGTGTGTGTGTAGTTTTTTTTTTGGTTGTGGTTGCTGTTTGTATGACAGCTGATAGTCATCAGGAATATTGATTTCCGCACCAAAGTTAGAGGACGCACTCGAGACAAGCAACTTGAGGCAATCGAAGGATATGTGCACACACACACACACGCAGGCACACATTTCGAATGCGCTGACGTAATGTGAAAATTATGCGTTGTAATTTGCGCCAAAGCAAATGCAAAAGCGGAAGACGACGCACTTCGCAGGCCGGATGTGGCAATGGCAACAAGAAAGCAACACACGTAAAACACACTCGTCTTTCAAATAGGAAAAGATACACACAACGCATGCTGGTGCGGAGACAAGGGACGAGTAGCGAGGGAAAAGAAAAAATTGAAACACTTTAACGGGCCAAAAGCAGCAACTGTTTTTCTTTTCATTTTCTGTTTGTTACATTTTTGTTGTTGTTTTTTGGCACTTTTTCACGTTTTGGGGCGTGTCGTGGCCGGCGGGGGCGTACAGGAAGTTGTAAAAATAAAACATAACACATTTGCAACTAAGCAAAAAAAAAAAAAGAAAAAAAAACAAAAGGATAGCGAAAAAACAGGAACAGTGGAAAAACAAGGCAAAGAAAAATAACTACACGAAAATTTGTGGTCGCTAAAGAATGCGAATGCTGTGTGGGTTTTTCAGGGCGGGGAAGGGTGGGTGTTGCGGGTGTGGTGTGTGGTGTTTGTAGGGGCAGTATGCTGATGCTGTGGTGCTCGGGTAAGTGCTCCCCCGTTGCCATGGGATGAGCAAATTTGTGAGATACTAAATGTGGCATGTGGCAACATACAAACAAGAACAAACAACAAAAGCAGCAGCAGCAGCAACAACAAAAGACAGAGACTACTAAGAAATACAGAAAAGCGAGAGAAGAAAACTCAAAGTTGGCGTTGTAAATGTTTAGAAATAAATTTATGTCGCCTGCAACAAAAAAGCCTCATAAATGTTTACACCTTGTGGCAGTAGCCGAGTGCGAGTGCCTCAACAAGGTGCGTCTCCAGCTGGGTAGCTAGCCGCCTGTGGCAGACGCTCGGGAAACGTGTCAATGATGCCGCACAGACGGCGCTGATAAGCGACAACGCCATAATAACCATAACGGACAACCGCTGCTGACGCTGCACTGTGGATTGAAGCCACTTCAAATTGTTATATTACTTCCAATGTTCTTATAAGCGTTCCTTAAGCTATCGATTATTATAAATCACTAAACTATATACAAATTATAGCAGTCAAAACTAAATTATCTCTATAAACACGTTCACTCACTTCACTCTTTCCACAACGACTCCCTTTTGTTAGTGATCACACAATTGATATCGATCGATATCGATATTAATGTTAAGTACATAGTTGCATGTTAGATTACAGATGTTATGTTACAGTCTTAGAGCTACATCACTAGCGGCCTGCTACAAAATGTCTACATCAATTTGCTGTACAACTCTTCGCAACCACCACCACCAATAAGCAGACTCGATTCGCTGGATCTTTTAGATCGCGGATATAACCAATTAATCCAAAGTTTAGCATTAAATAATCCTATATGTCAAAGTACTGTTAAATAAGTTAAGCCCGAAGCCATATTTTTTTTCTTAGATTAGAATCATTATTAAATTATTCATGGGCTCAAGAAATAATATCTAGTTTCTAGGATTTTCAGTTCGTATGTGTAACAATTTTGAAAATGGCCAAAGACCACTGTGAAACAGTTTCAGTGTTTGGTCTTTTCGCTTGTTATGTGTAATACTTATTTGTTTTTGAATAACTAACTGTTCGCAGTCAGTGCGCAGATACAATGGACAGCAGTGGCAGTGGCAGAGGCAGAGGCAGAGGCATTTAAAATGGTTAAGTTGAGTACATAATTTGTTTAATGGTGATTTATTGTCGGTTCGCTGCGGCAACTGCAGACGTCGGCCACGTCAAACAAATGGTGAAAATTTGCACATTTTTTTATATTTTTTTTGGCGTACAAAATGAATGCTTTCAATTCTTTGTGTCCTACATTATTTTGTTGAATTCCTTTTTCATAGTTTCGAGCTTTTGCTTCGCGCTCTAGAAATCCTTTTCAAATTGCAACGCGCTTAAGTTAAAGTTTTCGCGCATTTAAGGATTATTTGTTGGCAAACTTTTAATTTGATTAGTAATTACTTATTTGGCTGTTCTTTTTTTTGTTTTTTGATTTTGAAGCACTCATATTTAATTAAAATAGTTGGTTTTTGTCATTTAATGAGCTCAACTATTTTCAGTTTGTGCGACAGACCGAATATGTTGCGCGTCAAGATGTTGCCCGGTTTTTTGCCGCCAAATAGTTGGACAGGAACTCAGCTGCAGATGCGGCAAGCAATAAATTTCAATTAATTTGTGCCATTTTGTAACCTTCAACATCATTTAAAAGCATCAATGTACATAATTAAGTTGCGCATGTTTTGCAAATTTTAAAATTATTGTGTAAAAGTTGACCATTTAACAAGAGCCAATTTTGGCAAAAAATGAACCAAAGAAATATCGTCCCTGTGGGCGTACATAAATGTTCAACAATTTTGGACTGGCTTCTAATTATTTAAATTTTGGCAAATTCTTGCTTTGAAAAAATAATAAAAAAAAGGAACGAAGCATGCGTGACATTTTTGTGAAAATTTAAAAGAAAGACAAATAACGAAACAAAGTGGAAACACAAAAGGAAAATGGAAAAAGGAGAAAGGCAAATGGAATGCTGCAAAAAAAGCGACCGCACATCGTTAAAATTTTATATCAATTGCTCTGTGCATACAAAACACGCGGCACGAAAAAAAAAAACTGTAGCAAGTTGGGTAGTAGGGGAGGGGGGAGGGAAAACAACAGCACACAATGACAAAAGCAGGCCATTTTATAAAAGTTAAACAGAACAAGAAATAAAACCAAAAAAATAAAGAATGAATTAAAAATGCAGACGCAAAAAGAAAAACTCACACAAAATAAAGTGAAAATCGCCTTGCGGCAAAAGGTGCTTGCTTATGTGTGTGCGGGTGTGGGGGTGTGTGGGTGTGTGTGTAGGCATGTGGTTGTGTGTGTGTGTGTATGCGTAAAGAGCAAATTTGCAGGAATATATTACGTAAACGTAAACTAATTTTAGCCCGCTTGTCGTGAGTGTGTGACAAATGAAATATTTAAATATTTCGGGCACACAAACATTTTGACAACACGCCGACAAAATGCCACAAAAAGTTGCAAATTGCGGTTATTGTGGCAAACACACAATAAATAATTTTATGCCAGCAAAAGAAAAAAAGAAAAGGCAACAGCAACAGCAACACCTACAACAACAGCGACAGCAACAACAAACCAACTCTGATGACTTGCAGCTAAAAGTGGCATGCGTTAAAGTTTCCCAAGCCAAACACACGTTGCGCCATCAAATCAAATGTATGAAATAAAAAACTAAAATACATAGTCATCAGCATGGTTATGATGATGATGATGATGATGATGTTGATTGGCGACTGTTGAGCAGGCGTAAAACTTTATTTTTTTTGCATTTGAAGCGGAAATGATTTCATCAAAAATTCATATTAACTAATTGGATTTGATGCCGTTCGCTGGTTTTTCTTTTAGCATTTGAACGTTGCGGATATTGCCAGGAACTGGCACACACACACACATATATACATATATATATATATATATAAAGCCCGCAGGGGCTGGGCATAACTTAGTAACGATGCTTATTTTAAATTAAAAATGTATTTACATACGCTCAAAGGCCAACTAAACGCTGCACACTGAAAACCATCCACAAAATGACAATTTTGTTTTGATGCTTGTGTTGCCTGTATCTGTGTGTGTGTGTGTTGCCACAGGCTGCAGCCACTCACCTGAAAAAATACGAGAAAAGAGTACAATTTATTGCCTTTGTTGTATGCATAAAAATCAGTTGTTGTTGTTCTACAACATTTGTATTACGTTGACCCGCCTCCGCACCGCACTTCAAACAAAATTTACAATTTATGCGAGTTATGGGACTGAATGTGTGCAACACACACACACACACACACACACACACACAAACACACACAAGCTCAATGGCTCAATTAATTGGCACTGGCTGCAACTACCTAATGGATTTATTGTATCCATTCCGCTTTTTGCGTTCATATTTTATTTAACTATTTATATTTTATTTATTTTTTTGTTTAACCTATTTTTGGATTTTACCAGTTTTATTTTATTTATATAAATATTTGCATAGAACAACCGTTTTAATAAAGATTTATTAAAAATCAAATAGTTTTATCTATGAGAACAAACTGCGGCTTTACTTGACTGCTATTTGGCTTTTTCAATATATTTCTTCAATTTTTGAATAATCGTTTCTCATCCTTTTTTTTTAATTTACACTTTCTGTAAAATATAAATTTTTTCCTTTTAAGTTGCCATGCATTTTGAAGCACTGTTGATGGCCAATGAAATCGAACAGTTAAATAATTTAATAAGCAAGTTGAAAACATTTTAGCTTTGGTCGTTTTCCAACTCAATATTATTTAAGATTCTGGAGCAGCAACATCGATTTAAGTAATTGATGGGCTCAAAACAGCAAAGAAGCAAATAACTTAAGGACTTTGTGAAAACAACACGAAAATGTGTTGGTTGAAGCGAAGGCAGTAAATAAAACACTTATACACATATGTGTAAGTACATCCTGTTCAAGACTATCGTGTGTGTGTGTGTGTGTGTGTGTGTGTGTGTGTGTGTGTGTGTGTGGCAATATGTGGAAAGGATCCACGCTTCACAGCTGCTGCCGAGCAGTACTGGCAACATTTTTGCCATGCTTAGCGCGTTCTGGCCGAGAACGCCTTGCGGAAGCAGACAGCAGGCAGCATGCAGCAGGCAAAAAGATAGCGAAGCAAACATTGCGAAATGTTAAGAGTGCTGCTGCCAAAGGCAGCATAAAGTATAAGCAGTAAGCGCGGCCAAGTTAAGGCAACAACAGCGAGAACAACACCAACGTTGGCCAGCAAAATAATACGAAGAATTGTCGACAGCGTCTGGGAGGCGGCAGCAACTGGCAGCGAAGCCAACTCGGCACGCGGCAGCAGGAAGTGCCGCAGACAGTGGCAACAAAAAAAAAAACAAAAAACAAACGGGGACTGCAAAATAGCATGGAAAATTAATAATCGCGCAATTTTTGCACCAGTAAACAATGGAAAGTCTTGGCTCGTTAGTTTCCTCATTATTCTGCATTTTCCAAGAAGCAGCAACAGCAGCTCATGCTGTGAATTTTGCGTTTTCCACTTTGTAAGCTGCATTTGCTCGCAAAAGGAACAATGGCGACTATTAAAAAATGGACTCTCAAACAAGCAAAGAACGAGGCACAAAAAGCAAAAACTGAGCAAATAATGAAAAATTCGAATTCAATACAATTTCTCATGCAATTTGTAAGCGTTTTGTCTGTCAATGCTTCGAGTCGAGGACAAGTGCACAACAGATGTAAATCGGTTGAAAAGAGCATTGAAATATATCAGATGATAATTCACAGCACTTTGAATAGGTCTTTGGGGCAATTGCGAGCAATTTCATTAAAGTTTAAAATGGATAAATGCAGCTTGCGAGAATTCGGTTGGCATTTTGGTATTTGTTTTGTCAGAGAATTGAATTCGAAATCTAATTGGAATTTTCTTGTCTATTTCTATTTTATGTTCATTTTTAGCTCCCTTGTTTGATTCATATTTAAAAGTCTGAATTCCGTTTGAAGCACTTTTGAAAACCAAACTATTTACATTCAATTATTTAACTTAAAAAAGTTTTTAAAGAAGAGAACTAGAAAATTATTAGTATTTAAATTAAAAATTAATCTGGCTTAATCAGGGCTATATTGAAGTGAAGCCGCATTCAATGCGTTACACATTGCAAGCTGCAATTAATATACCCTATAGAAGTATATCATAATATATGCATTTATTGAAAATGAAAATTTTGATATATTTTTTTTTCCATATGGGAATTCAATTTATTAGAACAATTTATTTCGAAATTGAAGTGAAGCGTGCTCCATGCACAAAAAGTAGAGCTCAACTCTATTTGCAGCTGTTCTGAGCGATAAAGTATGCATCGAACAAAGGGAAGCAGACATTTATTTTATGTGGATGCGCAACAAATAATTGAATCAACTGCACACAATTGTTGACGTGCAGTGGGGGTGGGAGTGGGAGTGGGAGTGGCAGGTACAAGTTTTGGGTTGAACAAAAGAATGCAAAAAGTGTGGCAATGTAAATGACACACTTGCAGCCACAATGGTCGTGTTGTTGGCCAACAGCTGACGACCCGTTTGGCAGTAGCCAAAAGTTGGCGACACAAAAACCAAATCAAATTATATGAAAGCAAAAAAAAGACGCAACCAGTAAAATTGTTAAGTGTATGTCGGACAACAAGGACATCAACGTGAACAGCAACAGCAACAACAACAACGACAACTTCATTATTAATGCACAATGAACTTGGAGCCGAGTCGGGCGACAAACCAGAAACATGGCCAATTTCCAAAATGTGCGCGAGTAAATTGCATTAACTTGGCCCACTGGCAAAGGCAAAGGGGGAAAAAAGTGCAGGGCATATGAAATGCGTAATAAAGTAAAATGCGAATAAAACACGCATAAAGCCGTAATGCAAACAGGCACTTTTGCCTGCCATTTTCATTTAGCATTCAAAATCATTTTGGTACTTTTATTTTTAGTTTTCCTCTTCTTCTGTTTTGGATTAAAAACTTTTTATTGTTTATTTTGCATTTTTTATGGTATATTCACCTTTTGAAGTTGTGCTTTAAAATGCCTTAATGACTTTTTCATAACTGTTAAATAAACAATTGGGGCGAAAAGTTTAACAGTTACCAGTTTGAAGGCACCTGTTCTCAGTGCCGCATTCCCAGTTGTCTGCCCGCCCTGCTCCCCATGCTCCACCTACTCCTTCACTTGTTCTGCGTTTTATTTTTATGCTCTTGGGATTTTCAGTTACATTTTGGGGGTTTTGGCTGTGGGGGGTTGGAGGGTGTGGGTGCTGGGGAGGGTAGGTATTTGAAGAGCGCTCCACAAATACGTTTGTTGCGTGCACGAAAATAATCAAATTTTGTCATTTAATTTGGGGCAACTTGGTAAAATGAAAGTTAAACGTTGTTAGTGTGAAGACCTTCGTCAGGTCGAGGACGAAACAGTTCAATATTTGTGGCTCGAATTTGTCGAAAGGTTAATAAGGTGAATCAAACTGTGAATCTTATTCAAATGGTTAAAAGCCACTCAATTATTTATATGTACGAGTAACCATTGGTTGACTTATGCGCAGTTGAATAATGTATCTATAAAGTGTGGGTTAGTCCTTGATCTGTATAGATAGATTTTTCTATAGTCTATGGTGAAACCTACACATTCAGAGTCCAACATAAAATTACTTCTGTTTATATTTATATATTACTATTATTATGTTATATATTTATTTATAATTAATTGTCTTCATTATATGATACTGCAAGTCTGCGCCAGTCACATTTATTTTGATTTACGTTTTGATTGATGGACAAAGAAGAATAATTAACTACTAAATAAACCAATGTTCGTATATGGGTCTTATTATGAATGTATATTATATTATTATTAGTATATGTGAAATAATTTATATACATAAATAACTAATTAAACTAACGATTAATTATGGAAAGGAACTCATTTAAATTTTAAATGAAGAAATATCTAATTGAATTCAAGTTTGGTTTTTTTTTTAACACTCCTGCTTATTATAATATTTCCCATCGAATTTATTAATTCAAGCGCAACTTAATATATTCAATGTAATAATATTGGTATCGACTTAAAAGATTTATTAATAGATTTTTAAATATTTCAATATTTCAGCTTTGGGCAACCCTTCAATTACTGAGTACGCAAACCAAATGCCTACTTTATTTACGTCTCACGTATTCATAAGCTGAATATTTAATGTGCGAGTGTTAGTGTGTTGGTGTGTGAGCGTGTGAGTGTGTTGATGTCACAAAATATAACAGAGTCGCATGTATGCATGTATAGTGTATATGTGTGTATGTGTATGTGTATGTGTATGGAGTAATCCGTGTTTTCGCTACTGCTCACCTTTAATTTTATTCAATAAATAGGCTTCGTGTGTGAAGGAAGTAGAACAAAGAGATATCCAAAGCACGTGACAGATTTTCTTGGATTACATCCGATGGCGCCACACACACACGCATACACTCACGCCCGCTTACGCACACGCACACACGCACATATATATAAACCTATTGCGATTTTGGTGCTGTTGTTGTGTTGTTGTTGTTATTGTTGAAAATCACATGGCGCGGCAAAAATTGAAATTGCCTCAACTGACGCTTGCCTTGCCTGCCCTTCTGTCACACGTCAGACTGTCAGGCTGTCAGACAGTCAGCCTGTATTCATTTGTGGCACTAAATATTTTAGGCATTCACTTGGGCTCATTCGGTTAGCGGCAAGTGCAGCATCTTAATCACTGATTAAATTGACGCAGACGCCACTCACTTAAAACGCAGCGACGGCAAACGCACGAAGCAGAAAACAACAACGACAAATTGCAAATTTAAGGAGCGCGCGCGCTCTGCACAACTGAAGCCAACGACAACGGCATGCGAAGTGGCCACATTTCGATAACGAGCACGTCAGACAGCCAACGTCACAGCCGAAGCAGCAGCTTTCCCCCCGAGAGAGGCCGAACAGTCCACGACACTCGAAGTCGAACCGAGCGCTTGAAGAGAGCGAGCAAGTTAGGTTTATAGCATGAGAGTGTTGCATACTTAAGAGAGCGCGCTGACATATTGGGTGTGTTGTTCGCGGGCTTTTGGGACGCAGCGCAGTCGCTGTAACAGCTACAACAGCGACTCACCAACTCAACACTTAAGAGACAGCCAGAGAGACTGGCTGGCTTCCAATGCCACAGTTAGCAGTTATGCTCATTTGAATAGCCGCGTCCCAAATATGATTGTCCCAAGTGAACAGCTGTTGAGCGCAGAATGAAGCCAATAGAGCACGGGACTAACTGTTAATATGCACATAGCCTGTCAGCCACAGCCATAGCCACAGCCACGTCCTTGTCGTCGTGACGCACTCGTTGCGGCATGTCTTAGGTCAGAAACGACGACTGTGGCAATTGCTTGCCGGCAGAGGCCAGAATTTTTAATTATAATAAATGCCCATTCATAAAAACCGAACGCCATTGCAGTTGCGTGTTTATGCATGTCTCTTCTTCTTCATCTGCCTCTGCTTATATTTGTGCTTCTGTCTCTTCTTCTTCTTTTAATTGATATACATATGCTGCATAATTACGCTTTTCGCTCTCAAATTTGTTTCATCTTTCTTTTCTACACATGCATAAATGTATAAAATATTTAAGAAGGATAATTATATATATTTTACATGGTGTGTGTCTAAGGCGAAGAAAAATCACTCAATTCTCTTAATTCTTACAAATGACAACTTCAATAACCCAGCAGCAAGCTATGAATGACAATTCATTACCGAATGCATTCTGTATGCATTGAATGTAATTCATTACCTAGAATAGCTCTTGTTTGCAGAGTTGTAAGCGAAAGCTTTTAAACCTAGCACAAACTTATCTTCGCCAAAGCTTTAGTAACAAAAGGTATGCATACGTTTCAATTCAGAGTAAGCTTTCTATATTTTGAGTATTTGTGGGAGGAAGGCAATTGCATTACAATAGAACAACTTGGTATATAGAGTCAGTAAAGTAGTCCGCTTACGATCCCTCACACAAGGTATGCGAGCCCTTGAAGCGCCTAAAAAGCTTTTGGCATCGCATAATTTGCGCAATCGGTTGTGGTATAGACTGTAAGCAACAACGCTTACAAAGCATGCATTCGAATCGAATTCGTAATGTTGTCTTTTCGCTGCTGGGTAGTTTTCAATTATTAAGGAAAAAGAGCAGCGAAGAGCAGAGAAACAAAACGTAACGGAAAAGCGGTTCTCCGTTTAATTGTGTAAGTAACTACGAAAGAGTATTTATGTGTGTGTGTGTGTGTGTTGGGAATGGGTAAAGGATATATGATAGTCTTTTACTCTCAACTAGATCACTTTTTCTTGATAGTCTCCTTTCTCTTCCCTTTATTTTTTGTAATTTTTTTGTTGCTTCGTGCACTTGACAGCCAAGATTTATGCGGCCTGCAGCTCATGTCTCGTATGGGTGGCAGGATGCTGGCATTCCACTGGCTTGTGTCCTGTGTCTCGTGTCGTGTGTCCTGTGCCGTGTGCCAGGTGTTGATGTGCCAGGTGTGCTTCAATCACCATCAGCGTCACTTAATAAAATCACAGCACGACATGTGATGAATTGTTGCCATTTTTGTAGCTGACGTCAACGCTTTTAAGTGCAAAACATTTAACAAGCGCCCGACTCCAATTAAGCCCAACAACTCAGCACCTAACCAATTGATGGGTCATAAAAATAATAAGACACCTTTTGGCCATAACTGCCCAATCAAATGATAAATTGGCTAACCAAATGTTAATTACAAGTGCAAATTAACTGGCCAATCTCCTAAATGTTCCTTAATTGCAGGCGAAAGCAGGAATTTCTTTTTAAGACACAAATAAATAAATAATATTTCAAATATATTTTGATTAAATTTATATAAATAAATAAATATTCAAAAGCTCGAAATCGATTTTCTGTTTAAAGAATTCCTAATATAAAAAAAAGCATTTAAAATAATAAAATAAATATGTAAAAATACAGAAAAATTCGTTTATAGATTATTTGGCATTAGCTTTAAGAGATTTACGCAGACCCAGTATTGCTGCCTTTCTTATTTGGGGCTTGCCTCTCATTAGTTTCCACTCAACAATGCAGCTTGCATTTCAAAACTATGCAATTATTTCACTGTAGCATTCTTTAAATATTCGTGCAGAACTAGGACGAAGGAGCAGATGATGAAGGTGGCTGCATTGTGGGAAAAAGCGAAGCCGAAGTTATCCAAATGCAAGTCGGACAAAAAGCCAAATTGACCAAAGTTAATTTAACCAGTGCAAACAAAACGAAGCAGCACAATTTCTAACAGTAGAAAGGGGTGGAGGGTGGTTGGGGGAGGGGGGTTAAGGAAGGCTAAGAAGCCGTAGTGGAAATCAATTGCACAACAAACGCTTCAATCAATTTTACTTTGGCAAACACACTGAGTGCAAAATAAATCACATCTCTCAAAGACGCTGCACTCCTACAGAGAGCTAGAGAGGGGGGAGTGGAGGGGTAGCCTACAACGCATCTTGTGTCTATCTTATTTATGCAAAGCTGTGGCAAACAGCAACAGCAGCAGCGACTGCAGCAACAACAAGAGGCACAAATAAAAAGCAGAGAGCTCGTAAAGCTGCTAAAAAATGAATGAATTCAATGAAATGCGGGTAAATGTGGCCCGCTTTGCAAGCAGTTCGCAGCTCGCAGCTTGCAACTCGCAGCAGCAACAACAAGGGGATCGCAACAGCAAAAGCTGCAGCAGGATGTGTGTAAGGTCATTCGTAAGGAAGTAAAATTCTCATGCATTGCCACATCAAACATCTTAAACGAAATGAATAATTTATAGACGCATTTGCAGCATGTGAGCGCCGCACAGCGAATAAAAAAGAGATAGAGATAGGAGAGAGAGAGAGAGAGATGGAGTTAGAAAGAGAGGGGAGGTTAAAAGGGGGAGAGGGGGTTTCACACATGTCGCCTAAGCCGACTGCAGTCAGTGGCTCTGCATTGAATCGTCGAAGAAAACCACTAAGCCACACACACACACACACAAGATATTCAGGCATGCATGAATGAAAAAGGACCCAACTACCTGTGTGTGTGCGTGTGTGTGTGTGTGTGTATTGACAAAAAGCAGAATGCATGGATGTCTTGAATTTATTTTATATATTTGTATATTTATTGAATGCAGCATCCTTGCACCACAAGGTAAGCAGTGTAATGTCACTCAAGATGGGTAATTCAAGCACACACACGCACACATACACTCGCACACACACACACAAGCTGATAACCAAAAGTAAATAAAACGAAAGGTAAATAGAACCAACACAGGACTAATAATGAATGTTTTCCTACGCTAAAAGCAGATAGGGAAAACATAAATAACCTTATTATGCAGACAATCAGAAAACAAGTGTCTAGACACATCTAGAAAAAACAGCAAATGCTGAAAATGCTTTAATGAAAACCAGTAAAAGAATACTTTCAGAAATTATGAAAAACTGTTATGTTTTCTTTTTAGCGTTTTCCACAAAGAGAGCAACGGAAATTTCATTTAATTTGGTTTCGCATTTTCTTTGGAAAGTTATAAGAATTCCTCAGAAATGCCTTTTGAACCTGTGAGTTTTAACATTGAATTTAATTAACTTTTATAAATGTTGATTTGAGTAATTAAATAAATTGGATTGGCTCTTAAGCGTATACCCCAATAAAACTGAGTGCTGTCTAAATATTTAAGTTGTTTCGAAAAGAACTTAGAAAGTATAACTTTTAGTTTGTAATTGACAAGTTGTTTACATTTGTGATGATGGCAAATAGACACGCCCACATATGAGAACTCTCATCAGGCGACTTTCTCAATGAATGCCAAACTGTAGCAAAATTCACAGCACATTGCCCCAGAGAAAGTATACTTTTCGGAAACTAAACTTTCCGTTTCATTTTCCTTGGCATGTCAGAAAGTTGGCCTTGACTTTTAATGGCTTCCAATATTTTCCAATGTTGTCAATTAAAATCTCTCTTCAAGCGAAACTGTTGATAAGCTATGTTTGAATTGGCCTTCTTCAAAGTCGTATTAAAGTGGTTAAATGTGACTTAAGGAATCCATTTATCGCATTTTCTTATGTCAACAGTTCATCTCATGCAATTTCCTATATCCGGCAACAAATATGCCGTGTAAAATATTTGTGGCTCATCAAAAAAAAAAAAAAAAGTTGAAAACGTTTCTTTTGCACAGTCAACGAGCTATTTGAAATACCAATGCGATTATCTCGATATCAAATTTTGGTTGGAAAACTCCGTGCCACTGCCACACACAAACACGCGCATACACATAGACTCACACACATAGACACACCCACATTGTCATAGTGTGGTTTTTGCGGTGCCGTCAAAGGAAAGTTTAAATAAATGACTGCAGGAAACTTTGCTAATCTACTTTAAACATCCAACAGCCAACAACATTCAACATGAAATATGAAATGTAAAATATCCAAATAAGAAAATGGAAAAAAACAAAAAAAAAAAATAGATGAAATGCGGCCAGGGGAAATGTGACAACAGTTGACTTTGACGCGGCGGTTAAACCGCAAAATTCGTCAATTTAAATGGAAAAAATCAACGCAAAGTTTGGCGTCAGTGTGAAAAATATTAATTTAACTTTTTGCGTTAACAGAGCAATGACATTTGCCCCCAAACCGCAGCATGCCCCTAATCTCCCGAATCACCCTGTAGCAAGCAGCACGCTGTTAGGCCTTGTTAGATTTGGTTTGTTGTCTGCTGCCCACTTTTGTGTCAATTGTTGTTGTCCTTTTTGGACGCCAAGTGCTTGTTGTCTATTGGGCCATGCGGCAACTGAGGCGGCGGCATCTGTCGCGTTGTCCGTTGATGCCACAGCCCATGCTGATGCTGATGCCGATGCTGATGCTGATGTTGTTGGCATCATTATCGTAAATTTTTATGCTAAATACATTTTGTTGTAAGTCCCGAAAAACAGCACACAAAAACAAACCAACCGACGACCAACAAGAAAAAATAAAACAAAACCAAAAAAACAGATTTCTGAGGCACGCCGAAAACTAGATACCCTTGCTGACAGGAGTCTTAATCAAATAAATTGCAAAAAACTAATCGATTGTTATTGCTTCAACATGATTTAAAAATCCGTTAATTTTATTTTATGTAGAACTGAAAGAAGCTTGTCAAAAATTGAGAACTCATCTTACTATTCAGGAAGTACTATATTTATATAAAAGAAGTTTTTCGTTTCTTTTTAAACATAATCCGTAAAGCGAAAATTTTGAAGAACTAAAAATAAAAATATAGCAAAAGTTTAATTCGTAAGAACTATTAACTAATAATCAACCTTCCGAATTAATCTCCAAAGCCTTAGAAATAATTTGAGGCACTTTTAACTTTAGCACAACTGAAACTAAATATTAGTATAAATATAAATATTAAAAGATATTTAAACTGAATATTAATATAAATGTAAATATTAAAAGATATTTAAACTGAATTAAATTGAATTAAAATACACAATTTATATGTAGTGCACAATGTTTATTCCCGCTTGCAGAATCGAAGAATTTCGTTTGACTCTCAGCAAGGGTATTCAAAATGGCAAACATTTGGAGCAGCTGGCGTCACGTGGACGCGACGGCTTCAAATGGTCAAGCACACCCAGCAAACACCAACAACAACAAAAACAACAACATAATCAAGGCGTTCGTAATTTTTGGTTCCTCTGCCAAGCCCCCCCGCCCCCACTCCTTGCTCAAAAACCCCCCTCGCCGCTACCATTTACAACAAATGCAAATTAACTCGATGGCAGGTTTAGGTCGACTGGTGTCGCCTTATGGCACATTCACTTGCCATGACAAATTGAACAATTTGGTACAGATTTCGCTTTAGGGCGTCGCCTTGGTGAAGAGGCTCTCGTTGCGCTGCAGGAACTGGGAAATGAGCGAGCCCATCCGTGGATTGTTACCCAGCTCGGCGGAGGCACGCTGGCCCAGTCGCTGGCTCAGCCTGGACATGTTCTCGATCAGAAAGTCGTGCAGCTCCTTCGCCAGCCGCTTGGTCTGATTGAGCAGCTGGACAGCGTCGTGCTTGGGCTGGATGTACTCCAAGCGTGGCACAAACTTCTCCAGCTCGAGCGATGTCTCCTCTCGGTTTTGCTTGATGAATGCATGGCAATCCTGCCACTCGTACTTGTCCTCCTGCAAATGGCGATAGCGCTGCCGGCACAGCGCCTGCTCGTGCTCCATTGTGCGCCTGATGGAGTCCAGCTGATCCAGGCGACGCTGCAGCACAACAGCTGCCTCCAAGTCGCCGCAGATCAGTTTGCGCAGGTGATTCAGGGATACATCCGTAGCCTTGCAGCTGAGCTGCAGCGCACAGATCTGTTGGCTCAGCTTGTGGTTGTTACGCTGCAGCTCGAGAATCTTGGGATGGGTGTTAAAAATGTCCACCTCCAGCTGCTTGTCTACACAGACATCCCCAATGGGACAGTCGGGTGTCTGCAGGCTTAGTCGCTTGCGGATGAGTTCTACGCGCGCCTCCTTCTTAGCCAGCTCATCCTGTATGTCCTCCAGCTGTAGATCATCTTCCACAGTTAGCGGCTGCTCCGAGCCCCCCTGATCATCATCATCATCATCATCATCGTCGTCGTCTCCAAAAACACAGTCACACAGTAAAGTCTTTGCCGGTTGCGGAGACTCAATTTTTCTAAACGGATAAATTTCATCCACGGAAGTGGATGACTCAGGTTCACAGATGGGTAAGCCTGCTGCTCTGCACACTCCATGCATGGAAGGACTTGCCATTGGATATATTTCAAATTGGAATTTTGATATGTATCGAAATATTAAGAAATGAAACGCAATCTAAAATTTGTATATATATAATTGTATATAGTTGCAAAGTAAACTAAAATCAAAATTGGAGTAAGCCTCATAAAAATGTGGAGTTGCTTATGACAATAAATAAAAAGCACATTTAAAAACTTTTTTTTTTTTAATTTTATTAAATTAAACTTATTATGCAATAATTAATTGATTTACATTAGAAAATAAATATATAAAATGTCGGTTGATTAAGCTGAATCTGGTTCAATAAAAATCGAAGTAATACTGTCCAAATTTGAATACTGCTTATGGCAAATAACAAAAAAAAACTGAAAAAATATATATATTACTGTTATTAGAATTGAAAACTTTATTATAAATAGTCGTATGACTTACCTGAAGAATCGCTGGAAATCAAATACTGAAATGCAAAATTCAAAGATTTCACTTGAAGACCAGATTAGCATCAGTTATTCCTTTCAAGCTGGTCGTCTCATTAGTTCGTACCGGATTATGCGACATGTATTGGGGAGCTGTTTGGCAGCTGAGGCAGGTGCAGAACTTGGCCCAAGGCAATGTGTGCGTTTCACAATGGATGACATTTACAAAAGCGCTTAAGGAGCACTTAACCCAGACATAGTTAAACCAAAGCAAACACACGAGCAACCAGGCAACTGGGAAGCCAATGGGCGACAGGGTACAGCAGGTGAGCAAAGTTTGACGAGCATAGGCAAGCGGGTGAAGATGGGCGCACAGTCAAGTGCGTAACGCTTCTGTCCAGACCTCGACCCAGTTCCAGTGTGCAGCACCAGATACCCAACGATGTCGCCCTGGCCACAATTCATCTTCGTAATGGAACCTAATGCCAACAACAAACACGTTTCATGCGAATGTAAAAGGACTCACCCGAAAGGACATGCAATGCTTAAAAAGCTTGACGTTAATTAATAAAATATTTAAATTTATTAAACTCATTGCACACTAAGTATATTTCTAACAGGAAATGCTGTGTCTCACCTAAGACCAGCATTTCTGTTGTTTAATTTTAGTGAATGGTTTTCTACAATTTCGAAATTAATATAAATATTTTCAATTCTAATTTGATCAGTATTAGCTTTTTTGTCAATTATCTAATAGATGGATAGACAGATATATTATAATATATATATATATTTTTCTTTATTTTTTCGTCATTATATTCCAAGACGCATTTCCAAATTTGAGGTCGAATTTTTGTGTAATTTATGGGCTTCGCTTTATCAATCAATGAATTTTAAAGACGGAGTCAATGCGATGCTATAAAAGTGTATTATTTTACTATCTCAGAGAAAAAAACGAATTATTAATTGGATTATTGTGTTCTTTATTAAATCATGTAGAGAATATATAATTCTACGGTGAGGAGGCATCCGTCTTAAAGCTGTCCTGATGATACCTCGAATATATCCGTTTTTTTTTGTAGCAGTCAATCGTTCGGTTTACTATCTCCATCCCTCTCTAAGATAGTTGTACTCTTTTGTTTAATAATAAATACGTAACAATAAACAATTACCATAAAAACGAAACCGTAGTATTAAAAAAAAAAAATACATTTGCCGCCTTTATTCAAGCCATGCCGAGCTCCTTTAGTAGATCGGCTGGTGTCGTATCTGGGAAATCGTCGCATTTCTCCGGATCTGGCGCATAGTTAACTGGCTTGCCGAATGTCATGCTTATTATGCCGGACATATTTTGCCAGGTGGGCTCCGCTCCATCCATATCCTGCACCCGCAGCCACTCTGCATTGATGATGCGTCGCCTGGGGCCCCAGCTGATTAGCTCGCTAGTCAGGGACGGCATGCGGCTGAAGCGTAGTTGCAATGCTTCAAGCAGGGGCTTGCTCTTGCACTGCCTGAGCAGATTATAAATGAAATTGTTACGTCCTTCGAGCAGCGGGCAGTCATTCAACTCGAGCCACTGCAGCTGCTGAACTTGAGCCAAATAGTGCAACACTCGGTTCATTTTGCAGCCAGTCAGACAAAAGCGTTTACAGCTGAGCGGCAGCACCTGTTGTCCCGTTCGACGACTCAACATGCAGTTGCTCAGCCGCAGATCCGTCAACGCTGTGCAGAAGCGCAGACCGAACATTGAAAAATCAATGGGATCAGTCAGCCAAGTGCCATCGAAGCGCAGGGCATGCAGCTCATAGCGTTTGGCCTTGATGATCTCCTTGACAATCGGGACCCAGTCCATGCCCGGCCAGAGCTGTGTGCGCTGCAGCGACAAATGTACCAGATGCTCCAGGTGGCACACGGTCAGCGCGGAGCGCAGCATCAGCGGCATCTGCAGCTCCGTCAGCTGAGAGCACCGCCAAATCTGCGAGAAGTCCAGCACTGTGAGCGGCACCAGGTCGTTGCGCAGCTGCCGCAGATGGGGGCAGATAAGGAACACTTGATCCAGCACATCCTGCCTAATGCTCTTGCGGAGCAGCAGTGAGCGTAGGTGGCGCATGTTGACTGGAAAAGGTTTCGAAACCGGTGCGTTCAAATGCAGCACCTCCAGGCCGGGCAGCATGTATCCCAGCAGCCACAAATGGCCGCTTGTATGTGCCATCAGGCAGGTCTTCACTAGCTCCAGCTTGGAGACGCCTCCCAGCTCACACAGTCTATTAATGTGGATTAAATCGTCCATCTCCACTTCCAAACGCGTCAAGCTACCCGCAAGCATTGGCTTCAATCTCTTCAGTTGGTTTTTGGATAGTCCCGTGATTGTCGACGTGATGTCCGTTGTCTCCATCTGCGCAATTAGCTTTTTCAAGATGTCGACGTCACCATCTTTCAGGAAGAGATTCAAAGTACCACGAATCTCACTTGATGCTTCCATTTCATTCTCGCCATCATTTACCTGATCAGCAGCAGCAGCGGACTGGAGTCCAGATTTTGCTGGTGTACTTGATTTGACGTTCTTGTCTAATTTGAGATTATTAGACTTGCAACATACAGAAGACTGTGGGACTAAGGCGCACTTACTCGACATTATGATCAAGATGTAAATTATTAATTTCCAATTAACAAATTTCCTCAAATATTTTCCCAATTTGTTGTCTGCAAAGTTGCAATTCGCTGCGAAAGCGCTGTCAATGCTGCAAAAACATTCGATAACTGTAGTCGCTTATTGATTTATCGATTAATGAAGTATCACCCGCCGCGAAAAAATGCTTAACTTGAAAATATTTAATTGTGGCATAGTTTAAATACGAGGTGTGGCCAATAAGTAATGAGACTGATTTTTTAGCCGCGCTTGTGGTAACACTGCGAACCTGAAACTTCGGTCGGTTAATCTCCCATCCCTCCTCTATCGATACATGTGCTTGCGACTTTCGTACGTTCGATAGTTCTCCAGCTGTGTTGTGTTTTGTGACAACGTGTTTGTAAGGCGTGTCACGAATATGGAACGACGTAATATTGAACAGCGGTACGCGATTAAATTTTGCGTTAAACTCGGCGATTCTGTTACGGAAACGTACGGTAAATTGGTCAAAGTGTTCGGTGATGAAGCCCTGAGTCGTGCTCAGGTATTTCGATGGCATAAAGATTTTAAAAATGGTCGTGAGAGCGTCGGGGATGAACCGCGAAGTGGGAGGCCGGTTGAAGCTCGAACTGACAACAATGTTCAGCGTGTGCGCACCCTTGTGCATCAAGATCGGCGGCTAACCATTCGAATGTTGGCTGATGAACTTAATTTGAAACGAGAAACCGTCAGAAAAATTTTAACTGATGATTTGTCCATGCCAAAACGTGGATCATTCATCATGACAATGATCCATGCCATCGTGCCTTCAGTGTGTCGCAGTTTTTGACCTCTAAAAACATCGCAGTGTTGCTGCAAGCGCCCTATTCGCCGGATATGTCACCCTGTGACTTCTTCTTGTTCCCCCAAACAAAATTGGCCGTGAAAGGAACGCATTTTGAGTCCATAACTGACATCCAGACCGCCGTGACGAGGGTACTAAAGGACATTCCAGTCGAAGCCTTCCAGAAATGTTACGAAAGCTGGAAGAAACGTTGGAACCAGTGTGTAGTTGCGGGAGGGGAGTACTTTGAAGGGGATCACATCAATGTACCTTAATTTTTAAATATACGTATTTTATGGACTTAGTCTCATTACTTATTGGCCACACCTCGTAGTGCTTATTCAACGCATGTATTCTTTGACTGGCCTTTTATTAATATGCCAATGTAAAATAGCAAAATACCTTTGAAATTTGCGGAATCTAGCTTTCAAATTGAGAGAGATATATAGTCTTATCGATTTATCGATTGGGGAATATATATTATAATTATTTGTCTACTTAGTCATAATTTACCAAAGTAAGAAGAAGTTTCATCAAGATCTAGAGAGTTCGGTGAATTATTGTCATTATTGTTGGTGGAGTCTACAAGTCTAGAAGAAGTCTCCAAATATGCATTGCAAATTTGAACACAAAACTAGACTACCCTTAATAAGGGTAGAAAAACAACAGCAGCAAATCATTAATGGGAGTGTTTGAAGGAAGTTGAAAGCGTTTCGCTAAATGACAGCTGAAAATGAGGTAAAAATCTAATTAAAACCGCTGACTTCCCCAACCGCTCTACATTCACGTGGAAATCACAATTGTCAGCATTGAATTCATGCTCACCTGCACAGGCGAATAGACAACAACTACACACACACAAACACACACACAATCACAAACAGAGACACAACTACACCCACACTAAGGCACAGACGCAAATAAACGCAATTTCCCAGCCAGAGGCAATAATACGCAAACAAACAAACAACAACAAGAACAGTCAAAACAAACAGGTGAAGCAGACGTTACCTGTCGAACGGCAGGAAAAACTAGCTAAATGGAAAACTTTCAAAGGTGCCCCGCCCACCACATACGCAGCATCGCCTCCAACAACACCGCCACCCAAAGAGCTTTCCTCGCTCGCTGAGCAGCAAATGAAACGCGCTGTTGCACACAAAAATAACAAGTAGCATTGGTCAATTCATCGAATGTCGGTCACGGCTGCCTCTTGGGCAACGACAAACACTATCTGTGGATGGGTGTGTCTGATCCAACCGGTGGTGTTGGTAGGGAAAGCTGGTTGGGACTGGACAAAGTTGTGCGCCACCCAAACCACATGGAAAACGCTGTGGAAAAACGCAGCGTACGCGAAAAATCGGTCAAACAACGCAAAGGGTGTGTCTCGGTGCGGTGTGGGTTCAGTTCGCTTTATTGCAATCCGTTTGAAATTAGTTTAGTTTTTAGCTCAAATCCCAAATCCCCGGCTAGCCCTTTTCACTGACAACTTTTATTGAATTGGCGCCGTGCATATCAATGGGTTATCAAAATAAAATGCATTGCAAAAAAAAAAAAACGCACACACAAGTAAAACGCATAAAAAATAGAAATCCAGTTTTTGAAATGTAGCTGTATCCACTATATGGAGTAAAAAAAGAAAGAGAACGTTGCAGTCGGGCGTAACCGGATCAAATAGCAACGAACAGGGAGGGTGTAGTTAACAAATACTGTCCAAGTATGCCTTTCAAATTGCATATCCCGATAATTGACAGACATCGCCAACAATATACCAACCAAATTTGGGGACTTTAGCCTTAACACTGTGTGAGATCTGTGAGTTTATCGATTTGCGAATATCGATTTTGTCGATTTCCTAGCCACTCCAATTTTTACACTTTGTCCAAGTTTCACGTCTCTATCTATAAGGGTGTTGAAAAAATACGCAAAACCAATATACCATAATACCTTCGGTATCAAAGTATAAAAAAAGGGAAATCGAAAACGTATTACAATTCCAAAATGTATTTAGAGTAATAAATAAAAAATGCTTTTTACTGAAGTTTCATATTTTTAACATTTAGTTCATGCTCTTTGGGTTGACCACACTTTCATTAGTTTTGATGAGCTGTGTGTGTGAATATTATAGATTTAAATAATCTTCTTTATATTTGATGATATGTTTGCATATGCACTCAGTTAAGGACAATATCAAGAAACACTCAGAATTCCTATAGCTATAAAAGTCCTGAATTTTAGAAAGTCGCTTAGAAGAGAGTTTTTCTTTTTGTTAGAAACAATTTCTGCGTTCACATATAAAAAAAAACACTGAAAAGTATATATTAATTTCTAACTGTATCCTGTTTTTTTTATACCCTGTACCCATTAAAAACGGGTAAAAAGGGTAAAATGGTTTTGTTCACATGTATGTAACAGACAGAAGGAAGCATCTCCGACCACATAAAATATATATATTCTTGATCAGGATCAACAGCCGAGTCGATTTGCCGATGTCCGCCTGTGCTTCTGTCTGTATGAACACGCGGATCGCAGAGACTAAGAGAGCTAGAGACTTCAAATTTGGTATACAGATTCTCGTATACCAGGCGCAGATAAATTTTTTATTTTGTAAATAACTGCCACCGTTTCAGGAATATCGATACATTTCGATATCTAATAGCGATTAATGCTACAATTTTAGAGCCAGAATCTAATTATTTGTTGCATTCGTAGAAAGGTATCGATAGCGGCTATCGAATACCGCCACCTTTTTTTGCGATTACACGGCGGTCTTTTTGGGTTTTGTGGTTAGGCAGAATTTTCACTCGACACGAGGGAACTACAATGTTGAGGCAGGTCGCGGACGAAAATTTCAATGGGTGACGACGAGGATAGCGGAGAATAAATAATCGACCAAACCGTTGTTTGTGCTGTGTCCCTTTGGATTTGGCGTGGCCGACAGCAGGTCGCGCCGGCGCACTTTTTTTGGATTTGGCGTGGCCGACAGCAGGTCGCGCCGGCGCATTTTTTGGATTTGGCGTGGCACACAGCTGGCAACAACAGCAGATCTTTTTTTGGAATTGCCTTGGTCGCCTGGTCACCAAACTGCCGAATGCGGTTGGGTCAACCACGGCACCGCCGGGAAGTGCAGCAACTGGAGATTGATTGTCTTCATCGCCATAGCGGCCACCCAGCAGATCTCTCGACATTCGCCGGAGAGGAAAAGCTCAGGTGCAGCGACACGGCCGATCCTCATTTATTATTTCATGCGGTGAGTGCGTTCCATAAAGGAACGGGTGTCGCCTCACGCACCACAGCCAAAGCCATCCGCAACAAAATTTATTAGAAGTTATATTACAAAAAATATGTTAACGAAAACATAGTTGCCAATTTAAATGTGGTAACAATCAGATTTTATCGCCTCGTGAAGCGCAGTGTGCCTGCCCAAATCGCTGTACCCAATTTACTGTATAATTTACTGTTGTATATGTGATTGTATTTATGTGAAAAGAATCACCGAGGATACCGGTCATTATCCTTATTAGGAGCAAGTGTAAACGTTAGGTGTATATATATTTATTTATTGTGTTTAACACATAATCTGTATAGTTTCATTTGTTTCCGTTGCGGTCTGTAGACGTAACCACTATTTTTATATTTAGCTAGCATAAGCCAATTTTTTTTGCCACTAAGTATAACTGCCAAGCAAAATCCGGCCTGCGGATTTGTTTGCCAAACCGTAGAGTAAAGCTATCATTAGAAACCCCCCCATGGAAACACCTTTATTAGAGCTCTAATAGGGCAGGATAGGGATTGAGGGTTAGTTCTTTCTTTTTTTTTGGGAAACCTTGTTTGTGTTTGGCAAGCCTCCCAATTCACTCGGAGATTGAATGGCCAAAAAAAAATAATATTTATATAGGCGATTTTTTTTTGACTATATAATAAATAATAACCTAATAATGAATGTAATTAAAATATAGAAAGTAAAAGAAAAAAAAAATGAATTGTGAGTAGATTTGATTGGAGGGGAGAATCGCCGGGGTCATGGAGTAGATTAATCGCCAATTCCAATATGAGGGCGATGGACCCACAACATCCCATTGGTTCATTGCAGGAAGGGCGGGTACGTCGTGGCCATATACACCAGGCCTGCCAACTGTTCCGTTTATTTTGTGTGTGCATGTAGGGTTATATGTAGTGTTGTGAAGGTCGAGTTTGTTTTGGAATCTGTACCGTCTATGGGCCGGGTTGGAGTTACCCAACCCTGAGAAATCTGAGCTAGCTGAGGTTGCCCACTGCCAACAATAGACGTGTTACAAATTTTAGAGCCAGAATCTAATTATTACATAATATACACATGCATTTTAGTAGATTTATTTCGCGCCAACTGCGTCTTTACATTGTGAAGGATTTACAGCAACTGACTTATAGAATACATAAAGCTAAACACGATACATGTGTGACCATAGCAATAATATTAATCGACGTAGCGATATTAATCGTTGCCGTTAAAATTCAAACGTATTTCAACATTTATAAATATTCGTTTTAAATTTTAAGGTAAGTTGCACTTGGCACCAAAACTATGTGTGTATTTTATAAAATTCAGAGACTTGATCTTCTTTTATTCTTTTTTATGCTTCACGTTTAGAATAAAGAAGTGAAATTGTTATTGAAAATATTAAATGTACTTTAGTCTACTTTTAGTGGAGTTTTCAGTTTATGTGCTTCTATTTGTAGAATGGTGAATGAGATATTTAAACAAGCCTATCAAACTGAGGCACTGCACACGATAAATCTTCGTCACGGGCCCAAATTGACATTTTACAGCCAAGCCCAATGGAGGACAAGTAACTTGCAGCAGTTGCCAACGCAGGCAACTGACAATCGCGTTTTAGCCAACTGCTGTTGTTGTTCGCTTTTTTTTGCAGTAGTTTTTGTTTTTGTTGGTGCAGTTGCTGTCGCTGATATTGTTGTCAACAATGATGGCCCAAAGCATCAGCCACATACGTTGCGGCAACAACTCATCCATCGTTTGACACCCAGTACCCCTTCCCCCCATACAAACTCACACACACACACAAACACAGCCGCGCACTCTTGACGTGTTCACATTGAAGCTGTCAATCCCAGGACACACTGGATACAGGACACTGGAGCAAACTTGGCTCTTCGCCATCTTTTATTGGCGCAACTCCACGCCCACCAGCTAAGCAAAAAATTTAATATCTGACAGCATGTGCGAGTGTGTGTGCGAGTGTGTGTGTGAGTGTGTGTGTGTGCAACTGTGTGTGAGTATGACAGTAATAGAGTTATGCTGCTGCCGTTGACGATAGGAACGCATCGCATTATCCTCTGTTCTGGGTGCGGACTAGCTTCAAAATAATTGGAGACATTCAGCAAACTGCTGCAGGCTGACGCCTCATATCCTTTGCCACGCCCCCGAGCTATGCTTTTTGAAGGGTAATCCGTCAGCCAGTCAAACGACACATGGCAATGCGATGAGCATTTAAGGAGCATAATGCACAAATGCATTACTCGTAAATTGTATGGGGGATAAAAAACTAAATTGTTTGTTTGATATTTGATAAATTTATGATGATTACAAAATGTGCAGAAAATGACTTAATTTTCATGCAAAGAATGAGTTACTGAAAAACACATTTAGTGTTTATCAAAGTTGATAAATAAACTAATAGAAAATGGAAATAAATTAATTCTGCGCTAATACAGAAAGAACTTTATATAACTATAGCTAACTATTATAATAAAATGAAATATATACTGTTGTTATATATCCTATTTTAATTCCATCATATATCTAAGTAAGCTGTGCTAAATTATACTTGAATATTTTTCTAAATAGGTCCAATGTTTGTATACAAATTTGGAACTTGCTAAATTTACTTTATAAAAGCATGCGCATTATATTGGTATTGAGCCTTTTATTGGTTTTAGTAAAATTATCGGTAATATCACAATTCAAATTCAAATTTAATTTTTAATGTATGAACTGTTTTTATTAGGACAATCTCAATGCAACCGTCTTTCAAACTGAGGTTTTGCGAGTAGTAAACAATCATCGGCGTAAGTTCGGTTGCCCCGATCTTCGACTTAGCAAAAGTCTTTGCACATCATCTGAAGAATTTGCAAAAGTAGTTATTTTTGATTGTTATACTTTTCGTAGTAATGTTGCATGATAAGCTTTTAGTTCCTCAGCTCGCATCGGGATGAGGATATACCAGATGGTGCAAGTATCTGCGTTACCTACGACGATCCACTGAGCTGTGTTGACACTTGGTTCGATCAAATCAAATTCTACAACTTTGAGAAAGCTGCGTTTGTACCAGAGGCCGAAGACTTTACGCAAATGATTTGGAAATCTACTGAACAGTTAGGAGTTGGAAAATTTACTAGGTAAATTTATTTTAAACATAATTAATTAAAAAAGTGTATTAAACTATTGCTTTTAGTACAACTGATGAGGAGATCACCGTTGTCGCAAAATATCTTCCTGTAGGCAATCTAAAAGGATTTTTTGTCAATAATGTTCCGAATATATACAAAAAGTCTGTAACTTTATCCTAAATAGAATCTTAAAATTATTCTGAAATAATTTTTGCAGCCTCTCCAGCTCAAATCTGAAACCAGTCAGTTTCTTTTCGTGGATATTTTCAGCTCTCAAATTTGTGGTTTTAAATGCATTCTATTAATTTGAATACTAATATAAAATTGTTAGTCTTACATACATATATTAAAAATTCATATAATGCATGTTTAATATTATATATAGCGCCAATTATTCGGAGTATATGAGAACATACATCAAAGTAACCCTAGAATTATTATGCCTTTACTGTAATAGGTGAAAGTCAGCTTTGATCAAAATACCTTTCTGAATATTCCATAATAATATTTCAAATTTAAACAGTTTAAATATGTCCATGAATACTAAATTTGCCTTAGGACTTTCTATTATCTGGATGTTAGTTTTGGTGGGTAGATTATTTGTCATATGTTCCTTGAAAGTCGAATGCATGTCATGTTCTATAGTGCATTCCTGCTGAACCACCTTTTGAAATTGCTGTTTTGGGGCAACATAACATGTATCGTGATAAGCACAATTGTCCCCCACTTCTCCTAGACGATGCCCTAACCCAGGAATCCAGGGAATATGCTGCGGTAAGTAAATTAGTTGAATATTGCACATATAAGGTTGTACGACAAATGATTCTTTAGGAACTGGCCCAAAAGGAAGCGCTTGAACACTCATCGGGAGATTATGGTGAAAATCTGTGCATGACTACAGGGGATCCAGTAACATGTGTTCGGATGTGGTATGACGAAATTAAGGATTACGACTTTGACAGAGGAAAATTTTCGCTTGCGACCGGGCATTTTACACAATTGATTTGGATGTCTAGCAAATGGTTAGGTATCGGAAAAGCCAAGGGGTATATATAAGGAGTACTTTGGTACCGTACAAGTTAAACATTCGAGTCTTATTTAGTAACTCTGGTAAAATATATGTGGTCGGAAGATATTCACCTGCTGGCAATGTTGAAGGCCAGTTTATAGAAAATGTCCCGAAGTTAAAAAAGTACGTTTTTAATTAAGCATTGAAGGACACTTACCTTAGTTAACTTTTCTTGCAGTTCTTCAACTTCATTTAACAAATCGTTCAGTTCGAAATATTTTATGTTATTTTCATGGATATTTTCAGCAATGTTGCTATGGATTCGCAAATTTTAAGAGCATAAGTTGATGTGATTTAGAAAGAACAATGCAATTTTGAAATGTGCCTTTAATTCGCGAGTTATTATATGTTCTCCAAAAGTTATTCTCCAATTTAAATTAAAGAAGAATAATAATACAAATTATCAAATATAGTATTTTGAAACTATTAAATATTGTCAACTATATTAATGAAAGCAATTTCACCATAGAAATACCTGATCTAATCTGCATCGTCTACTACTTCTCGCTTAGAGCTCAGCTAAACCCAGGACTTAATGTAAATGTAGTAGACAAATGGCAAGGGTAACCAAAAAAATAAACCATGGAAACCCCACTTTGCAGTAAATTGTCATTAACGTCAGCATTTGACTACAAGCTCGATAGTAAAAATCACTACTGGAAGCTAATGTGATATCTCTTTTTGTTCCCCATTGGGTTTGTTTTTTATATATACATATATATATATATATATATATATATATATGTATATATAAGATTTTTTTTTGTGGTTGCTGGGTGTGTGTAAATGCCAGAACATCTCACATGTGGGTGTCTATCTAAATGTGCTGCTAATGATGATAGCCGGGACAACAGCACTCACAGCCATGTAAGGTTGGGAGCAAAAAAATAAAATGAACAAAAAAATGGTATTAGAAATTCAAATAAACTTGACACGCAGCCTTGTGGGGTTGCTGTTGGCGCTCTTTTGGGTTAATTTGAAAACGTGCGATAAGAAAATTCAATTTTTTCTTCAGCTCCTTGCTAGTGAATGTGTCCTGTCAAAGTATTATATGTGTGTATGTGCGTGTGTGCGTCTGTGTTTGTGTGTTTTTGTGTGTTTGTTTATTTAGAAGTAGTTCTCCAGCACTGCTTTCAGCGTGCCTTTACTTTCTGGCAATCAGCATCAGGCAAACAACAAATTCCCCATTGGACGACGTATTCGCCAGGGCGCAGAGCCCTTAGCTCTCCAATGATGGTTGTTGCTGTAATTTTGCATTTTTTATCCCAAGTGCTATTTACTTCAGAGAGACAGCAACCAAACAGAAGTCAAAAGACAAAATAAATACAACAAAGCTGCGCTCCTCTCCTCCAGACCAGAAGGCGAGGCAGCATCTGCTGCCAGCAGCGCATTAAATCCTTAAGCACACATTATTATTCAATCAGATATGAAGTTGAATCTTTTTTTCCGTTCTGCTAGCTTTTTCGTAAAATCTGTTGTTTTTTTGTCTTTTTTCGACATTTTCACGCGTTAACATTTGGATTGCACGTAAATGCCACTGTTGCATATACATATTGAAATATGTATGTATTTACATATGTGTATGTCTGCTTACATGTGTACATACGTATATACGAATGAGTATTCAGGTTTTTTGTGTCAGTGTCTTGCCTAATGACATTCAAATTGTTTTTATCCCTTAGCGATTCGAACACGAGAAATAAATTAATAGGATTTGGATCAGGACAAAAGGTTGCCACAGCATTTGCTACAGTTGCAACAAACATAGGTAAATTTAATTTAAATATGGTTTGAAATGCTTAAACAAATAGTTGAAGTAAAGCGAATTGCCAGGTATTATTAATGCTCTTAATAACTTGAAATGCCAGTAAGAAAAATGGTTAACAAATAATAATTTGAATAATAAATACAACTTGATATGCTTAGATCAATTGTAGTATAATCATATTAATATTAATCCTTGCCAATCATTTAGTCTACATATTTTAAGTTTATTTTCTTGCAACTTGTCTCAGACTCAATGTGCAATGTTATTATTTAAATTTATAGTATATTTTAGATATGAATAGTAAACTTATGATTTACTGACCACACTCAATAACTTTAGCGCAAGTGCAGCATTAAATGGCAGTCTTATCCCCGTTGCCATTCCCTGTGCCCCTCGCCAGCTCATCATCAGCGTTCTCATCATCAACGTCATCGTCACTTCATCTTGACTGGGGGATAGCAGTGCGCCAGCTCGTCAACTATTTATAAGTTCAACTTGCTCGTAAAATTTATGTGCACCGTAAAAGGCGCCGAATCGAGGCGAAAACTGACAAAATGTTATGAAATCAAATTTGCACACAAAGCGTCCCTAATGATGCGACCGGCGACAAGCGAAAAGCGTAAAACATATCCATGCAGAAACTCCACCTAACCACCCAACACCCACTCGCCACCCCCTTAGGGTATCCACCATCCAGCGAAGAGAGTGACTACATCGTTCCGCCTGTGGCTTGAAAATTGCTTAATTATACGCGCTCTTGATTACGACCAACGCAGGCACCGCTCAGTACTTAAATAATAACTGCGCTGACCTAATTGAGTAATAATTAAAATTAAGTGCATGCTAAATTATTATTAATTATGAAAATGCACAGGCCAAGTGGCCACATGGCATCGCCCACGGGCCAAGTGCGACAGTTTGTTGCAAGTGCTGCCAATTCACGTAAGTAATGCGTCTCTCACAAGGCAGCAATTTAAAGGCAATAAGCTACGAGAAGTACCTGAAAAATTAATGAAATTAAAAAAAAATACTTGTTAGTTTAAGTGAACAAATTTTAAAAAATAATTGGTTTTAATTTAAGAATTTAATATTATTATTGAGGGCGTCATGCAGTGCAACTTAGCTCTAATTATTGTGCCTATCGC
This sequence comes from Drosophila seclusa, assembly GCA_035043575.1. Lineage (NCBI taxonomy): Eukaryota > Metazoa > Arthropoda > Insecta > Diptera > Drosophilidae > Drosophila > Drosophila seclusa. The sequence continues at coordinate 3,700,541 of JAWNMX010000043.1, read as the reverse complement.
TCAAAATTCATTCTTAATTAGCTAATAATTAATAACTTTAAAATTACCATCTTACATGTTAATTAATTCGATTTCAGTCTGTGGAAATTAAAATTTCTGTTTAAATTATTGTTAACTAAATGTTGAAAAGAGATGCTTAAATAAGTCAAGTAATAAGCTAGATTAAGGCACAACTTACGCACTACAATCAAACTAATTTATAGAGAAACTGTGCATAAGTACTGAGTATATGCCATGTGTTCACAACTAATAGCAGACAACAGCAATATATACACAGTCAGACAGACAGACAGACTGACGGGGGGAAGATATATCAGGAGATATACAGAGATATTTCAGTATAAATTATTGTCAGTTGGAGTGCATAAAATGTCGCATAACATTGCCAGTTGCCAGCGAAAAGAACAAAAATGCAAAACACGTTATTCATCGTTAAAGCAACTGTAAACGGAGTGTGGGGAAAAGGGGGCAACAACAAGTGCAACAGCAGCACCAGCAGCAGCAGCAGCAGCAACGACGACAGACGTGACTGTGTGTAGATGAATGCACGGGGCGTATGCGCAATGCGATATGCAACAAATTGCTAAACAAATCAAATTTATTGCCAGAGTTGCGCACGCGAACGTAATAGCAACAATGAGAAACAACATACACATGTATAAGAGCAACAACAACAACAACAACTGCAACAACAATAGCAGTAACAGTAACAATGACAAAAACAACAATGACGCAACACGCATGTAGAACGTCACTGAGATAGCACAAATTAATATGAGCGGACATTTTTTCAGGCCTCGGGACTTTTGGTTGTACTATTTTATTGTTGTTGTTGTTATTGCTGGGGTTTTTATTGTTATTGTTGTTGTAATTGTTGTTGTCATAGTTGTTGTTGCTGTCGCTATCAGAGTTTGTATAACTTCATTTGGTTTGCTTGTTTGTTTGCCTGTTTGCCGACACTGTTGTGGGCCCTGGGCCCACTTACTTTTTTGTTAAGCCGTACACACGCACACACACCCGCACACACACACACACACAGACATCGAGTAAAAAGGAGACAGAGGCTGCGGCCCAGCGACGTCCGCACAGGCTGCATAACAACATGGCGCTCGGTCAGAGCGGAAGTCCGAGTTGTTCTGCGTTAAATTTATGCCAGACCCAAGCGCCACAATGGGCAACTGCACTCAGAGCGTGGCTCAAGCAAAAATTACAACAAATTATTTAAATGTGACTAGCATAACAATTAATTAATATTGTTAAAAAGTTTGGTTTTTGGCCATACTGCAGTTGAAGCACAATATTTTAAGGTTCTTCATCGTGTAAGCTGTAAATTAACAGAATAATTTCAATTTCTTGAAGAGTTTTCCCTTTGGTGTTGGTTCCGTTTATGAGCATTTACTTAGACATCGCTTAGTGCCCATTGTTCTCGTTAAATTGTTGTAGCTGCTGCTGCCGCAGTTGTTGATTTTTATTTTCGCAATTAGGAAGTTGTTTTTATTATTTTTTTACATTTATACAAAATAAACACGCATACACGACAAACAACGAGCTATGGCAATAGTCACGCCCAGCGGCCAGCCCAACGCCCACTGAGACACAGCCACATCGCCACACAGACACTTATTCATCAGCCGGAAGTTTGCTTGCCACTCCCATTGTTGTTGTTGCCACTGCCGCTGCTGTATTGCTGTTGGTGTTTTTGTTGCTGCTGTTGCTCCTGCTGCTGCTGTTAGTTGTTCTTGGAAGTTTGCCGCTCATGCAAATTGCGCAGCTAACAAAATGAAATAAGTAACAAACACTCAAGTCGAGGGCTCTCAGCTTGGAAATACCTTATTTTCTTCACTTTTACATGATTTTCTTCTATTTTGGTATCCCAAAACTATGCTCTGTTATGCCGATATATAAGTAGATTCCAAGAATTTAGTATTATTATAAAAGTCTTTCAGATTATCTTAGGTATCGATACTTATAGCAGTATTATCACCAATTTCAGTTCTCTCTAGTATACCCAATTGCAATACTGCGCACAGGGTATTATAACCTAAGAAGCGTAAGAGGGACAGACACGGAATACAAGAATAAAAGTATAGTGAAAAGTTGCACAAACTCTATATATTTTTTGAATTTATATTTAACTGTGTTACATGGTGCACCCGCAACAGCAACTCCTCCCCTGCCACAGACAAACCATCTATCGTCCTCCCTCTTAACATTTCTTGTACTTGCTGGCTACAGAATCGGAAGTTATAGTTATGCCGCTTGCGCGGGCGCACTCTGAATTATTTTGCCAGCAACAGCAACAGCAACAACATTTGCAGCAGCATTTGCAACAACAACAAACACACGAACAACTAAAGTTTATTTAAAAGTTTTGCGGTTAAGCTTGTTACTTGCCAGCTACTTTTTATGCGTGAAAATTCATTTGACTCTGCTTAAGTTTTTGCAAAATATTGAAGCTGCAGTTTTGGTTAAAGAGCAGGGGCCCAGAAACATTCCCGGAGTTGGAGGAGGAGATGGAGCTGGAGCTGGAGTTGAAGTTGAAGTTGCACGTGTCGCCCATTCGAGGCTATTAAAATTGTGCGAGCCAGGTCCTCGATGCCGTAAATGCCATTAAGTTGGGCGCATCTTAATCAGCAGAAGATTAACTAACTTTATACAGCTGCTTAAAGTTGTAGCATTCCTGTCAGCAATAAGGAGACGACAGCCCCTTTTCGCTGTAGTTGCGGATGGAGCTGGTAAACCCGTTCCCCCATTGGATCTGAAGCAGCTCGTGCCGGTAAGGTTGGCATCATAAAAATTTTCAATTTCATTTGCGTTGCACAAAGACGTGCGTTAACGTTGTCCGGCAAGTAAGAGACTTGGGGAGTGCCAGTGGTAGTGGCAGTGGCAGTGAGAGTGAGGGACTGGCTGCAGGATGCTGCTGGCATATCGCCGCTGGGCATCCTTCAGCGACACGAGAGCCAATAAAAGTGTCAGAACGGGGCAAACTGACAAAGCGCTGCCTGCTTTGTATTTATGATGAGTTGGTTGGTCATGCCAGGACACACCAGGCCGCACTAGACCAAAGCAGAGCAGAGCAGGCGGTGCGGGTGGGTGGGTGGTGCGGGCAGCTGCCAATAGCTACAAAGCGTTGCCCATTTGGCTTGTTTTGGAGTGCGGGTCAAACAGCACAGTCGGACGCCTTCGATTTGAAATTGGAACAGAGCATGGTTTTCAAATTGATGGAATTCCAATAAATTGTACCTTCCTGCTGCCGAGAACAGAAGCTGCAGCCGCAGCAGCAGTAGGAGCAGTGGCCACAACAACTACGTTGCTCTGCCATGTCATAGATTGTGGGACATTTGAATTTTGAACTGGCTGAGCATTGGTCAATGCCTTCTTTTATTCTTGCTGCCGCTTGGCTCTGGCATTTTTAGTATAAATTATGGCTTAATTCAAGCTGTGCTCGACGCCAATGTCGTCGCTCTGTCTTGGCACTAACATTTGCGGTCACTAGATTTACAATCTTCGGCAATCTCATTCTGGCACCCTAGTTACACAGATTGGCGGTGTTTGAATAGCATACATTATCAAGACTATCCAAACTTCAAGTACTTCTATTGGAATTATATTTAAACTAAGACGCAGGCTAGCGAATTTCAAGTTTGTTTTATGGGTTTTATTATTTGATCACATATAATGCATCTAATTATTCAGAAGTTACTTCAGAGCAACCAGATCTTTATACACTAAACCCTTTGAAAATATATGGAAATTACATAATCAATCCATTCCATTCCATAAATATATATATACATATATTTTTGATCAGCATCAGTAGTTCATCAAATTTGGAATTTCTCACGAATTAGTGCTTTAAATTATGTATAGTAAAGTAGTGCAAAAATATCTGTAGATATCCAATATCTAATCAACATAACATATCTTAACAGATCAAGGGTATCTGCTGGTTGAGCACTCTCGACTAGAAGATACTTAATTGTTTTTCTTAAATTAGTGCGAAGTTTATTCGGAATGGCAGTGAAAAAGATTGCAATTATAGCGACTGACATAAACTCTTCAAATTATGATGAGCTCGTCAATTTGTGTGCATTTTAATGGCAGAAAGAAATAATGTTTTTACACTTGGCTCAGTCATAAACACTTTATTAGTGCGGTTAAATTAAAAAAAAATAACTCAATGTCGCCAAACATAAAGTTGGCTACAGAGAAGTTGAGAAGCGACACGAAATTGGCAAACTTCGAAATGCTCTGATTACGTTAAACAGTTGGAAGGGTTTCCGTTGCTGACAATGATTCTTGGGGCTGTTGCAGTTGCAAAGTTAAACGACAGCCAACCGGAAATGCATCAGTGTCAGATTTTGCGACTTGCGCCCAATGCAATTTCCTTAAGAACTGCGCAAAGTTGTAAAATTTTACGATTTAATTGCGAACCTATTAAAAATTACGTCTTTTCACTGTCGCTTAATGGTTTGTTGTTGTTGTTGTTGTTATTGTTGCATCTGCTGCAATGGGAACAGCGAAAGCGAAGTTGCTGAAGTTTTAAGCACCAAAAATGATGCGCTTAATGATGCCGCATGCCACATTCAGTCGCACCGATACACAAAACAGCTCGACGCCAGACTCTGCCACTTGTGTCCCGCTCATATATAGCGCACAAATTGTTGCTGCTGTGCCTTGACTTCGTGGCATACTTTGCTACGCACATTACGTAAATGCTGCTACACTCCACCATGTCAATTTCTGTGGTATCTCGCAAATATAATTCGAGTTGAAACCGTTTGTAAAAGTTGCAATTGATGTTGCATGAGGAACGAGATATGCGCTCAAGTTGTTGCACTTTATGCAGAGAGAGAGAGAGAGAGACCCCCCATCACTGACTCCCACTCCATAATGATCTCATAACTGCTTCAACTAATGCAAGCCCCATTCCATCAAATGTGAAAATGAAAATCGTATTTAGGAAAAGCGTATGCGCTGCTCTCCATGTACATATGTTCAAAGCGAAGAATCCTTAATTTAATTGCTGGCAAATGTTTGGAAAGTTCTCTTGCGTCTCATACAAACTGCAATCAAAACTTAATATTTCGAACTTTAAAGGCTTAGAAAGTTTGCATGGCTTCTTATAAACATGAATTAAGCTTTGCAGAATTTAACTTAATGGGAAATTAAGTAAATTTAATAATGTGGTATTTAAAATAAAACAATTGTGTTTTAAATAAATAGAATTTAATATATTTAATATGTACTAAAACCATTCGGAAATGTATAGAAAAGGTTTACAAAATTAAAATCTTAAATTATAATTAAAGTTACAAATTAAATTATATGCAAATAAAAGTGAGTATTTAAACTTAAATATAAAATGAAAAATAAAAAATAAAATAAAGTATATAATTAGTCTGGGCGTAATAAAATGTGTAAAATTTCAATATTCTTTGCAAGGATTGGAAAAAACAAGAGAAACACACAAAAAAATCTTAAACATCAGTGAGTGAGTAAAGTGAAACGTTAGGAGAGAGGGAAAGAGAGAGATAAAGAGCGAGCTTGTTTATAAAAAATATTTTTAGCCCGGCCTATCAAATATTCAAGCAGAGCAACGAAGAATTATTGCTCAGATTCAATCAATTTACAAGCAGTAACGATAATTTAATACTGCGCCAACTGAATTTGGCAGTGAGGTGTAGCATATGAAATTACAATATGATTAGGAACTAAGCCAACGGACACTTTATCATGTAGATTGAGTTTGGTAACCCAGCAGGTTGCCACAGCAGCAGGGCAGCTGGGTGGCTGTCGGTGACGCATTTCCGCATGATGGGTCGCTGTTGGGGGCGCGGGGGTGTATGGGATGCATGAAACTGTTATCAACAATTAATTAAATGAGAGCTGATCATTAGGCCACGATTTGTGGGGCGTTTCCGTTTCCGCTTCAAGCTGGCCACACATTAAGTGATATGCTACATTCATGGACTCATACAACAAGGACACAGGAGACCAGAGCCAGGGACGGGAGTAGGAGGAGCTGATGACTGACATAGGCCTGCCTGCCTGACTGCCTTTTGACCAGCCGCACATTATGGCTGGACAATCAGCATGCACGCTCACACACACACACGCACACACACACGCACACACACAGGCACACACAGGCACACACGTTAAGTCCCTGTTGTACAATGCGGCCATTCCCATTTTCCATCAGTGTTGGTTGCTGTTGCGCTTCTTGATACCAATACCATATAATCTTTACTGGTGCCATTATTGTTGTTGTGTTTGTTGCTGTTGGTGATATTGTTGTTGTACTGTGATTTGTTGGCATCGTTACTGTTGTCGCTCTCAACAAACTGTGCATAAATCGTGCACACCTACATTTCGTTGCGATAAATCTGTAATGGTCCACCCCAAGCAACCAGCACCCAACACCCAACAACCCAACACCCAACAACAAGTCCAGCCCACAATCAGCAACAACTGGTTTGATATGGGCACTCGCATGCAGATGCTGACGCTGTAATAGCCACCAACAGACCACACACACATTACACACATCACACACACGCACACACCACTCACGCACTGAAGTTAATTTGCGTGTGTTTAAATGTGCGTAATTATTGTTTATCTACAATGAGTTATATGAGACACATGAGTTCATTGCGATAAACATCCGCATAAGAGGTTTTCGCCTGTTTGCTTTTGCTCTTGTCTCTGTTTTTGAAAAAGTATTTTATTACAAATTATGTTTATAGCATAAATGGGCCGCTCATTAATTTGATATCAAAAGTAGCAAGACAATTGTGAATTTTGATTTTGAATATGAAATGATAATAATTCGCGTCTAATAATCAGTTGTTGAGCATAGATTAATTTGATATATTTGTTGTCTGGATGTATATCTTTAAAGCCAGAAATTCAATTTATTTTTGCTTAAGTGCCAGCTTTCTTCAATCCCATTTTACTTACGCACTTCATTAAAAGTAAAAAGAAGAAGAAGAAAAAATTATCATTTGCATACAACCCGCTGATTAAGCTTAACTTTTCGTCGACTTTCGCATTTTCAGTTTCATTAATAATTCAGAGATTTGTTCGCAATGTGACGACGATAAAATTCAATATGCTCGTCCTGCCATTGTGTACACACACAATGGGATAATTAAAATGTGTTGTGAATGCCAAACGCGTTAATATCTCCTCCCTTGTCTTATGTGTCTTATTGTGGCCTGGTAACTTAAACCGCAAATTGAACCAAAACTGACCCGTACCGTTCCGCAGAGAACCTGAAACGTTGCCAATCGATATGGGCAATGCCATTACATTGCAATTATCATACGCAATAATAACGGCAACAACTCAAAATTTAATTCAAGCCTTGCAGCATGTCCTTGTAAAGTTTCACAACGCCCTGCGAACGGATGGTGAGGAAGGGAGATTATGGCCAAAAGCAACAACGTGAAAAATTGCATAAATATATATATAGATAAGCGAAAATATACATATACACATACGTAATTTGTCTGTCCGGCAATTACATTGTACATGTCCACATATCAATTAATTTCCTTTATGATTCCATGAAGCCCACAAAACTCAACGTGACGGCAAAACTCGAGACCGTCGCCCACCGACCCTTGACCAGCGACTATTGATCCTTTGTCCTTTTTAATGACAGATGCAAATATTTGATTCAACTTCGATCGCGGGTCAGGCATTGTTGTGTTTCGCTTATGCATTTCCTATATATATATATATATAAATTTATATATATGTAGCTGCTGCTATCCATGTTCAGCACATGGCCTCTTTTTATGCATACAAAATTAAATGAATTGCCCAACTGATGTCCTGCTGTGCTGTAAGCAAATAGCATTTTAATTGCCATATTTATACTACATAATTAATGTAAACGTACTTCAAGTACCTCTATTAACTATAAGATGTATCTCTATAAGAAATGATTCTTCGAATATGAATTGTAATATTCCTTAGAGCCCTGTCTGAGTATTATTTAAAATCAGTAATCATTTTATATGTACAAAATATAATCAAAGAAAACACGAAAGCCTTAGATATATATGTATATTCTATAATGTTACATACGTGATGCACTATCGGAAACGGCTGCACAAATGGAGCTGCACATTAAATAAGGAAATAACATATAAAATGGATGCACTGACTCTCCAAATCTCGTTGCACTTGCGTTCACCGAGGCGCACTTTATGATATTGAGCGCTTTACCCCAAAAACACACACACCGCAGCCACACACCCAAATGCTCACAGAACACACATACACACACAGACACAACAAAGGACGACAGCTTTATCTGCGGCTAAAGTGGCTGATATTTTGGTGGAAGCTGCACAGTTGACCCACCCGCTTCCGCCCAGCCTGGGCTTACTGTCCAACTTTTCCCGCACTTGCTTGCCCGGGCACTTGGAAATTCAACAGCTGCATGCACCAGCGCTGCTGATCGGAGCGCTTTTCATCGTCGTCGTCGGCGTCGTCATCGTCATCAGCGTTCGCGAAACTCCGACGCATCGCCTCCATTGTCGTTAGTCCTGCGCTCTTATCGCTGAGACGCTTGCAAGCCGCTGCTGACTCTAAATAATCCTTTCCATACGACACTGACAGCTTCACTGCCAGCGCAGACCGGAGACCAGCTACAAAAGCAAAGAAAAAAAAATGAAGGAGACTATAAGTGACGGCAGCTGGGAGCAGGCAAAGCCAGCGCGCTGTGAAATCCAAGTTAGTGCGCATAAATCAAGCCTTTAAAACGTGCCTCGCAACCGAAATGTCCTCAAAGGATGCATGCATACGCCGGCAAACGGCAAACGAACCACAAGCCACCGCTCGCTCCACATAGGCAGCGTCATGGACATCGATGCTGCCCCAGAAAATTGTGGGGCAGCAGTTTTCCGTATGCAATTTTATGCAACTGTGGCACATCCTATCTTCCAGCTTCTCGACTTCCTGCTCCCTTCTACCCGCAGCAGCTGCTTTTCCCTGTCTGAAAACTGTTTACAACTGCATACGATTTATAATCTTGAAGAATTTACATTTATTTATTCAGCACTTAACAATAACCGCGCCAGAAATCACAACAATTTCAACTCTGTCCCCAAACAGCTACAAGGGAATTGCGCACTGACAATCATTACATATGTAAACCGGGTTAGTTTTATGGGCAGATATTTGGGTCATGCGGAAAACTAATGACAATATTTGAAAATCACAAGAAATATACAAAAAATATGTTAAGACGAGTAAAAGTTTATCACATCCAATTCATTAAAAAGTAAATATATTATATTAAAAAATAAGTAGATTAAAATTAATACTCCAGGAAAAGATATAAATAATTGAAATTGAAGATAATGTCATGGGATAAATAGAACAAACTGTGAATCAATTAAATTCAGACCTAAAAGCTTTTTAAAATAAATAGCAAATAAAATTTCCTGTGGAAAATGTCTTCCATTTATTGCCAATTATAATCATGATACAATTGAAATGCAAGAGTCACATAGTGTGTGCCGAGTGTGCTGTTCATTGCTGAGGATTAAATTTCAATTAAATTGTGAATTGTTAATTTGGCAAACAACAAATTGAGACGAGAATTACTCGTGAAAGAAAACTAAATGTCAAAACAATAAGCAACAAATAACAACAGAGAATATGCGTAAGTATTTTAAGTGTAAATCCATTATAATTGAATTTTATAAGAAATGAGAATGAATTTCCATATTCGCACGAAAAGTGATATTGAAAGTAAATACACTCCAAATATATATTTCTTTAATTTAATTACAAAACTTTTGCCAAGGGCTGGCTAAAGTTTAATTGAATTGTGCAGCTCGTCAACAGTTCAATTCAAATAAATAGAAATGCAATTTGAATTGTAAGCAAAGGAGAAATAAAATATTTTCTTGGCGATTTGAAATCAAATCGTTGCGTTACACAATGTCAGGTGCTTGAGCAATGTTGTTGCAACTGCTGCCATTTTCGCTTCAATTGCATTATGCACAGAAGCATCCACATCCACTAAAACACACACACACAACACACAAAGGCACACACACACACTTGCCGACGACAGCAAAGAAATGGAACAAATCCCAAATGGAGCTCTGCAAAAGCTCTTCACATGCCGAACTTGAAATGCAAATGCAAAACAAAATTAAGGCAAAAACTCTTGCAAAATCTTGAGTAAGCTTCTGCATTCTCACTATTTCCGCAGTCTGTCTGTCTTTTCCATTCTAAAAATGATTTCAGTATTAAATTTGTGTTGTTTTCCACTCTATTTCCGTGTCACTTGATTATTGTTGCATTGTGTGTGCCTTCAGGGAACACCATATCACAAATTAGTCTGTCTGTGTGTGTGGGTGAAAGTTTTCTGTGTTTATGGATTCCATGACGAAATCGAAACAAATGAAAGTCGTCCAAACGAATAAATTAAAAGCAGTTGCCACAGCGAAGCAGTGCTTTATAAATATTCATTAGTGCACCAGTTGCATATTCTCCATATGCACAGTAATTATAAAAACTTTATGGATACAGAGTTGAGAGTTTGTAGATTAAATATGCAGTCTTTAAATCTTTAAAACAAACTTTGAATATCTAATTGAGGCTATTTGCTGATGATTATTAAAAAGTTAAAAGTTAATTACTTAAAATGTCAGATGAAAATAGCTCTTTTCACTTTTCCTAAAAGTAAGGAGAGAGTATGATCTCTATGTTCCTCAAATAAAATATCGTCCAATAAAAGGATAATTGCTTCTAACTGCTCCCCCCAAAATGTGATAGATTGGAACCAAACTCAAATTCGAGCTCAGGCGGTAGTTAGTCATTAGTTATGCAACGTCAGGGAGTTATGACATAAGGTTGACAACCTGTAGTGCTAGTGCATAATTAACGATACAAATTAAAAAGGAACTCATGATATGAAGGAGAAATTCTGAAGTTATTCCATGCTGAAAGTTAACAGTCCAGTCAAGGTTCTGGCGGCAACAATTTTTATTTTTCTTAAAGGCATGTCGTGCCAGGTGAACTGTTGCATAAAATATGAAAATTAATTAAAAGTTTCGTCAAAGCGCAAAACAAAGAAGAACAGACACACGAACCAACAGACAGCAAACAATTATAAGTGGTGGAAGGGGAAGGGAGCGCAGGGCACGCCAAAGGTGAATTAAGACAGTTGCCAGCAGTTGGTTGTGTGTGAGCTGCAGGATAATAGTGTGCGCCAGACGTTGCTGTCATTAATCCATCTGCGTCCACTACCACCACAGGGTGCATCGAGAACCCATACACAGACAGAGCTACTAGCGTGAGTATAAAACGCAGCAGGATATCGCAACAACAGACAATTTCCGCCAACGTAAACTTCAAGATGACTCCTGAGAGCCAAACCCAGAGCCAGAGCCAGAGCCAGAGGCTGAGGCTGAGGTAGAGTCATAGCCACTGCCACTGCCTAAGGGTCACCTAACCACCCACGTATCCGGCTGCTTGCCAAGTTTCTGCTTGGCTGGTTTTCAATGCCGACACCAGCCACGAGCCGCCACTGGACCCACCTCATCCACTGGACCTCCTAGAACCACCTACCCCTAACAAGAAAAAAAAGAAAAAAGTATATTATGGAAACACTGGCGACGCACTGGCCCCAGCCGCGTGAGCTTGTCCAGGCTTGTCCCTTGTATAAGGACGGATGTCAGCATCAGATCCTGGCCAAGTGCCCAGCTTCGAGCGCTGAGCTCCAAAAAGTGAGCAGAGAGAGAAAAAATTAAATTATTAAAACACCACCGGATGTCCATTGAGAAAAGAAGCTGAAAGCTCAAAGGAATCTGTCACCGACATTTGGGCAGGTCAGCGTACACCAACCTATAAAATCGGAAAGCGGTATCAAAATCAAAAGCAAAGAGAAAAAGTTGCAAACTTTACTTAATTTCCGGTTTGCTCACGTGCAGAGCGTGCAACATGATGCGGTCGGCCTCAGTGGGGAATAGTGTTTGCAATCGAATTAATTAAAATGCTAATTTATGTTAATAACTTAAGACCTGGCCCGGAATTATAATAAAGCTTCTTAACTGTATATCATCAGGATTTTAAACCTCAAATTCATTTCATTCATTTAAATGTTTATTCAAAGTCAATTTATCAAATTTTTAAACTGACAACTCATCGGTAATATCCCGTACATTATTTTGTGAACAAAATAAATATTCAATGACAGTATTAATTATTAATGATTTATTGTCTAAATGAATTAATAAAGCACACTCTATCAAAGACATACACGTTTCAATTCAACTACCAATCTTGAAAGTTTCCGAGTGCTTTTGTATTATTGTTTTTTGTTTTTGGTATATCAAGTGTGCTTTAAGGCACTGACAACAACAGAACAAATAATATCTTTTTGTATGCAAATGCAAAGTATTGTTGAAGCCACTTGCTAATAGCCTCCCACTTGCCACGTGCCCTTTCAATGCAGAGTCCATTTTCATTTTGGATTTTCCATTCAAGAGGCGTAGTGTGCTGGAAATGCGAGGCAGACCACTTCACGTGGATGACCACGGAAATTAAATAAAATCTTTTTCCCCTTTTTTTTTCATCCTACTGAATGGTGAAGTGCTTTCAAGCCAATGAAGCTGTGTTATATGTGTGCCCTATCTCTGAGGGTAAAACTGAATGCATATCAAATATAATTAATAGCTTGAGAAAGGAACAGCTTGTAGCAAACTTAAAACTAATAAATAATAAATAATAAATACTAAATAATAAATACTAAATATTAAATACTAAATAATAAATAAAGAATAATAAATAAAGAATAATAAATAATGAATAATAAATAATTAATAATTCATAATAAACCCTAAATGCTAAATAATAAATCCTAAATACTAAATAATAAATCCTAAATACTAAATAATAAATCCTAAATACTAAATACTAAATACTAAATATATTCTAGTTTATGTATATCAAACGGAAGAAAGGGTATTTCACAAAGAATGACCACTTATTTTCGCAATATGAAAACGCCTGTAAGCCAATGTCGTGCGAAAAATATAATAAAATAAAAACAAACTTTGCCACAGAATACAACTTTTCGCCATGCAACCAGGCAGCCACGTTGCCAAATGGCAGTTGGGTTGGTGGAGAGGTTGCTTCTAGGTTCAGAACACTTGCAATGTTGCAGCAAATAATATGGGCCATTTGTTGCTGTTGTTGTTGCTTTACCTGCTGCTGATTTTAAAACGAAACAAGCACACACGTTGCAACGTGCCGCAAACGGGGTGAAGAGGCAAGTTCTGGCATTTGGCGCTACTCATGGCTGATTTATGCGTTCAAAGTGTAGCAACAAAAATGGTTAAAAAAAAATGTGCTGTCAGGCTCCAAGACAAAACGCCAAAAGTGTTTGCCGTGGCCACGCCCCCTAGCTCCCCAGCCTCTGCTGCTCGTAAGTGGTTTATACTTTGCGAGATTTTAGGCGAAATACCTATAAATTTTAACTCGTTTCTTGTATAAGTGGGCAAATACAAGTTGGCGCTGCTGCCAGCCACCCATTTCTTTGCTCTATCGACGATTGGTGGCCCCCTACTCCTCCCTTACCATTACCCTTACCCTTGCCCGACCGTACTGCATTCTGTGTTTTTCTGCACCACTTGTAAAACTTTCAAAACTGTTGTCTAAAAAGTTTTTGTGCGGTTGCATTTGGGGTTTGCGCTTAGCTCAACGCACAAATTATTTGCTCTTTCGGGTTGTCTCCCAGTCTCAGTGCCCTGTTGGCTAAAGGTAAAATATTTAAGGCACCTGAGCACGCCACCTATGCATTAATATTAATATTATAAAAATGTTTTTCTCGCACATGAAAACTTCTCGAAATTCGCCAAAATTCCAAATTAATTGGAAGCTAATGCACCAGGTCCTTGCAGCTGTTAAGCAACTATTTATCCATCTCAAGCTAAAAGTTCTGGGATTAATAAATTTAATTCTTCAACGAAACATACGTTTAAATTGGTCAGAATATAAAGTCACATTATTGCAAAGGAATAATTATTTCTATTCTTTAAGTTTTTTAATGAAATCCAAGTGCTTAGCTGTTGTTAACTCTTTTGTAGCCAGAAACGCAAAAGGATTGTCATTTCAAGTGCTTTAAAAGTGTAAGTAAACCTATTAAAAAGCACTAAGAGCCGTACATACTCTGCCTCAAGAGTTTTATCTACTAATTCCAAAATCTGATTTGTTAACCACAAACTGCCAATCGCTGCTGCGGTCAATGAAAACACAAAAAGGAAAAAAGCGAAAATAATGGCGGCCAGATAATCCCTGGTAATTATACCCAAATCGCTTAATTTTGCAAATCCACCGCGATAATTAAGTGAAAGTGTCATTAAGTTTTAAGCAGAAGCTGAAATGAGCAACAACTTCAACTCCGACAGCGACTAAGGCTAAAACACCATCAGCAATAACAAGCTACATAATTGCGTTTGCCGAACACAGACCCAAAATCCGGGGGCCACAAAAGCCGGCTAAAGGGCGAAAAGGATACGGAAAAATGACAATACACCAACCGAGCAGGAGCCGGCGGTGCTGGTGGGGCGACTTACACTAAACATCCATTTGGGTATTAGCTGGTGAGGCGGAAGCCGCACAAAGCGCGCCACCATTTGCGCCCAAGTATTCCAGCTATTGGCGAAATACGACGCCCCGAGCAGGACACAGAGCCAAGCAGGACGTGCCGCACATGCTGGCGTTTACTCTCTGGGCATTCGGTCCAGTTGAGTCTCTTGAGGCGACTGCAGGCGAAATGACCACGCTAAGTGCAGGTTTACACAGGCCAATGATTATGGGGGCGATGACTATCCTTATTACAGACCGCGCTAATTCCCAATTGTCACTGTCACCAGCTGCGGGGCGTGGCACTGTGTGTGTTTGAGGAGCGTCGAATTAACTGCAAAAAGCGCATGTAAAAAAAGGGACATGAGTAATGGACAACTATGCAGCGACTACGACAAAAAACGGATGTTGAAACAGCCAAACAAGGAAGCAAAGTAAAGTGAGTAAAAGAAAAAATATCTAAAAAATTCTTGCTGTTCTTCGCTTTTCTCCTGAACCGCGCCAACTTACGCCTTTTGTTTTCCTCTGTTTCTGTAGTGCACTGCATCTGACCAGAAATCTGCAACATGGGTGGCGTGCAGGAGGGGAAACTGTACACAAACACAACAATCAAGAACTTTTTCACAATTTGGCTATGCGATAGATACACTTATAAAAATCAATTACTTACAATTGAAACTGAATGAACTGAACTGGTTAGGCAATTGGCGATTAATTTTCTTGGCCATGGCCCATATGAGACATTCATCTGAATCTGATTCCAACACTAATTAAGGTGAGTATTTGGAAGAGGTTCATTCAAATACTTAATCTATTAGGAAATTATAATATAATATTTTTGCTTTATCTACAAATGTAGATATAATAAGAACTATTAAAATCAACAGGTTTGAATGGTGCTCAGAGTGCTGACACCTGAAAGTTCGACTCAATTTATATTTTGTATGCCTCTATATGAATTACTCATTGGAAACAATAATAAACGTATGCTTAGGTTAGCTTAGGTTAGACGCTTTCCGACCTTAAGGTCGACATACAAAGGCCATCGTATACCGAATGGATCTCACTTAATTTATGTGACTCTCGTGTGAGTATAAATCAGAGCGTAATCCAACCAGTTGCATACAATTTTGGGTCGTAGGTAGCTGTGAGCAGCCTGGGAAATGTGTAGATTAAAATTATGAACTTTGAATTACCTTTATTGGCCCACTTAAAGCAACTCATTTTTAAACATTTTATTTCAGTTTGTTGTTAACACAACTGAGTCAAAATTTGTTGCAGCTACTTATGCGAAAAGAGGTCCACGTTGTACAGCATATTTTGTAGCCCCATTGTTGCAGCCTAGGAAGCCATTAAACATACTTAAAGCATTTTGAAAAGCTAACAATATCAGAGCTGACGGAACAGTCTCCGAGAAGTGAGCAATTGCTGTAGCAGCAGCAGCAGCAGCAACAGCACAAATAAATAACAAGAATATCCAATTATTCCTGTACAGGACTCACGAACGCTAAAATATGGTGACAACATGGCAGCACCAGCAACAGCAGCAGCAGCAGCAAAAGCAAGGACAGCAAAATCAACTCTGCTTCTTGGCATACACAAGTGTTGCGAGCAGAAAACGCAGAAACACAAAGCGATTAAAATCCCTCTTAGTGGCCCAAAGGCTTTAATAAATTTCCACATAATAAAATGAAATCTTTGCCTAAACTTTGGCTATTAACGGCGGTCGCTGCTGCCAAACTAATACACACACACATAAATGCCAATAAAAATACACACACACATTCACACATTGTAATCACAAAAGACAAAAGGGACGCCCACACACACACATACACGCGGACACACACTTTATATTCAATTTCCAGGGCAAATGCGAAAATGCCTAGAAATCCATTTACCTAAATCCTCTATTTAGCATGCATTCAGGGCATTTTCATTGTTTTTTATTTGCTTTTTCGCAATTTTCTTATATATTTTTCTTTCGCTTCCTTCTAGTCAGTCATCGGATTTCAAAGCTAAAGCTTTCAGCTGTCGGCCCATGTGCAGTTGATTTAAACGAGTTTCCGACATCGCTATTGACCCAAACGTTGCCTCTGGCTGGGCTTGACGCTCCTTTTCTTAAATATTATCGAATTTCGATTGTCTCTGCTATTTGCCCATAGGGGTGTGGTATTTCACGCTTGCGTTTAGGCCACTAAACAACAAACGAAGTTACGCTCAACGAGACAGTGGGCGTAACATTTCAATTTCCAACCACATTTAACAGCCATCTTCGACTCATCACAGTTTAAACAACCTTGCACAACAGCATCCACTTCGTCATATACAGTGGCGGACACCTTATTAGGCGCAGTGTCAAAGAAAATAGGCTACTTTTTTACATAATCCTACCTAGCAGGTGGGGAAACCCCAGTGTATTGGGGTCATATATTAATTTAGGTGGTTAATATATGTACCTACCATCGCTCTTTTGGAATTTTTGAAAAATATTAAATAATTAGCTTATGGCAGGCAATTACTTTTTTTTTTGACACTTGGCCTAATAAGGTGTCCGCCACTGTACATAAACAAATTTATGCCAAGCAAAGGGTATTTAAATTTTTGAACTCTTGTTCAGCATCACTCTTCACCTGTCTGTCTGTTCCCTTAGCTCGTAAAGCTATGGACACAAAGTCAACAGTATCGGACCAATACATTTTCCATATAGCTTTCATAGGAACAATCGGACGCTCTTTCTTTTATGTTATGTGTGGCAAGTGACTTGATCCGCCCGTGTCCAAGAAATATATTGCTTATAGCCAGCATGCAGATGTAGCCAAGGTTCAAGAAGAGACATCTATGCTTCAAATTAAAAATAAAATCTTTGCCAAAAAAAAATAAGAACATTGTTGCACAACAGAAAACTATTCAAGCCATGCCAAGTTTCCTTAGTATATGTCGTAACTGGGCAATCCGTTTGCATTTTTTAGCTGGCCTGCCAACTGTCATGCTTATTGTGCTGGGCGTACTTTTCCGGGTGGACTGTGTACTCACGTCGGATTGGGCTCCGGCTGATTAATTCGTTACTCAGTGTTGGCTGAAGCGCACGAGCAGCTGAGTGCAATTCCTTCACGCCTGGCATTGAAATTGTAAACGCGGCCAGGTGGAAAGTAGGGTCAGCTCAAGGACATACATCCGAAGTATATCGGCCATCTCCAGTTGCCAGCGAGTCAGTTACCGGTTAACATTGGCATCAGTCTCTCCATTTTCTCCAAAGGTAGTCTCAAGAAGTTGATGTGATGTCCGTTTTCTCCATCTTCAACATATCGCATTCAAGGGCGCAAAGTTTAAGGAATCTCACTGGAAGTTGTACTCGTTTTCTTGGTTTACTTACTCGACATAATGCGGCAGATCCAAATCATCAATATTTAATGAGAAAGACTCTTTAATTACAGTTGTTTCCAATTTATTTTCAAACGAGGTCTATCAACTTGCTAATCGATTGCGCTGTGTGTGCAGTATGAATATATGATAACTTTAATCGCTTATCGACTAGTCGATAATTGCTTAAATTGAGTAAATTGTTTTGTGCTTTATACTGATTGCAAACAAAAAATGCACTTCCATATATACAATCATTCAGCAAAGGTCGGCCAATTGACTTGATGGGCACGTGGGTTGACCTATCTTTGCCACAAGTTCAAAGCAAGTTGCAAACTTTTCACTTAAGCGCTGCCAGCATTGCACACACACTGCCACACCCATGCCTATGCATGTGTGAGTGTGTGTGTGTATGTGTGTGTGTGTTTGTATGTACTATGCATGCCACCCAAAATTTCAATCTAGGCAAGAATCGCCTATGGCCTTTTTTCGTGTGTCTGCCTTTTGTTCCATGACTTTATGGCCAACTGCAAGTCGTTCAACCAAGCAGCGAGACATAAACGGATATCCACACATACATGTATATGTATGTAAGCTCGCTGTGTGTAGCATGTATATACATATATACATACATATATGTACGAATGTCTGCTGTTTGCCACTGTGACTATGTCATTGCGGTTTCCTTAATTCATTTTGTTTGCTGGGCGTCGTCATAGTCATTGTCAGCATTTGGATTCAGTTGGATATCATGGCATAGTTTAAACCGCAGCCCCGACAACTTCCCTTCCCTCCCCCTCTGCCGCACCCAGCGATTCGATGAAGCTAAGTGTTTTCAGTCAACGAGGCAAGCCTGACGAAAAGTGAGCGCTGTGTTTGCGTTGTTGTTGTTGTTGTAGTCGTTGTTTTAGTCAATGGCGGCGCTAAGCGGATCAACGCTGTTATTTTAAGTTCAACAAACGAAGAGAAGAATAAATTAATGAGTTTTCACTGTGGTCGCGCAATGGCAGCGAGCAGCCCAACAGGGGTTTTAACGGCACAAAGCCAAAAGTACAAACACAAATACAAAATACAAAAGACGCGGACCAAACGCACCAATGCACCCTGGCAGCTTGTTATTGGTCCTGGCCATGACCACAAAATGGCCATTCTGGCCATGATGCTTTCGCCCGCACTCTTAGCCGGACTCACGTCTAGCCATTAAGCGCACTGGCCATAACCATCATCTGTTCTCTGTGTATTTGTGTGTGGGTGTGTGTGTGGCTAGCTTTGCCTTTTTATACCCTGTAACCATTACAAAAAAAGAGGGGTATCATGCAGTTGTCCAATATAAAATTGCTTATACAATCTGCAGATTATGTTCATATAACAAATCAGAATATATTGATCAAGTTCGATCTGAGCTGTCACTTTTCTTAGCGTATCTTGAAGTCAAAAAATTATAATCAATATTCTCCATTAGGAAGATTTCACATTTCCTCCAAAAATGCGTTTGTTGCAAGAATCAATCTTACTCAGGCAGTGCCGAGTATAGGATATCTTCTAGTGGCACACATCAAACTTAATTTTGTTGTTTTTTTTTATCAAATTTCCTTTTATTTGTATTTGTAATTGTTATGGTTTTCCCATTGATTGTGCATATATGTGTGTGTGTGTGTGTGTGTGTGTGCCGCACCGGACACTGAAATTGTAATTAGTTGAAATTTATGCGCATTGCGAGCGCTTGGCGTTTCCGTTTTTGGTTTCGATCACGTTCGTATTTTGGCCATTATTATTTGTGCCTGGCTCTACATTCTTTACATCTTTTTATTTTTTAAATCCTGATCCTATCGAAAATCGTTAAACATTTTTAAATGGAGTTGTGCAAATGCATTGCACAAGCAGATGGAAACATCTCCTATCTCATTTTATATATTCTTAATCAGTAACAAAAGTCTGCCTGTATGAAAGTGTCAATAGAGTTTATATGAGCTCAACATTTTAAATTTGGAATGGAACTTGTCGTATACCATACGCAGATAAGATTATTTTATTTCAAACTACTCTCAGCACACCCAAGCGTTTTCTGTATAAATAAGTTCTCTTGGATTATAATTTAAAGAGAAATTTGTCTACATAACTATAACCTGTTTCAATCGTTCAGGGTATCTCTGAGTCGAGCTCTCTCTCTCTCGACTAGAGTATTCTTACTTGTTTTTAAAAAAATTAATTCCATGAATTTTCAATCGCAAATCGGATTACAGCATTAGTCGAAACAACAACTTTTGCAGAGTTCGCATTCCACTCACTGTGCATTGGCGCAATTTTCAACAACATCCGGCTAAGACCACAGTGTCGTTAATTTCCATGATGGTCAGCAAATAATTTGTTAATGCCCCATCATAAATGTCAATCGCACTTTCTGTTGACATAGCGATGTCCTAATGATATGCAAAGCATTCAGCGCCGAGCTAATGGCAACTCCGGCTTACACTGGCCACACAGCGCAACATCACAAAGTTGCAGCCGCAACAAGCTGCCGCGAAAACTTTCCTAATTAGATAGATATGCAATTAAGTAGTTTACCGACAGCGTGTCATTTGATATTTTGTACTCGACTGTCCATGACAACCCTGTCACGGCATCGCTTTGATGCACACAAGCACCCGGAAATTTGTGCCGACTCCTTTACTTTTCCTTGAGTACTTCTTACAGCGTAAGACTTTACAAAATTACGCGGTTGGATAATTTCTTAATAAAGCATTTCCAATTAGCCAATGTTCTTGACGTGCTTCGAACGCTGAACAATTGATTGACACCGACTTGCGAAGCCAAACAAGGGCAGAGAGAAAACTCGACTAGCAGATACCCTGAACACATCTTAAAGAAATTTTTAAAAAATTATTATTGCTAGATCAAGGTATATAAATATATGCCTGATTAAAAAGATAAAAAATTGTGATTTTATAGTGTTATTGACAATTGATTCTTATCAATGCAAGGAAGAATGTTATCCGTAAAATTAATTAACTTAATTTATGCAAGGTATACGATAACTTTTATTGTAACTCTGATAGGCTCCTAGATAGGTGAGTTCATACAAAGAGATTGAAGGATATGATTAAATAGACCCGGTAGTTGACGCTGTTAAAAAATGTTTGTTTAATTTCATTATGTACTTTAAATGGCTTAAAAACCACTAGCACATAACGAACTATTTAAAGGAATAACTCACTAATAGGACAGTCAACTAATTATATACTATATAGAACATTTATAATGAAAGTACTAGCTCCATCTGGAATTTACTCTCCCCGCATGAACTAAGGTATCCCAAAAACAAAACACATACTTTGTCTTACTTTGTTTTCAATTTAAGCGCTTAAGTTTTCCACAAAATTATCCCGGCACAGACACAACATTTACTTTGAGTGAGATAAGGTAAAAGGAAAGCAAATATCGCTGTTGAAGGACTTGGGCAAAAAATTAACCCACTCACGTTGAGTTTAGGCAGCCAAAAAAAAGAAGAAGAAGAAGAAAACGAGGACGAGTGAAAAGCGAAGACTGGCTTAATGCAGCAAAAACGTTGCCTTTGACTTCGCTTCCTTTGCTATATTTTTTTTTTATTTTCTGTTTTTCCTTTATGACAATTATAGCGCCACACCATTCAGCCCCCCACATTTATCACTGCTGCAGCGCATTTGTCGACTTGCCTTATCCTGTTGCCAGTTTTTTTTAGCGTCCTTTGGCGAGCTGCCTGATGAGCTGTGGCAGGAGCGCTTAGAGAAGTGAGTACTCTGAGAACTGAAGGCCGTGTAACCTGAGCACTGAAAACTGAGATTGGCAATAGAGACTTGTCAAAGGATTGCTCGGCAACGAGCTGCGGAAAACTGTCTTTTAATTAGTGTTTAATTGAATCGCCAACTGGAATTTTAATCGAAAATAGCAGCTTGCCAAAGTTAAGTTTAACTTTTCCGCACAGTTTGCAGTGTATCTTAAGCCAAATTGCTTGTTTGCTTTGCAAACTCAATGGGCTATTGATTGCCGCTCCACGAACCCATAAGTAGGGGCTTTTGTCTTAGTCAAGTGGATTAATTGAGCATTGTGCATTTAGTGTAGTAATCGTTCAAACTAATCAGTCCAAACCAATGCAGTTCAATGAAAACAATTCCAAACACACAATTGCAAGCACATTTGATGACCAAATAGATTACACAAAATTAAAAGTGGACTTTTGGCACCTAAGAACACACATAAAGTACACATCAAATATTGTGAGAATTACTCCTGAATTTTGGTTTCGTCAAATTATCTGAAATGGTCATTGTTTGTGATTGGCATTCAATTTTATTTCACTTTGCTTAACTTTGTTGGTTTAAAGTTTAAATGAAACTTGAAATACATTAATTTATATACGACATTATATTGAAACTAATGAAAATTAAGTTAAATTAAGTTATATCAATATATCAGAATCATTGAATACATTTTTAATTTTGCCTCTAAGTCTTTCTAAAGCCTTTATCTCGTGTTCATAGGAACTATTCTAAGATTGAATACATTACATACATTACATAAGCTGAACTGTGCTTGGGTGTTGTTATAAATTCTTTGCAGTGCATTGCTTTCACCTAATTCCATTTTAAGCACTGTACATGTCCTGCGTCGGGTGAAACGGGCATCTTAAGTGATTATAATTACTCACATGCCCTAATGTAATTCATCAAATGCTCACTGGATGACAATGGCTCCTTGGATGGCTGGCATGCCTTTGGCCGTCTGGCTATATAATTCAGAGAATGCGCTTTATAATGAGCATAATGACGCAGGCGGCCACACGAATGCGGCAACTGCAAATACAAAAGTAAGGTCAACAGCTGAGTCCTGGTCAACGTTGCCCAAGAACGTTAACTCAATTCAACGCACAACTGCCACACGTACAAATTTCAAGCTTATTATCAACGATAATTAATTGCGTTCCACGCAGCAGTAAGCTGCATATATATACTGGACATGCTCCAAGTATCAACAACATAGCCTTGCCCAATGCACGACGTAGTTATTGAAATAGCACTGAACATATGTATATCATATGTATAAATAAATATGAATGGCATTATTGCTTAATACGTTTTTTAGATGCTGAGTACTCATGTTTTTTATAAAAGCAGAATATCACATAATAGTTGAACTTAGTATGATTGCTCAGAGAGCCGTTCCTTTCAGTCCCTTAAAGTGAACTCAGCTGAAGCTCACTTTTTAATTATTTCAACTTACAGATAAAACTGAGCTTGGTAGCATTTGCCATGTGTAATAATTGTTAAGTGGCTAAATGTATGTAATACACACTACTTTCCAATGGTGAATAGCCAACACATTCGATTGTTTTAAAACGGGTCTTAATCAAATGAATGAATTGAATGTATGGCTAATAAGCTACTTAACCCACTCAAGCACACTCGTTGCGGTAGTCAGGTTTATATTCGCGTAACTAATGAATGAATCAACTAAACTACAATCACAAGTGCCACATACAGTATATATATAGTACATAGTGCTGGCTTACTTGCAGTTTGAATAATTAGGTTGAGTGTTGTTTGCAGGCCATAAACAGAATAATTAAATTAAACATGATGTGCTCGGTTTTGTGGTGTGCCTCGATGCCAACATTAATGTTGAAAATCGCTCAGATGCATTTGATATGCAATTGAACTTAGCTAGATACAACAGTTATTTATATACTGAAATCATTTATTCACTTTTTAGACCAGACAAACTAAGTTATTACTGCATTATCATTTTTTTAAGTACTTTTGGAATTGTACACGACTCAAATTCTGTTTGCCTGTTTACAAATTTCCACCACAATGCCCAGCACAGAAGCCACAACATTATATATATATTATTGTGTGGGTGGTTTGCACAGTTAAAGATGGATTATATTAGACAGCCACAAAGGCAAAGCGATTTAAAATATTCGCGGAATGAGATGTGTGCTAAAAACGTAGACATTTTACTTTCATTTGCCGGTTCCTAATGCTCAGGCCCACAGATGATTTGAAATAATCCACATTCTTCTAGCCTTATGTCTGCTTGCAAGTATTTTAGGGTGTTGCCCCAAAAGCGTGGCTGCCCCTGCCCCACCTATTACAAAAGCAAAATGTAACGAGCGCAATTTAAAGGCAATAAAACCGAAGCAAAGACATAAAAAATACATCAGAGTCCCTATGCCGTGCCACACACACTCACACACACACACATGTGCATGTGTGTTGCCACTTTTGTTTTTGAAATAAATATTTCAATGTAAAAATGTTTAAAGCTGTGCGCATGAGAAATGCGAATATAATAATCCATGCCAGGCGCCAGGCACGGAAAGCAGCAAAGGATGCAGAGGACGCAGATGAGTTCATCTGGAAATCAGAGGAAATGGACGTGCAGCCATTTTGTTTTGGGGAACAAATGTTGCCATTCTTTCGGGACCGACTCATGTAATTGTATGCCACACATGCTGTCATACATGCGGCTTTACAACATACGCCGCCCCCTTTAGCTGCCCCATTCCAACCCCTCCCGATGGAACCCCACGACACGGCAGCATAACAATAAAAAAAAAGATTCACGCGCCTTAATGTCGGCAAGTTGACAACACGGAGTGTTAGCGGATTTACAACACCACCACAGCATACAAAACCACAAGACCCACTCATACACACACCACACTCCGGCAAAGATACTAAAGCCAAAGGATTTTTATTGTACTTACCATACAGTTTTGATTGATACATTTTGTGTTTGGCATTTTAAAGGACAATTTCTTAAGCATGACAAATTGTTTGCATTTATGTCGACAAAAATTTAAGAATTGCTTACATTAAATATAAAATCCTTTATATGCAAAGTAAATCACTTCTCTCCTTTCAAAACTTGAGCCTTTGACAATAATATTAGCCGATTGGATTAGTTGTAAGGTTTTTAGTAGGCCAGTGTTACCAAAATTCAAATTATATAAAAGTATATCAAAAATCACTTGAGCACACTACAAACACAACATACATTGAAAATCTACTTAGAGAATACAGGTCAAGATGAATCGCATAGATACTACTATGGATGATATGGCCAATACAAAATTCCTGACACTCTACAGTAGTTTGATCAGACAGTTTACCGCCTCGACGGAGTTTACCAACAAAGAAGTTGTCTGCCTGCTCATCGTCTATTACAAATTCGTGCGGATTAATGGACCTTCAGCAAAGCAGATGAAAAGAAAGCAGATTTACAATTTGTTTCAGGTACTCTTTCGGATCTACGACGTGAGTATTATAGAGCGTATACTGTTAAACATAACGATAGATGTGAACCATATCGGCCCCGAAGCCTGGATGAAGTTGTTCCAGGTGTTCTTGAGCAAGAACCTGGAGGAGCGCATGCAGTTCGCATATAAGGTCGTACAATTATATAAAATAGGAACTATATCGGAAATGTCTATATACCTTTCAACAGGTTTATACCATTTCCGGTATGCTCAGTCGCGAAACTGTTGGTATGGCCATTAACAATTTCTTTTTGGGTGAAGATGACGACGATGTTAAAGAGTTGCAAGCGGTATGTTTGCTATATGCACAACCTATATATAATATTCGAGAGATCTTTTGCAGGATATGACCGAATTTATATTCAGCAAATTTGATTTGGACAAGGATGGCGTTATCTCTTATGAAGAATATTATGAGGTTGTTATTAAGCGGCCTACACTTTTAGAATTTTTGGGTCAAATATTCCCAGATGTATCTGATTTAACTGTAATTGCATTATGCACAAATATTTCGTCGTTGTTTCCTAAAGACGATTAAGTGTTAGGCATTAAATTCTCAGTCGATGATAACCTGAATATCAAACATGTGACTTATGTGAAACTTAAATAATTTCTTAAGAAATCGTGCAAGTCTGAATCGGGTACTGCAACAATTCTCACAGATGATAGATGTGCAAATTATATTTATTTATTTCGATCCGAAAGCATTGAAAGATAAAATTATTACAAATGTATGTGTACGAAGGTATAATTCATCAAATCATGGTTTTAATGATAGTGTACTTGGCCTAGTTAAGAGCTCCGGAAAAGGGGGCATAATTGAGGGAAGCGCACCATGAAATGGTGGCAGCATATGCGCAGTCTTTTCGGAGCCCACTACATAAAGGACACAAGTGTATTAAATGGGCTTTTCGGGGAATTCTTTTGCAGCACAATGTGAAGTACTTTTCTATGAAGTATACCGAAAAGTTAAAATTGGCTTTCGAGCTGTTGTCTTCTTTTGTTTTTGTTAAAACTTGTGTATGTGTATGTGTGTGTGTGTGTGCGTGTGTAATTGTTTGTGTGTGTTTTGCTTGTTGTGTTGTCGCCGTCATGTTCAACTCCTTTGCTAAATACCATAATGGTGCTCTGTGCGTATTTCTTTGTTTTGTGTTTGTCTGTAGGCGGTGTTGAGCAGGCAGGCATTTGTTTTGCGGCTTTATAAAGCAATTAAACCCGGCAACATATGTATGTGAGCGCTTTGCAGTTAAAACGTACAATTCCATTACCCAAAACTTGCTGCAAGCGAAACATAATACATTTTTTAATTAAATTTGTCGAATTCAACTGGAAGACAAGCTCTTAAACATGAGTATGAGCCATCACATAATGTGCAAATGTATTATAAAATAATCATAATGTATAATCAAAAGGAAACTATTAAAAACTATCTTTCTGTTAATATAAATTATATCAATAAATCCAGGTGAAGTTATTATTAACCTAAATATTTAAAATTAAAATTATTTTGCCAGGATATTGTTGAACCAATTTAAAATATTCTAAAATGGAGCAGCCACTGACAATGACGCAAAATGCACACATGTTTCAAATTAGTTCCCATCGTGTGCACCTCACAAATTTTGACGAGGTCATATGCGTAGCTCTGTTTGCGTGCAACTGTGCGTATGAGTAACGAAAGTGAAATATGCGCAAGCAAATATTCAGCTTGTAAATTGAAATTCCCACAAATTCACACTCACTTTGAAGCGCATGTCCAGTGTGGGACAATCAGAGGAGCCGACCATTGAATACGGTGGCAAGAGTAAAAGCACAGTCAACGACATGCCTCATTAGGTCGTAAAAAAAAAAGAAATAATAAAATAAATGCCTCAAAGGAAAATATGAAATGCTCCAAATGCCGCGCAACGAGCGCGACGTGCAGCCGTCTGAAAATCTTGACGTGATGAATGCGACCTCGCGAGTTTGAGGACCACTGACCAGAACTGCTCCAGCTTCAGTTCATGACGAGCTCGGCACTTGCCGTGAAGGGTTGTTTTTTTTTTATTTTTTGTTGTAGTTGTTGTTTGCTTCTGTGGGCTCCTCTGCATTAACAGCCGTCTCCTGTTGCATTTGAGTGGAAAAGAGGAGGCTGAGACTCAGTTGCGCGTGCTTCTGCAGTTTCATCAACAGTTTTTTCGGCCTTATGCGCTTGGCTTTGTAAGTGTGTTTTCCCTCAAAAAAAAAGAAAAGAAAAACAGTTTTTCTCATATTTGTATTCTTAACATTTACTCGTAGCCAGATCAAGCACAACCACATCACACACGTTCCCTGCTGTTACTTTTTTATGAACAACTCCTGGGTGTGTATTTTGTTTGGCTTTTTCTTTCGCAGCAGTAAATAAAATTATGAAGCTGCACAGTCCACTAATAAATATAAATGTTGTGTATAAAGTTGCATTTATCTCAGTTCTCAAAAATTTAATTTAAAGCTAACAAAATTGAAAAGTTTATTGCGAAGTGGATTTAAATCTATTGTTCGTTAAATGAGCATATGAACTACCAGAATATCAATCAAATAATTTGTATAGAATATTCAGTTTTCTTTGGCAACATATAGATGCATCAGTAAACATTCGTATCATAAAAATAAAAACAAATTACCTTTTTAGAATTCAAAGCGCTCCAGAGAAGGCGCCTAATGCGCTGATACCTGTAGGAAAGCAGTGCAGGAAAATCCGATTTACATGCGCGGGGGGCTGGGTGGCATTACTTCTAACGATGATAATAATAATCAGATTGCCATAACGTCATCCTCTAAGAATACACATAGAGAGGCAGCGAGTGTCAGGCAGCGACCTGGAATCATTTTGATTGTCACATTCTCATCATCTGCATATTAAGTACAAGTGATTACACCTCCACGTGCACCCCGCATCCAAGAGTGAACCAACGCGTAGAGTTAGATTCACTCATACTGTTGCAGAGGAGGGATAAAAAAAGAAACTGTACACACATGTGTCCTTGGGGGGCGGACTGCTGATGGTGATGTGATGTGTACAGCATTGAAATTTTGGCATTTAAATCTAACCAAGCAAAAGCGAAACAGAAACGTGCCAGGAAGCCCACCTCCACCAAACACAAAGGCAAATGTCGGCGAGTATCTGTTAGATATACATGCATACATATGTAAGTATCTTTTGTTAACGAGCACACAACCCAAGCGATGTGCGGGCAAATGTAAATGCCTTGCAAGCTTTGAAATCAAATCAATGTGTTTGATAAAAGAAACAACATGAGTAGGAGTAAGGCCCGGTTGGGGGTTGCTGGAGGCAGTTGGATCTACAACAATAGCCGTATGTCTAAGCGCTGAGAGTCAAAACGGAATTCATTTGTAAAACGTGAAGTCTTTTGATTTTCCGCAACTTTGTCATTGTCATTGACCGAATGTTGCGTAGCTACAAATGATGCAAGTATCAATTGATCGATTTTAAATGCCAACAGCCAATTATTTCTATAGAAAGTAATCAAACACTAGTTATGAAAAAGCAGAAGCAGAATTTGTTCTTGAATAAATATCTAAATATAAATAATTGTATTCATACACCATATTTAGCTTATGGAAACAGAGTATAAAAATTCCAATTTAAGTTGACAGAATTAAATGCCCTTTGCACGTATGTATATATTGCGCATAAATTGATTTTTCAATTTAAATAATTATGTGGCAACCTTAAAGCGTTGAACCGACCGGACGAACTGTCCTTCAAAATAACGGTTTATTGGTAAGCTGCAAACACAGTGGCACATTTGCCAATGCTAATCTGGACTGTGGCTCCGTTGCTGCAACAGCACAGCAAACCACATCCCTTTCAAACATGCCCGCAAAGCCAACAGCGTCTGCAGTCTCCATCTCTGTTGCCGTATCCTTCTCGGATTCCATTTCGATAGCATCGACATTAAACTGCAAATCCGCAGCAGCAATTGCCGCATGTAATGCTGATGTTGGCATTTTACGGCTACTTCGACTACTGCTGTTGCTGCTGGTGCTGCTGTCATGGGCTCATGTTTTGCCACTGCAGCGACACCTTATGTGGCAACAAGCAGTGCACCACAGCACTCCCATCTACCCTTTAAGTTAGCATGGCAACCAACTGCACTAAAGAGCGTTGCATCAGCTGCTTTTGCCCCTTGCCCGCTGCTGCTGCTACTGCTGCTGCTGCGATCGGTTTGCCGGTTGTACTGTGTATTTTTGCATTGTCGCCATCGTCAGCGCCAGAGCAGCAACAACAGCAGCATGGAGGGCAACCATAAAATCCTTTGCAATCAGTTGCATACAAGAAGCACTTCTGCTGCAGCTTTCTCCCAAAACCACAGGGCCGAAGTGTGTGTGTCTTTTACACACATTACACACATACACACACACGCACTTCACATGGCACACACAGAAGCAATCCGAAACCGTTGCTGTTGTCATGTCGCCTGTGCTGCTTGTGCAACTCCTGCTCCAACTGCATCTTCAACAAGCTGCGATTTGTGCCATCGCAATGGGGCAACATCCAAAGTATATTTTACTGTCTCTGTATACGTCTGCTCTCTATCTCTCTCTCTCTCTCTCTCTCTCTCTCTCTCTCTCTCTCTCTCTCTGTGTATCGCTACATCCTCCTATTTTATGCTCATCCTGATTGCCCTTATAGTACGAACTTTGAAACACAACAATCTTGTTGTGGTTGTTGTTGCTGATTTTGCTGCTGTTGCTGTTCCTGCATACAAACAATTTCCAAATTCTCACAATTGGCTTTTGTGCAATTTACAGCCACCTCGTGCTTAAAAATTATTTCACATATTCAAGTTTCAGCTCCGATAATACAAAAAGATATGGCAAAATGGAGAGGGAGAAAGGAAAAGAGATGGAACTCTGTTAACACTCCTAAATATTACAATTCTGTTACTAAATGAAAATTAAAGCCAGACCGAGAGAGAGAAATGGTTTGTGTGGTTAAGCTAGTAATTCAATGGAATAAATGTTTGGGCGGATTATGGGGTGTTGCTTTGATTATATTTGCTCATAGATTTTAAAAGGCTTGAATAAGTTTAAGTTTCATAAGTGAATACTGAAAACTATATACAAAAAAAACTATAAGTCTGGATAAAATCTGAAGTCAGCATATTATTCAAAACATTTTAATGAAAATGCATAAGTAATTGAACGAAAGTACAAATTTGATTAGTTAAAAGCCATACCAAAAATGTAACTCCAACTAGCGACACAAAGCCATCACAGATTCGCCCCTAGAGCCCAGTGGATATAGAATGTCAAACTCAATGGCACAAAAGAACGAGCCAACTTTTTGAATATTTGGCAAAAATGTTACACATTCTCACACATTCAAATAGAAACGAAAATAAACAAATGGAAATCCCACTGACCGACGAAGTGCAGTGGGAAAAATGTAGGGCGCACAAACTGCTATCGGCGTGCATTTCCTATGTGACTTTTGTAAAAATGTCGAAATTTTTCAGAGCCTTCCAAAATATCGCAACATCCGGCATGCCACATGCACTTGGCAAGAATTCACAGACACGCACACACGCATTCAAATGTGGTTCCTGGAAGCATGTAGCCGTAACCGCGCTCCCTCTATCGTGGTGTTAATATTCAGTTCGTATTCGGTTCGGTTGTTAATCGGAACATGAACTGAGCCGGCATGAAATGCTATAGGGAAGGCAGAAGCCAACAAATAACTACGAAACAAAGATAGCAACAATTAAAAAAAAATAAGGAAGATTGCAAGAGGCGCTCGTATTTAATTTCTTAAGAGCCAAACGTTTACCGAGTAATTATTGTTTGACAAGTATTGAGCAAGTTAAGACCGTAATTAGTACCATCTTTCGGAAGACAGCAAAGCGGCAGATGCCCAAGAACATGAAAATCAAAAAGACTTCTGCAGAACTGTATAACCTGCCTCTGCCCTCCTCATGCTGCACTGCACCTTCCTGGTGCACTGCTAACAATGGCTGAAAACAAAGAGCGTTTCGAATCCGTTGCAGTTGCAATTAAAATTTCAATTTTACGATTTTTGAAGTATATTTGTGCCTTGGCCAAAGCAACAATATTGCTGCTGTTCCTTGCCCCAAACCGCCACCTCCCCTGACTCCCTCCTCTGCTCTTCCTGCTCCTTATGGGCGTTGTGTGCTCTGAAGTGCTTAGTTTTAATTTCAGTTGCACAAAACAAAGGCACAAAACATAAGGAGCTGTGGCTGCTCGGAACGGCATTGTTGAGTCATTTATACCGAGTTATATTTTTCTATTTCTTTTCTATTTTGTATACTTAATTAGTGTATATAACCACAAAAGAGCTGGCTGCAAGTGCTTCATTGAATGCTACGTGCGAGAGAGAAGGAAAGAGCAATCAAAGTTATTAGATGCGCCCCAAAGCAGCAGGGAACAGGAGTTGGCAAGGGGAATACTTGTTCAATTAAGTATCTCTCAATCAAGCATGAACTACATTTGAAAAGTAGCACAGAAACTGATAATTGAAGTGCTCGTTCTATGAAATTCTTAATCAATTGCTTAGCTTTATACCAACTATCGGAGCACTACACAAATAATATTTTGTTTCAGTTCTCAGTTTACATAAATCCTGAAAAAATGCTTTAATTAGTTTTTAAAATTTTTACAATGCATTAAAGAATTAGGTTATGTTTCTTACTTTGAATTAAATATGTATAAAGCTAACTAAATTTGTCAATTTCTTCAGATCTTTAGATGTGTAATGTAATTGTTTCCGCCTAAAACTGGTAATTTCTCCCCCAACTTTCACCACTGTGCGAAGCAGCAGAAAAACAGCTTCAAACTTTTCGATTGCTTACAAAGTCGGTACATGCGCTGTATATATATGTATATTTAGACTGAGAATCGGTGGCCGCCAATTGATGCACCACGGTGCCCAGCTTGCAGTTGGGAAGCGCGCAGAAGGATTGGGTGTGTGGGGCTGGTCGCGTTTTAAAACCTCAGCAAGTTTACCAATAAAATTAAAAGTTTGGCTGCATGCACAGATTTTGCTTTTTATTGAAACTAGAAAATGCGATAATATTGTGAAGGCAGCCGCGATGCTGCCGCGTCCAGTTGGCTCGATAGCCGGACAGGACGTGGTCCATGCGCTAAAGTTTTGATTGCCAATAAGGAATTACAGGTGATAAGACAGCATAATCTGCCACGTTCCGCAGTTGCTGCAGCAACACACAGCAACGGCAAACAGCCACAGGTCATGGCAGGCAGCAAGGCTAGCTAGAAAATTGTGTTGGTACTTATTTACCTATTTTATCATTATATTATTATTTTGAGCTGCTCCTAGACAGGTCGTGTCCGTTCTGAAAACTACGTGGATTGGATTTGACAGCCACCAGAAATACTCAAAATCAAATTTAATTGATCGAAGAAAAGTTTAAGAGTATTCGAACTGCATTGGATTCTCCAATTTGCGGTCAAGTAGCACTTAAATAATAACCTTTGCACGACTATAACAAAGCGTAGTTTCATTGGCTTGTGTGCTTAAGACTTTCAAAGAAGTTTTCCGAGTAAGTAAACTTGTCTACAAAATCTATATAAAAATATTTCTAAGCACTTTAGAAACTTTCACCAAAAATAAACATTTATACTAAAACTGTTCGATTATAAAGCTTCAACTATTTTGTAAGATGCAAAAATAATAAATGAATAGCAAACAACTGAGAACTGAATGCGAAATACTCTGATATCACAGCAAATACCATTTGATAAGAAAAGAGTGTGTGTGGCCAAGAAATACCGATCTACCCTACAAGTTTACCTTTACAATTGTGGTAGGTATTTTGGGGGTGTGGCCGAAAACAATATTTTGGAAGACTTTCATGGGAACCTTCCTTCCAAGTATGGTAACTGTACCGCTTAAATTACAGAGATTTTGGAAATATTGAGGGCAGTAGTGGGCGTGGCTGAACAAAATTTTAAATAAGGTTCCTAGTAATCTACCTTTCATTTTTTTTTTTGGATTTTGGAAGGGTGCTACTAGCAATATACCTTTGACATTTGATGTCTTTAGCTTTCAAATTGTGAGAGATCTGCGCATTTCAGATTTATAGGGCCGAGGCACATACCGATTTTTGAAGTACATCGCCAACAACATAAAACTCAAATTTGGTGACTGTAGCTTTAAAATTGTGAGAGATGTTTTTCTTTATCGATTTGCGATTATCGATCTTATCAATTTCGTGTACAAGGAGGAGACGTAATTTGAACACTTTGTCTGACCCGGGTACAGACCAGATATCGTCGGTACAAAGTAAGCAAATTTGCTCCAGTTACTCAGGCATCGATCCGAGAACGTTGCAACAACTTTTAGTAATATTAATTTTTATTTGCTTATGCATTCAGATGTGTAAGCGTATTAGTATCTATGCTTAACTGCACACTACATTGCAGCATGCTGCAAGTCTTGGCTACTTTTCAAGGAATTCAAAACAAAACTTGAGTCAGAAACTGTTTGTAAAGTTATTCATGGAGTTTTGCATTTTTCAAGAGTTCCGGCCATAGCAATTTTATTATAGTTAAATAGCTCTCGAACAATATGCAGAGCACTTTGGCAGCAATGTGAAAAGAAAAGAAGTTTCCAATTACTCACCTGAGTCCTTTTTTGTGAGTTGACAATTTAATTAATATCGCCAGGCCAAAAGGACCAATCACAGCCTGGAAATGGAACACTTGGCAACTAACTTCAGTTACAGCTGCGACCAGGCCAAAAAATCTATCAGCAATAATTTCTGAAGCTATTTATAAAAATGAATTTCAAAGTTAAGTTTTGCAACAAGAAGCAAACGGAGCGGCGGGCAGGCAGGGCGTATAAGTGACCTTATTTTGAGTTTCATCTGCATTTAATTACAAAAAGGGATGCGCTGCCAAAAGCAGCACCAACTACAAAGTCAACGCAAACAAATTTCAATAATAAAACTCAGTCCGCATCCTACTCAACCTAACTGCCCAATTTGAAGGCCCTTTTGACGCAAAGGAAAAGGAAAAGCCAACTCAAAATGTCAACGAAACTATTTTTGGCTCCGTAAGGAGAAGATGTAATTGCGCCTTCTGTTTAATTACGAATACTTGCAACAAATTGCACACAAAAGCGACCCTTGGGGAAAGCCACGGCTCTAAGTGTACTTTAAGCCAACGCTGAAATTGCTCTTAGCTTGACACTTCGTTATATCAGAACAATATTTAAATACTGAAAATAATTTTTTTAACTTAATATGAAATAATATTATAAAGAATGAATTTTTATTTAATTTTATAAATGAAAGATGAAGCGAGAAATGTTATAAATATAACATAAATCAAAAAAAAAGTCGGATATAGGCAAAGACGAGTCAACTCTAATCTTAACGAGCCAAAAATGAACATGGAGTCAGCTGTGTTTAAAAAAGACCGTAAAGGAGCAACCTCAGCTAAGCTGTGGCAAGAATGAGCTTGGAGTAGCACAAAAGAATAATTGTTTTTGCGACTAGGTCAGCAATGGCACCCACGCCACTTCGCCGCCATTTCTGAGTCAGTTGTCAGCGCGTAAGGGGAGAGACAGAGGGAGAGAGAGACAGGGAGACAAAGAGTGAGTGAGAGGGGCAAGGGGCGTAGTAGATGGCTAGTCAAATCCAAATGAACGAGGACTGGGGTCGCAGTGCGGCATTTTTTGTTGCTATTGTTGCTGCTGTCGCTGCTGAAGGCGTTGGCAGAGCTGAAGAGTCACACCATGCAGCTGTGCCAAATACCCGACTCATGAGCTAGGGAGTGAGAGGGAGAGGGAGGAAGAGGGAGAGAGAGTAGCACGCGTTGCTATCAAAACAATGAGGAATAATTAAAATTTACCCTCAAGCAATTTGCAAGCGCGGCGGAAGTAGCTGCTAGACGGACGAGATGGTGACCAACAACAACTGTGAGGGGGCGCAGCGCTACGTAAGCTCCGACCAGACTCAAATGCCACAAGAGTGGGTAGGTGGCGGGGCTTGCAACGTCACATGCTCATAAATAAATTTATGTTTACTAAAGTATTGGGCGTTGCAGCACGGCGATAAATTGTTGCTAGTTGCCAAGTCTGCCGCACGGGTGCAATGTCATTGCAGCAAATAACGCATATTTTGTAGTTGACTGAAACCCCATTTTATCGTATGCAGTGACAATACAATTTGATAAGATTGGTTTCCTCAATGGACACTTTTTGCCAAGATATCTGCCTATGCCTCGATATCAACTATAAGCACTTGAATTAACTTCAAGTTGCTTAATTAAATTAAAACACTTGGGCAAATTTTCTCTATACGTAGTAAAGTGCTTTAGCAGAACATAAAACTAATTTTTTCAGTCACTCATAAAAGCCACTTAGACGTACAAATAATACTTTGTAATAATTATGCTCGACTTTGATGGGGTTGGGCCATGATTAAATTTATCAAATTCAATCAAAGTTAGCAGCAAAAGGCTCGAAAAAACTAAGATAGCAAAAAACCAACCAGATAGCTGCGAAAGTTGAACTTTCACGCAGTGTCAAAGGTTGGCCGCATCCTTTGAAGCTCGCCAATAATCCCGCAAAACCGAGTGCTTAACTTTTTCAAACGACTTTTTGTATCATAAGGCAATTTTTGTACTCACAATGTTTTTATGACATTCAACGCAAAGTTAAAATGTCAACGATGTCTGATCACGTCCCACCCAAAACCAACAACACCAGAACAAACACTAGGTGCTGTCATCAGTGTGATGGATAGATAGATGCATGGATGGATGCATGGATGGATGCATGGATGGATGGATGGATGGGTGGCCGTTACAGTATGCAAACAGTTTGTTTTCGGAGCTGAGGTTGGGGCTTTTGACTGAAACTGATACAGCAACGGAATCCTTGTAAGCTGATACACATCATATGCATGTTAATGGCATTTTAAATACAATCTCCAAATGAGCGTCTACAATTAGTCCTGCAATGAACCTTGCACAAGGCAATTGACGTAAGTGTTTATATGAACTATATGGTTATGTATATACATTATATTACGATATAATCGATGTAGCGATAAAAAAAAGTATTACTCGTTGCTGTCATATTTAAACATATTTCAACATAATTTATTTTATTGGATGCTTATGGTTGATAACAGAATATGTTTATCTTGTTTAAATGTATGTGAATATAATAATATAATAAGATAGATAATGAAGTAAAAGTTATAAACAGGCGTGGCAATCTTTCACTCGATCATTAATCGTTCATGAATAATGTAAAACTAATGAGAGATTCTAAGAGATTCTTTGCTTAAACTTGTATTGCATATCTTGAGTCAATATTGAATCTTGATTCAATATTGAATAGCCAGGTCTCTAGGGGAATGGAATCTTCGTTGTTGCTTGGGCACAAAAACATTTAATATATATGTCTCACAATCTGTCTGAGTGCCCATTGTTGTTGAGTAAACGCACGTATTTATCACATTATTTTATACACACATACACATACAGCATATGCACAGCTGCCTGTGACTCTCGAGCTTCTTGCGGCTTTATTTGTTGTAACAATATTAGTTTTTGCATTTATTTGCTGGTGCAAATAAGCGGAACTCCCCGAATACCGACCATAGCACAAAAATTCCGAGGGTCCGACCCGGTTGCCAGCATCCTGTCGAGATTGTTCGTTTGGCAGCTACGGAAACAAGATTAACGCAATTGGGAAATCTAACATTGGATATTTGCAATCGCCTCTACTGCATACAAACACACAAACATACAACATTCATATCTCTATATGTTGGATTATGTTAATATGTATTCGATTGTATTCAAGTATTGCCGTAACGAAAATATATTGGGTCAACGATGAATTTATATAACTAATCAGATTTCCATGCTTATGAGATTGGCAAATATATGAGTCAGGTAAATTATATCAAGCAAATGGAATAATCAGTTCCGTCTACATATTTTATCGAAATTCTGTTGCCCTCAAATTTAAAATCATATATTTCCTAGTTAGTTAAACTTATCGTGCAGTAAATCCAAACACATACTAGGAGAGAACCGATAAATCTGTATATTTTTTCACAGCTGTTTGGATTTTTTCTTGGCCGTTTATATGTATATCGATTACAAATTCTTTTAGTTCAATTTATATGCCCTGGAGCCATTAAAAATGGGTAAAAAGTTAAGGATATGTCATAGTCGAACTGACTTGGCTGCAACAATCAAACTTGTTATGTTTAAGATTCAAAATCGTAAAACGAAACAATCACAGTAACATTTTTGTCCGATACAATACATTTTCTCAATTATAAAGAACATCGATAGCTCGTAATATCGATAGCTTGAAAAGGGAAAAGATTATAAGTTGCAGGCCGTCTAAAGAATGATTTTTATAATGTAAAACTTATATTAATGATAAAATAATTTAATTATAAATAAACAAATACTTTGTTCATTAAAAAAACTTTATTAGTTAAAAGAAATTTGATAAACTTAAGTTTGCAAGAGCAATTGCAGATATATATATATACTACTATATATATACTACTTTGGCTGCTGCTGTTCAGTTTTGTAGGCACCAAAGGCGCGAACATGCTCGCGAATGCGCACCGCATTAATGGCTATGAAGCCACCGGCATCCTGGGGCACATACCCGCCGTGCTCATCCATCGAGACTAGCTGCTGGTTGTACAGCGCCCCAGCATTGGCGCCTGCCTTGCGGGCAATGGCCCGACAGTAGCCCGGCGCCAGTTCCATGGTTACTTGGCCGGTGACATGTTGTTGCGACAGCTCAATGCAACGGCGCACATAGAGTGCCTCGGGACTGAACCAGAAGCCATTGTACACATAGTCGGACATGCGATCGCGCAGCAGCTGCTTGGTGCGTAGCACTTCACGATCTAATGCAAACACCTCTAGATCCTGATGGGCTGTGTAGAGTATGGTGCCACCGGGAGTCTCATAGACACCTCGCGATTTCAGGCCTACATAACGATTCTCTACAATGTCAATACGTCCGATGCCATATGAGCCGCCCAGCTCATTGAGGAACTTGAGCATATCCGATGCTACGATGTAGTTGAGACTGTTGGCTAAGTCCTCGACTACTGTGGGCAGGCCGTGCACAAAGTGGATGCACACACGCCTTGCCGTCTGCGGCGCTTGGGTGAGCGGATCGAGCGTCAGTTCGTAGAGACTGCTGGGTGCCACCGTATTGGGATCCTCGAGAATACCCGACTCGTAACTAATGTGCAGCATGTTGGCATCAGTGCTCCAGGGCGTTGCTGGCTTGGCTGTCACCTCAATGCCATGGGCATGCGCGTATGCAATTAGATCCTGACGGCCCTGAAAACGGCCACAGAACTGCACATCCCGCCACGGCGCAATGATCTGTAACAATATAAAAGTCGTATAAATTTAAATGTGGAGAGAACAAATTGATTAAGTTTTTCAGATTTTTTAAAATGCATTTATACTGTTTAGAAATTGTTTGGCGATTAGGTCGTGTTAGCAGCAACAGCAAAGAACTTTGAATGATAATGAATTGTTTACAAATTTCAGCCCTGGGTGGCATAATGAGCTGCAACAGCCAGCGTTATCAGCGCTCTCATTATACAACGCTCTCTCTCTCTCTCTCGATTGATAAAGGTCGAATCAAAATCTTCAATTCAAATCTTAATTTCGCTTATCTACCATTAGCTACTCTTGTTGCAAAAAGGTTTAGCAATTGGCTTCAAACTTTTAATAAAAGACAAATCTTTGGCTTCTAGTCCAACTATATACTCTGTGTAATTAAGTGGAAAATATAGCTATCGCAAGCAGGCCGATTTTTTAAAGGTTAGATCAATATTTACTCTTAGTGTACACAGTGCTCACCTCCAAATCCGGCTGCAGTGCATAGGCGCAAAGCTCGAAGCGCACCTGGTCGTTGCCCTTGCCGGTGGCACCGTGAGCCAGGTACTTGGCACCATACCGCCTGGCAGCCTCAATCAGGGCTACACTAATGCAGGGTCGTGCCAGCGAGGTGCCCAACAGATAACGCTCCTCATAGATAAGGCCCATCTGGATAGCTGGCCAAATGTACTGCTCCACAAAGTTCCGTTTGATATCAGCCACAACTACCTGCAATGATGTTCATAGTTTGATTACACGCAATATGTATTATATATTGGTGTACTCTTGCCTACCTCCTTGGCGCCAATTTTAAGCGCCTTTTGTCTTGCTGCCTCAAAGTTCTCCTGCTGGCCCACATCGGCCAGCACGCAGATGACCTCGTAGCGCTGCTCCAGCAACCACTTCAGAATGCAGCTCGTATCGAGGCCACCGGAGTAGGCCAAAATAACTTTGTCGCCAGCCATTTGAACGTGTCTCTATTCGCAGCTTCTCGGATGCTTAACGCTCGCTGACAATTCGAATACTAACAGCTAAGCTGACAATTCCACTATCAGCGACCCTCTCATATTTCCCGTTCACCTATTCATTTCTATTGCTTGATAGCAGCAGACGCATCTAAGCGTTGATAATAGTGCTTGTCAGCGAATTTTAAACGATTAGTCTCAGTCTCTATTTACAATAACAAATACAATGTATATAGTAGTAATATATTACGGTAAATGAGCACTGAAAATATGTTTGCCTCTACAATTTTATACGTTTTCTAGTTTTTTTAGTTTATTTATTATATTGACAAACTTAATATTATTATTGATATTCAAAAACTCAATTTTACCAATTGAAATTCAACATGCAACAAGCTTAAAAATTACTATTCTACCGCAAGCATTTTTTGGAATTTTAATCGGTTTGATTCAATTTGATTAACTCTATTCGATATGGAAATAATCGCTATCAACTATGCACCGATTAATGTTGAGTAGGTATTTTGCTGACGCTTTCAAACTGGTCACACCTCTAAACCGAACGATTGTGAAATTGCCTGAACAATTTGTTACTTTCTTTAGCTTCTGCAATCTTCTATAAAAAAAAATGTCGTGTAAGTAAATTACTCCATTGATCTATATTTATGTAGATTCATTTACATTCTGGTTGGACCTTCTAGAAAAAGTTCGCGTTGCCAATGATATTCAGGAAGAAAAAACTGGATACTTGCAGCTTGAGCTGCAGCAATTACTGGAAAGCAAAATTCCACGCTGCACTCTTCGCACTTACCTATTTGGATCGCGTATAATGGGAGTCGGAAATGAAGACTCAGCCTTGAACATTTACGTTGAGTTTGGTAAGTGTGGTAAGTAAAATGGGTAACAACATTATTACAATCTTCACTCAGTTGGCAGCTTCGCCGGATCATCTACGGAGCTGTTCCACTGATACTAATTGCACATGCTTTCGAATCAGATTTGAACTGGCAGCATGTTGCTAATCATGGAAAGAGATGTCCCATCGTTAAAGTTATTTACAAACCCAATTTATTTCAATGCGGCATATCTTTCGCTAGTAGCCAAAACTATATACAGAATATGTTTTTCATGCATTTATTTGAAATACATCCTATAGATAAGTTCGTCCACACATACATCAAATAGTGCAATTTGTCTCATGTAAATGCATGCCTCATTTTAGGTCGCCATATGGTGATCTTTTTGCGAGGCTCAACCTTCATACAATATTTCCCAACCACATACTCATCCTAATGGTCATCTTCTTTTTGCAACTTTAACATTTTCTACTTGGAATCTTGAGAAAGACAGGAAAACAAATTGATTTCCAAATGCCGAATAGGTTAACCAATTTAATGCATATTTGTCTGAAATGAATAATTAAATTTATAATTCTTAATCATTTGGGTATAACAACGATCATGATTTTAATACAGATGACGTAGTTATTCAAGACTTCTTACAACTTAACGACAATTTAGGATGGCGCATCACGAAGACATACACTTTGATATTTCAAAACAAGTGCCTCATGGAAAAACGGAAATGGATTTAAAATCTATTTCAATTTGAAATATTACAACTTGAAACATTGTATTTTGTAAACACCATTTCATGATGTGCACATTAACACACTTGCAACACATACAAATCCATTCAAAAATACATTTTTCATTTACTTCTCCAATAGGATTTAT
Organism: Drosophila seclusa; assembly: GCA_035043575.1. Lineage (NCBI taxonomy): Eukaryota > Metazoa > Arthropoda > Insecta > Diptera > Drosophilidae > Drosophila > Drosophila seclusa. The sequence goes on along the minus strand of JAWNMX010000043.1, from coordinate 3,659,151 downwards.
TAGTTATGAAATTCTTCTTTAAGTTAATTTTGTTAATTATTCCTCAAATATTGCTTAAGTGTATTTCAATAAATATAACCAGTATAACTCCAGGAATTGTTCAAATTGCTAAGATTTCAGAACAGATGCTAAATGAAAGTTAACGAAAGGAAATACAATGGAAGTATATAAATTTACAGGAATTAATATTCATAAATCTGCTTGCACTTGACCCTGTTGGTGTGCCTCAATTATTAGGGCTGCCACTCCGAACCAGTGAACCAGTGAATATTTAAAATCCCTGCCTCGTGGCATTGGCATTGAACTACAAAGAGCATCATTAAGCTGACCGCCCAAGAACCTCATGCCTCATGCTTCATGCTTCATCGCACATTTGGTGGTTGGCGAGGGCAAGGGCGAGGGGGATGCGTTGTCAATTGAATAAGCAGTAAATTGATGCTTTCCATTAATGAATCAATGATATATTCACATAGATTTAAATCTAATTAATTGTCGCGAGTATATTTGAAGTATAAAAGCATGCCAATATACAGATGGCTAGCAGAAGCAATTGTCCTGGCACAGGCAACGCACTGATAATGCGTAACCAGCAAGAGATCCAACGTGGCTTCGGCAATCTCCGGGTACTTCTCCGCTGCATTATAGTCCTTGCGGTTTGGTATCAATGTCACGCCATGTAAGTTGTAATTGGTCAAGGTATATATATAGAGTAAATAATGCATTTTCATGTTTCAACAGCAATTACGAGTACAAGGAGTCTTGCAGCCAAGATGATGCAACACCACCAGAGAACTGCAGCGGCGGCTATTACAAGACCATGGTTCGGGACTGTCCCAAATACTTCTGCTATCGGAAATTGAATGAGATGTGCTACCCTGGCGATGAGACCACTCGATGTGCACCGGGTCAAGTGTGCAGCTGCAACAAGTGCATGAACTGCAGCGGCGCCATCTGCCACATGGAGCTGTGTCCAAATAATTATCCATTTGCTTATAAGAAACGATTGTCGAACCACTTGCTGCCCTGGATTTACCGCGGAAGATTACAGAACTTATCGCAGAAAATTCTAGAGCCCAACTATGATGATTAATCGACAACTTCCGCACAAATCGACAAGTAGTCGAACACATACATACATAGCTATTAAAAGCATATTTCATAAATATTAAAATAATTAGAAAAATGAAGCAAGCAACATAAAAATCAAAAAAAAAAAAGCGATTGATATTTTTATCAACCAATTACGCCAGAAAAGGAAAAAATAAAATCCCATATTTGTCTGATCTCAAAGACTATAATTATATTATAATTAACAAATTGTTGTTAGCCAAAGCAGTGCAAATGGCACAAGCTACAACTGTAATGTGTGCAACATGCATTCTGAGTTCAAGCAGCTCAACAAGCAGAACCATTTAATCAGTTTCAGTGCATTTCAAACTGCATTTAATAAATGTAATTTGTCAAGCAGTTGAACACAGAATATCAAGTAGTTCAGTTTAACTGACTTTAAGAAAATAAAGCAGTTGCAATTCGATTCAAATTGTAGAATAACCTGCTTTATATAACGAAGCAGTTTATAGTGGAATTCAGTTTGTATTTTTCCTGCTCCTCGCCGAGTCGTACAGTTTCAGAGCCATCACTAAATTGCACACTCGGGAAATTTCTACAGCAAAAAGAATGCTTTGAGCAGTACACGGTTTTAATCTAGCGGATACATTTGTGAATAAATACAGTAGTTATTAGAAGTTCTTTTAACTACTTGTTGATTCTAACGAGACTGTGTTAAACATTTTATTTTGATCAGGGACATCCAAATCGCCTATGTAGTTACCGAGGAAACAAGGATTAAGTCATTTCCTCTCAAGTGTTTCAAGTGTGTGTGTTTTTAGATAGCCCCAGAATCCTTGAATGCAGTTTGGTAGACGAAGTATTTGCGATTCTAACGCAACATGTCCTTCGTGTGCCTGTAAGGATTTTGATAAGCGAGAGCCACATACTGTGAGCCTCTTAAAATATGTCTCAGCATTTTTCAGCTTCAAACTAATTGTGGAATTTTTCTGAGAAAGTGATATTCCCAGCCTTAAATAAAACTCTGTCATGTTCTAACCACGTTAATTTATTTATTTAATTATTATATTTATTAATAATAATTAAAAATAAACTGTATAGCCCAGCTGCACTGTCAGGCTCAACTGGCCTCTCCGCCTCCATCCGATCCACTTGGTCATTCGGTTTGGGACGATTCCGTAGACTCCCCAATTGTTTTTCCGGTCGCTCGAAGAGCTGTGTATCCGGCTTCTGTGATAGTGGTTGTATTCACTTTTTCATGACGGAGGGGCGGGTTGGTTTCGTTGGATACCATGTAGCCGGGGCCCATCATCTTGGCGTGACCACAGGTCGTCCGATCCAGCAGCCGGACGCCAGTCACAGACGGATCTGGTATCGCACGGATATCGCTCCCTCATCGGAGCCCGTATGCCGTAGAGTTCTCCCTGGTCAACATCCATCCATCTTCCATTTGAGACAGTGATGTCCTAAGCATTAGCTTATGATAATACTTATAATACGATCCTACAACTAGCAGTGCAGCTTACCATAGGTTAGTGTTTGTTGGATATTAGGTGTTGTTACACAAAATGTGACAGTAATTAAATCCATTGATTTTTATATATGTGTAGTATGTAAGTAGCTTTGTGTGTATATATGAACGTCTAAGTTTTGACTAATATGCTCGCGCTAAGCTATACAAACTTCAATTAATCTAGCGGTATTTCAATACTTGAGAGAGAGTATATGAGTATGCGTGTACGTAATACTGTGCACAAAACGTATTATATTCTTGTAGTTACATATATAAATATATATGTATATGTATATATACTACTTGTTTTAGTTATAGTTTGTTTGACCCCATACCAGCATTTTTCTTTATATTTTGTTTGCATGTGCATTGTGATATTTGTAATAACATTTAACGTTTAACAACATCCAATTGTATTCCACGAGTATAGATAGTACGAATAAGCTGTAAATATTTGTATTAATATATGTTGTTATGTATATGTACTTATATATTGGCTATATTGTCTATTTCACAAGTATGATATATATTGCTAGAGCACGTTAAAACGTTTATAAGCTGTCTTTAACACGCACAACAACTTCTGAAAACTAAAAAATAGATCGATTGCATAATAACATATTTTTGTTTTTGGTTTAACTATGTATCTGTTTGAGGACAGTTTGTTTTGTATACCCTGCACAATGCTTTTGTACTACATAACTTGATTAGTATTTTGGGGAATTCATAATAGTTTTATATGGTGCATGATTGCATTTTGCAATTCTTCAAAGCGTGGCAAGTTACAATACATACATCAAGCGTGAATAGTTTTTTTTATGTAGGATCTGCTAGTAGTGTGTATTTTTTTATATATATATATATTTTAGCGTTAATTTTATAAAGAACAATTAAACAACGATAATAATCAGCAAGTATTTCAGCTTTGCATATGTACAGTTTGTGTTTTTCTTCTTTTTTTAATATAACCTCATTGTATACCTGCAATTAACTAGTATTATTTGCTTTATAACTCTTTCATTTCGCTCTTGACCTATTTACAGATTGATTTCCATCAAATTTATATTTGTTTTGTATTTTGAAATGCGCGCAAAAATGTTTACATCTTGCCCATTGGATGGCAATTAAAAATACTTAATTGAAAAAGAAAAATGGATTTTACGTAGCCTTTAATGTTGCATACAACGCTTGGAGAAACTTGCAGCCATTCAAGTGTCTCGCGGAAATATCCAATTGATCCAAACGATCTATATTTATTAATTTACACAAATTAATTTCACAGCTTGTACGCGCATTGATATTACCATAGTTTTGCATAATGGTTTAGTTGTAAAGTATTTCCCTTATTGTGTCAGATATCTTTTATGTAATTTACGATTATAAATTTATATGTGTATGTATGTATATATGTTTCAATATATAATAATAATATATATGTAAAGATAATTAAATTGTTCCGCTAATTCATTAAACAATTATTTACTTTCAACAAATATGATATTAGCATCTTTTAAATTGATTTGTTTAAAGAAGGTTGGTTGGTTAACCATATTGCAGCACAAATGTTTCGTCCCATTGCTGATAGAGCTTTAATGTGCGTCCCAAAAACTGACTTTGTGGGCTCTACGGTTGAACAAAGTCGACCTTGAGAAGTTTATAATATTCGGACAGTTTAAACTTTTTTGAAAATCATCTAAATGTTGATTGTTGCACATTATTTTGTACCACTTTGAAAAGAACTAAATTTGTTTGCCCAACATGAGTCGCGGTCTGTGTAAGTAAATCTTTCAGTCACGATTTTCATGGTCTAATTCGTCGTATTGACAGTTGGTCTCACCAGCATTTACACACGCCGCCAGGTGAAAGATGTTTTTCACAACGATCCATTCAAAATTCAATCGTATAACTTTCGCTATGCGGATCGACCTGTATACTCGATGCAGGCCTATCAGCGACCACAGCCGACGCAGCCGAAACCACCCACCTTTGAGACCTACTATAAGAATCCGAAATTTATGGCAAGTATGTGTCATAATGCTGCAGTAACACCAGCATCCACTGCCTTTGCTGAGCACAGACGTCGCCAGTTTCTGAATGACTTCATGCCAGCAAGCAGAGTGAATGGTCTCAGTAGCAGGGAAGCACCTCAATGCCGCAGCCAACTTGGCAGCAGTTTATCTACTGCAGTTTCGAAACTTCCACTTTTGCGGACCTGCTGTGATCGTGACGAATATCGGGCGATGAGGTGTGACCAGAGCGTGACCTCCTCAACACAGAGTGCAAGTAGCTCGAAAAGTACACAGGCCTGTGCCTCCGCCTCCGACAGCAGCATGAAGTCTGTTAGAAATTTCTCTACATCCACTTTTGAGAGATCACCAAAGCTCAGTGCTAGCTGTTCCAGCGGCTGTGCGATCAATATTAATATAAAGAGCCAGGAAACTGAGGCCCAGCAGGACAACCGTTGCAGCATTCAAATTGAGGCGGACAACAATACGAATAATTTGAAAGAGCCGGCTCGCAATGCCAGCTCTGACACATTTGTCATAGACAAGAGGCTGTCCAAATTTAATGTTCCCGTAGCCCAGACCAAAACCAGATGTGAACAACAGGAGGCAGCAGCAAATCAGTTGCGTCAGCTGGAGCTGCAGAGGCAACAGCAGCTTACGCGGCTGCGTGAACAAGAACGTGAGCTTTTCAGACAGTTAGAAAGACTGCGCGATCGAGATCAATTGCAGGAATTGCAGGCGAGGCGGGAAAGACACATTCAGCGGCAGCTACAGTGCGAAGCACAGAGGCCAATGCCAATGCGTGCCATGCCTCTCACATCAGCTGGGTCACTTGCACCCGTCTTGAAGAGACTAGCCTCAAAGGAGCGTTTGCCAGGCATGGTGCCCTTTAATAACCGGCAGCCCACAGGCACTTCCACTAAACGCCAGGAGGAGCAGTTGCCCATTAGCCCAGCACCATCAGCTGCACCAGCATGCAGGTTACTGGAAGGCTGCAGTTCGACCAGTTCGAATAACAATGCCAATGTTTGTGGAAGTGTGAGTAATACAAGTCTGCGACGTCTGTCCAATCCGCGGCTGAGCGAGCGTAAGTTGCTCAATCTGAATGTAAACGGTTTGCCCGTTGACTCCAATCAGCCGATACATACGCGACTGAACAATATGCCCATACGGATAACAACATCGCAGCCGGCCTATGAAGATAGGCAATTCTCGTTGAACAAGCTGCGAGTGCGCAATACTCCAACAGCAGGAGAACCTGGACTGGAGAGGAGTCGCAGTGGCAACTGCCAACGGGAAGAGTCCGCAACAAGGCCCTACAATGTCAGCATCAATGTCTATGCGGATAATCTGCGAACGATGCGTTTATAAACTTACCAAGTGAACTGATCTGGGGTCGATGCAACGGCAGAACAACTGGCAACTTTTCCTCTTCAGACTCTTCAGAGGTCTATTATCAGTTGTAATGACGCTGTACCTGCCCCAAAACTGTACACGGTAAGCGCGGTCTGTTGTCTTGAGTCAATTCTAAATCTTTTCAGTTATTTCATATAACATATATTCATGAGTATACTTAAAATATAAATTGAAGTTTGATTTGGAATTAGGTGTGGTCAGTTTTTGGGATTCACAGTAAATCAATGCAATGACAAACTCCAACACTAATAAATTGTACATGCAAATCCTTCCATTCTGGGAGTAAAATGTACGCATACATTTTGAGAGTTTTAAAGAGCAATCTTCTGTCAACATTTCGCAGATTGTGATTATTTAGATTTGATTTGACACTTTGATTTCAGTTTTCATTTAATATTTCACTCATATCGTTTTATACTTGAGCATTAGTTTGTTGCACGGATGTTTTTAATAGTCAAAGTTGACTTCTTATTGTGGTGCGATCAAATAAATGAATCCAACATTTTCTAAGCACTTCAAAAATATGGTGTCTCACACTTTACAAAATCAAAGCATTTCAACCGATCGATCTTCTTTCTAACTACAATTTCAATCTAAGATTTAATTTTAACAAATAAAAACTGATTGAATTTTACCTGATGGAATACGTTTTTTTTTAGAATTTTGAATATGCCTCTCTCTTGGCTTAGATGAAGATCAACACATGAAAAGTTTTTGGTCCATTTTAGATGTTACTCATTGATATTTTTGTTAGTAGGTATAGCATTGGATATTTCACGAAATAATGTCTAACTTTTAACAATTATAACAATTTTCTCAATTTCATATGATATTACTGATATTTTTGGTTGTATTTTCTTTTCTTTTTTAGCATTTTTTTTGCTTTTTTATTTTAATATATATATAGATATATTTTTTTTTTGTATTTTTTGGTCATTTTGTACTGACATTGCCAAGAAATTTGTTTAGTTTTCGAAAATTTATTCGTCGTCATCGTAGTTTTGATAGGTTACATAACGTACCTGGGATCGGTCGCGTCCATATATAAGTGACTGCAAGAGTGAAGAGGTGGATGTATGTGGTTAGATCTTATGATATTTTATAAATAAGGAAATGCCTTACAAATGAAATTAATAATTATAATCAAATTTTATTTATTATGATGCAAACAAAAGCAAAACTCAGCTTACTCAGTAAAACATATTAATTAGTGTAAAAAATGAGTACAAATATGTTTAAAACAAATACTACAAATGTAAATAATAAAATAATACTAGTAAGAATTAAAACCTTTTCACTCAGTTGTAAAATATCGTACAAGAAACTAGCAAACTACGATCCAGATATATAATACAAATGATAAGATTAAAGCATGAGTTAATCTTAAATTATAATCGTTCACTTTCGAAAGCCTCATTCATCCTGCAGGCATTCATTGGAGTCTCGTGCATGATAGATGGACTCGATGCCGTTAGCTGAGCAATCGAGTTAGAGTTGGCTGCTTCCGCTGCGGCAGCTGCAGCGGCAGCCGCAGCTTCCCTAGCCATACGCACCTTTTTCTCATCGCTGGTCGGTGGGTTCTTGAGTAGCGTCAGCAGCGGCGCATACAGGAAACAGAGTATGGCGATGCCAAACAACATCCATTCGAACCCAATACTTTTCACAAGGGAACCGGACAACGCTGGACCGACAGCAAAACCAACACAGAAGGCCACATCTCCCAGGGCATAGACACTGCCGTAGACAGCCGAGTGCCGTATATCGACCAGATAACCCAGCTCCGGCATCATCGAAGAGTCAACCATGCCAATGGCAAAGCCAAGACCAGCATTGGGAATAATCAGATGCGTGATTGAGGTCGCCATGGGTATCTGAAGTGGAAGAAGTTGCGTTATTTAATCAAAAATGGACAACTGCTAAAAGCACCCACAAAGATCAAACAGGCGCCAATGATAACCAGTCCTAGGCAGGCAGCAAACCATCGTCCAATCTTGTGTCCCAGTGGTCCAAACAGATTTGTACCTATCAAATAACTAATGGAAGCCGGCAAGAAAGCCACACCCTGCTCCCAACGTGTTGCACCCATATTATCCACCATCCAGAGGGGCAGGGACGGCTCCAGCATCGCAATGCCCATATTGGCAAAGGTAATTGCACCAGCCGCTATCAAAATGTAGGGATCACTGATCAGACTCTTCAGAGACGGTGGCTCCTCTGTTTCAGCTTTCTGTATGGACGGCTGCAACATGAACATCTGCAGCAAGCCATCGCCGAGCGCCAGAGCAGCGAGTATCAGAAATGGCGCCGATTTGCCAACAAATTCATACATAACGCCACCAAAAGGCGGTCCAATGAGCACGCCGAGAGCAAGTCCACCCAGAGCGATACCCATTGCATTGCCACGTTCCTTGTCGTCGGTGAAGCGATCGGCCAACATGCCCATGCCAGAGACTGACGAACACGATGAGCCAATGCCCTGAAGAGCTCGAGCGATGAAGAGTACCAAGTAAGAGCGTCCAAAGGCGAAAACTATACAACAGATAAACAATGATGAAATACAGTTCCACAATTCACATGAATCAACTTTGAGCTCAAAAGGCTGATTGCGAACACAGCGGAAAATATATAACAAATTCAAACGATTGAAAGCTATATAATAATTTACACTAGTTTGAACCAATATTTATGTTCGAATTAGAATTCGATTATGAAACATTCCTTGTTAACTGTTAAGAATACCTCAATTTTGATTAATGCACATTTCGCTTTCAACTTGATTATTCAAAACTTACTCAGCGTTGAGAGAAACATAATTACAAAGCCGGCAAACATTGGGATGCTGTAGCCAATTCTGAGAATATAATGAAAGGTGAAAGGAACAGAGTATTAGAATATTACATACTATAATATTTAGTATTGTATATATAGTATTGTATATATAGTATTGTATACTTAAGACAGAAAAGCGAATGTGGGCAATCATAATTTTGATTAATCGATTAAATTACTTACCGATGCGTAAGGGGTCCAACTATCGGGTTAACCAGCAATTGCACAATGGCCTTCGAGGCAAAGAGCAGACCTACTTCAACCGTTTCGCCGACCAACTCATTGTGGCGTTCCTCCATCTCGCGATAATATGTCTCGTTGTCTGTGGAAGATTGTGCAACATGAACTGAACCTGCTGATTAAAGCTGTTGCCGGTTATGGAACGTTACTTACCCTCCGCAGACGGCGTAACCACCTCGATCGGCGGTCCTGCCTCATTTCCGCCATCTTTACAAGGACAGGAGGAAGGTGGTGTCGGTGTAGTCAGGGGGTATGGTGAGCGGGGGAAACTGTCGAGTGGTGCGTCCGGATGTCGTATGTCGTACAAGAACTCGGGTATGATGGGCACTATGAAATAGTAAGAGGCGAGTAATGGTTTTGTAATTGAGTTGCAGCAAAGAATTTAGGTACAATTAGCCTTAACGGCCAACCGTTAGATGACGCTACGAAAGCAATTTTCTCCAGCCGCTCTTTAATTGCATTAGAGGCCCCAGCCAAATTGTTGTTGCTAAAAGTTTATAATGGCTTCTAGGCTATATTGCAAGAAGCAGATTGCTTGCTCTAATTGAGTTGTTCGGTCACGACGACAACAAAGGTTGCACAAAATTGCGCATACGTCGCATTCGCAACAGTGCAGTTGAGTTAAGTTGAGTTTGAGTTTGAGGCATGTGTTGCAAACGCTTAAGCGAACTTCTCCTTCTGTATAATTACCGCACTGTTCACTGCTGTTCACCCGTTTCGCTTGAAAGCGCTTCGACATTACACCTCACCACTACTCAGGTAGTCAACACCTCACCTGGCGCCCTTGCCCCTTTGTAAAAATTCAATTTGTTTATTGCATGTTTTGACTCTGTTTATATTTATTATCAACACCAGAGCTCGTCAGATCGCGACTCCGACCCGGCCTCAAGCCCAATGCTCGTTTCGTTGCTGTAATTGTATTTCGCAGCATAATGGGAGGCCGCTGCTTGCCACCTCATGAATTCAGTTTTGAATGCATGTTTCAATGGGATTTACAACTTGCTGAGTGGCGATGGCTGATGCCACGGTTCGTTGTTGTTGCACCTGCCTCAGTTTGAAGTGCTGCTGCCACAATGTGTGGATAGCAACTAGTCAGCGTTGTGGTTGGGTTGTGGATAGGTGGCCCATTTAAGCAATCAAACTCATAATCCGATCAAATTTTCAACAGACTGAAGCAAACACTTATTATTGGGGCATATTTAGAAACACAGTTTTTTATAGTTAAGGAAGGACATATCTTGTATCTTATATTAGATATACTCCAACCAATGCTATTGGGTATTTCTTACTATAGACTGGTGTTTATTTAAATTGAATCAATATAAGTATTATGCACGTTTGTAATATATGCATATGCGTAGTTCATCATTAGCATAACTAATGTGGCATGTAAAAGCATAACATTTAATTAAGGTAAGCTCGATTCATGTATGTTACATCGTGCCAGCTCGTATCTAGAGTCATTTGAGCTAGATAAGTCAGCGAATGTGAAATTGTCACTCACGACCACCACTCCGATTGCGAGCCAAAGGTAACCTCGCCTCAAAGCACAACTGACGACATACCATATTATGGAAAATATGTAACTTGACATGCCATTTTTGTCAGTTCCAAAAATACAAAAAAGAACAAAAATAAAATAAAAATATTAAAACCATGCTGTGCTGTGCCCTCGACTCCAAAAGAATGATTGCTGAAATGTATTCCAAATCTGTTGTTTTAATGAGGCCCACCACTTAAATCTCAACGGCACCATAAACGATTAACCAGGTAATTTTATTCGAAAAACTTTTGCTTCCGTGTAACTCATTAAACTGTCCCCGAGCATTTGACATACAAAAATCGAAAAGCACGTGCAACTGACAAGCGGTTAATGTAGTCGAACGTGTGGGGTATGTATTGTATTGGTCTCCGGTTGTTTGGGTTGCATTTCGCGTGTCGAAGACACTTAAACCGCAAGGCAAAGTAAAAAACAGCGGAGTATGCTGACGACCAGACAAACAAACAGCAAAGACCAGGGACTGATCGAAACAGTGACTATGACTTGGTAGCTAAAACTTCACAAATCTACTTATAAGAATATAAAATATACTATTGACTTTTAAGAGTAAGAGTTGAGTAGCAACTAACAACACAATTAGTTAAGACCGATGGCCAACAGAGATAAATCACAGCTTAAGCTAAAAACGTTTATCTGTAAAACAGTTTTGGCGTTTTTAAACAATAAATAATTTGATTTAACTTATGTCCGAAGACAAATCTGACGATCTTTATTCATTTAGCTTACTTAAAGTCAGAAAGATCATTTTGCACCCCAAAGCCGTAGTGGATAAATCACAGTCTGGCAGAAACAGATTTTAAATTCGTGACTTTAGGCCATCCCTAGTGACAGAAAATATATATTTTTGCGGCGGCGTTGTTGTCGTCGTCAGGCAAACAGGGCCAGCAGTGAGACAGCAACCGGCAGTGTAAGCACACGACATCGAGGACAGCAACGATGAGGACGACAGAGACCCCGTGACAAATGAAATTTCCTTGGATTTTGTTTGTTTGGTTAATCGGTATTTGGTACGGGGCATGCTGATTAATTAATGAGAGACGTGAACAGAAGGTGGCAATGAGGCAGCCAGCTCGATCCATTTGGGAATCGGCCAGTCGACCGTTGTTCGTTCGCTCCGTTTGGCTGGAGAGGATCGGAGAGGCGGGGCGCAGTCATCGACGCCACTTTATACTCGACTATGAGCCGCGCGAGCGACAGCGTTGGATACGCTCTCAACGCCAAAGCGCCAAACGCGTTGGTAAGTGCAACGCAATTCGTTGATGAAGTTGAGGGCCAAACTAATTCAATTTGGACGCAGGCGCCAGCTATCAAAGCGAATCCTGCCAGTTCGTAGACAAGTCAATGGCCATTGAGGATAGCGTTGACTACACCCTCGACGAGTATCTGCTATTAGACGCGACCAAACTAACGCTGCAGCGCCAGCAGCAAGTTAGCCAGGCCCAGGCTGCCATGGCTAACAAAGTGCAGACCACGTTTAGTACGCTGCACAGCAGGCGGCATGCCAAGCGACGTGCGTGGCTACTGAGCAGTGGCAAGAGCTATCAACTGGACCATCATCAGCTAGCAGATCAGCACTCGCATTTGCAGTCGCGGCGTAGTTCGCTGCAGGATGCACACGCCGCAAGCACGCTCCCCACCAATCCGGAGGAGCGTCTGGCGGAGCGTGTAATTAATTGGCTAGACTTGGCAGGTCGTGCGGATATCGTGAAGGTGGCGACGCCAGCGACACCCCTGACCAGCAGCAGCGCAAGTCAGCGAGTCAGTCGACAGGGCAATCGTGGCATGGGCCTTAAGCGCTGTGCCACGAGCACAGTTTCGCACCGGGAAACACCTAGGAAGACCGTGACAAAGCAGGCGGTTGTCAATTACTGCTCGAATCCATCCAATGCCAAGCCCATTACCATCATCTTTAACAAGGAGGGCGTGCCGGTGCGCCTCAACCGGCCAGCGCGCAACATTGATCTCTGTTCGCTGAGCACCAGCGCCAGCACAACACGCCGCCTGGCCGGTCAATTGGCATCTGCCAGGTTGTACAACGGCACTGCTGGTGCTGCTGCTGCTACTGCTCCTGCTGCTGCTGCTGCACCCACTTTGGAGCAAACACGCACGCCTCCGCAGAGCAGTCGTGGCTTGACCACCAAGCAACAGGATTGCCGCAAGCAGTTGCACATCTTCATGCCAAGTTTGCCAAAGAAGGGTTTGCTTGTGGCAGCAACAAGCAGCGAGGATGCGCTTAGCGCCAGTTTCAGTGACTTGTATTTTTAAACACTGAATCTGACAGAACTTTATGGTTTCTGTGTTTTTAATAAAATTGCCATTTATAGTCATTTATATATTAGCAGTTTTAATGTTTAACAGAGACATCTTCGACACCATAAAGTAAATACCCCATAAATAAATTCAGTCAGGTTGGGTTGGTGAAACTTCAGACACATTTCGCAGCAGGTGAAATCGGCAGCATGTAGACACATTTGATTATTTATGTTGAAGAAGAGAAACTACTTAGTTTTACCAGACGTTCCGACCAAATCCACAAATTACAAGTGCTACTTCACTTCTGCCTTTTTGGCAGTAACTGATTAATATGGGACTGTTAGTTCGATAAGGTTCCTTAGGATTAATTGTAAAATGGAATTCATGTTTTCCAAGGTGTGTTAACTCAACTCATTACCTAACTCATAAAGAATATAGTAGATATTTCAAAGGATGTATTTTCCAAAGACGATTCTCATATTTGTTGATGATTTTAAAGTTGGAAACTCAAAACATGATGCTTCCACTAAATAGTGAGCAAGATTTAACAAGTTTTCAACTTATTTAATGAATATCCCTTAAATAGCCAAATAATTTTTTTGTACGCAGACAATTATTTTTAGCAATGCAAAATCAGAGATATGAGTTTTGCATTTGTTCGACAGGTTTTTATTGATTTATTCATTGTGTGCTGTCATTGAGACTTTTCTGCTGTCGCAAAATTTATTTTTAGATTTGGCCGACAAGCTTACGCTTTGGGGCACAAAAAGGCTTTGTTTTGTTTTCATTCATGCTTAACTTTACTTTTTTGGTCGATAGGTAGATAGATAAGGCACAGACTATTTTGGACTTAATGCTAGTGAAACATATAATTAGTTAGCTCTAGAGGAAAGCTTCATACTAGCTGTCAGGGGTTGTGACATCGTCTAATGAGTCATCCGCAGCAGCATCCAAGGGTATTCCAAAAAACGAAACTTTGTGACCTTTGTCAGGCGATTTACTGTCTCCATATTCTGGCACGGAGAGAGATAGAGAGTGTGTGCGAGAGAGAGAGAGAGGGGGTGAACGCTAATAACGTCATGCAGTGGGAACGCCAAAGGCCACGGAAAACTTTTTGCTAAAGGCGAAACTCTAAAAGACAAAGGGCACGCTCGCAATTACAACGCTGCTACAAGAAAAAGAAAACTTTTGCCTGACATTTGAGTTGTTGCGAGTTTGGTAAAAGAAATGCGCAACAATACGAGTATTATACTAGAATATAAAGGAGCCTAACAAGACAGCAAAATGACTGCCGTGACTTATTCGCGTTTCTGACGCGCACGCGGCAGGTTGCAAGCGCTTTGGGTACGGCAACGATACCACGACCTGTTCCGGCTGACAGGCGCAGATTGTGTAGTTTAATTTTCCTGTAATTAGTAGCAGCAGCAAATGTCAACTGATGAGGACTCTGAGGGCAGTTCCCTGAAGCCAACCACATCGGAACGGGCAGTGGGGCGGGAACTTGAGGGAAGAACGGGAGTGCGCAATGCATCGAATCCTTTGTCCCATCAGCGCAGCTTTGAGGCGCGCTACAGCAGCATAATCCAGAAACAAATATGGGAGACGACCATTAATAAGGATGTGATGGAAAGGCAGCTTAATGCGTACTTTCCCTTTGCACGCAGTGCTTCGCTCACAAAGGACACATCCGATGGATATCCTCAGCTGCTCAAGCCAACGCAGGGGAGTAGTGCAGGAGTGGCGGCTATGAAGACACGCTCCTTGGCCACCACACCAACCAAACAGTACAATCCCAATGGCGTTTCAGATGTGGCCAAAAAGCACGAAAAACCAATCAAGACGACACCTCACTAAATATGTGTGTATATTGTGTATTAAATCGATAAAAGCTTCTTCAAATTAATGCATATAATTAACCTTAAGCTAATGCGTTAAACTGCTCAACTCTCTCAACTATTTTAAGGGGAGCTTATCAAATAAAATCTTTATATTTCATCTTCTTATCTTGCTAATTAAACTCGCCTTTTAATGACCACTCGTAGTATGCATATATTATAATGGGTGCGTTTGACTGATGGGCAGCAGGATACCTCATAGTCGGGTAACACTGTCTGCAACACTACCACTTGTTGTTCATTAAATCAGCCCAAATGTATGCTTTACAGTTGAGTGTTTGCTTATGCAGACGGCACTCACAGATAAGATAAGACTTCGTTTGACCCACATAAATCAAGAAAGCAGCTTCAGCTTGTTCCCAAGCAGTCATTTCTTAGGGGAAGCCCCTGTTTTTGCGCAGCTTAATCAAATTTATGAGCATTTTATGCTCATTGCCGATGATCAAATGCAATAGGTATGTGCGTAAATGTATGTGATTCCCACATACATTCACTCCAACACCTTTAACGGTGGAGTGAAAGCACTTAAGTGGAAATGCCTCAAGTCAAACGCTAAAAGCATATTTGCCGTAACGCTCCCGTAACCCCCTCCCCATAATCCCCTCCAGGACAATCAAACATGCTTTGCCATTCGGCATTTACTGTGCCAACTGTGATTTGCTCTAGCTGGCGACAGCCAGACGGAAACTAGAAAAGCTTCAAACGGCAGCTGAATTTTAACTGCACTGCGGTTGGGGTTGCTTCCTTTTCTTCTACTTTATTTTTTCTCTTTTTGTGTGTTGAACTAATACTTTTACGTTTTGTGCGTTCTTCGAGTATTTTTTTTTTACTTTTGCCTTGGCTTTTACTTCCGCATTTATCAACAAGTTGCTCAAGTGGCGCATTCGCACAGCTATTTGTCTTCGACCCAGTCCAACACAGTCCAACGAGACGGGACTCCCAACTCCAAGCGCCCAAAAACTTGTTGATATAAATTCATGAACGTTTAACACAAAGGGAAATGAAGAGGAACTTCAATCGTTTTTGCTGTTGTCAGCCGCAGTCAAACATTGACCAGAGTTGCGGTCCGGCCAACGGCCACTTGATGTCCACGTGTTTGTCCAGACACTTGACACAAGCACTTGGCCAACCACGCCCCCCTCCTCTATGCCTTGGCGTAGGTTTAGTGTCACACACAGCAATCGCAATGGTCGGTCGCGTGTCTATTTAATTGACTGTCCGCACTTTGAGTGGCCACCTACCCAATCCCAGTCCCAATCCGAATCCCAATCCCTTTCTGTCTGTGTCGGCTTTTAATAATGACGGCCGGCGAATAAGTGTACTCCAGAATTGATTAGTTGTTCTTGGTTGCTGGCTCGAAGTTTGAGGGTTGCCCATGAGACCAGGAACAGGAATGTGTTTAGCGATAGATATTTTTGCGTTTGTGCATTTCTCAATTTCAAATTCTGAATACAAATGGGTGCATTCATTCACAAATATGACTATACATTATAAGAGAAATTTAGAGAATACACAAATACTTATGCTAGGAGACAAGAAATATAACACCAAGTCCCAGGGCTAATCACAGTCCCTGGGCACCACTCAACCAACATTATTCAATGACAGTTGAATTGATGAGCGGCAAAGAAAAAAAGACGGGTAACTGACTGACTGCCTGACTGACAGACAGACAGACAGACTGACTGACTGACTGACTGACTGTAAGCAAGAACATTCATTAACTTAAGTGGAGCTTTGTGGTAATTTGATGGCAACAGGAGAGTGCTAAAAACCTATCGTGAAATAGAAATGAATAATTTCCAGGTGATTGCATTGCTTTCGTTGTGAAGTGGCTGGTTCGTTGTCATGATGATGCATGGCCATGAAATGCTAATGGGCCATTAATGTATGGGGATTATACGATGAGGTATATTTATGTATATGTTTACGTTGTTCTTGCTTCACTTACCGACTGTTGTTAGCAGCATGTTGTCCAGCAGCAGAGCTATGGCAACGATGACCAGCACCAGTCGATTGGAGCCACGCCAGCTGACCATCCATGATTTGGCGGCCGACCAAGTGCCGGCAGCACGTGGATCCTCTTGCCGATATTGATCCGGCGGCGGTTGCCCACCAGCTATCATTTTACGCGGCTCAATTGGTGCCTCCAGTTGATCCTTCCCGACTGCAATGCCAGTGCCCAGAATGCCACAGTCTGTTTCCATGGCGCCATTCTGCTGACTATGGCTGTCCAGCTGTTGCTTGAACGGATTTTTACTAGGTGCATCGCCTGTGCTCGGCTGTTGCGGATTGATGCCGTTTACAGTAAACGAAGTGGTCTGATTAACTCCCCCCGTTGCTGCTTGTGGCTGCTGCTGCTGCTGCTGCTGTTGCTGCTGTTGCTGCTGCTGCTCCTCCTGGTGTCCTGTGTATTTACGTGTGCCATCATTGCTCGCATCAGTCGATGATTGCATTGCGTCGCTAGCCGCTTGTTGCTATGGTAAGTCTAAGGGAGTGTAACGTCTAATCAGATTCATGCTAAGCGGATTGCCTTTAAAATGCAATCAATGTGTAAGCTGCTTGGGGTGAGCAACAGATGCGTTATGCCCCAATGATTTTCACTAATTAAAATTAAATTATATGTGTCGGTTTTTAATTCAAATTTAATACAATTATTGCGTAGCATTCGTTGGCGCAAATTAAAAAATGATTTGCACAATGCTGGCAGTTTCACACAATAACTGAAATATAATAATCATGGGTGTGTACTTATAAGACAATGTGACCAAATTTAAATATTTATTTGATTGGCTTTTCTCGAGCAGCGCGCCTTTTGAAATTGGTCTCTCAAATTTCACCAAATTTGGGATGCGGGACGCGCGGCACAAATTGAAATTGAATTTCGCATCTAATTCGTTTAGAAGGCATCACACAGTGTCAGCAGCCACGCCCAGACACACACTCGCACTCGCACGCCCTCGCCCTAGTCAAGTGTCTTTTTGTCAGTGGCTCGAGGAGTTTTCTTTAGTGAAGTGTGTTTGCCCAAATTCGACTTTCCAGAGTTAAGTGCTGGGTGCGACTTTCAAAAATTGAATTAACTTGCAGTCAATTAAATCAAAACGCTGACTTAATTGAGAGCAAGATGGAAGATGAATTAGCCAGCTACAAAAATGCACTGATGACTGCTTTGATTGAGGTAGAGAAATATGGCATTCAACGCTTTTATAAGTTCGACTCAGGCTGTTAGCCCTGATTGCTATTCACAGACACTTGTTGCTATTCGTCTGTGCTACAATGTAGTACTACTATCAAAATTACCAAGTAATCAATTGGTGTATAATATATTTAATTGGTGCTAGTCTATATAAGTCGATAGCAGTCGTTTTTAATTATTAATTTTAATGAAGGAAAGAAAATCCGAAGTAGCTTTTACTTATCACGATCGCTGTTGAATTTTAAGCGTTTCATTTTAATGCTTTTTGTTTTTTGAATATGTTTCTGTTACTTCCGGTTGTGAAAATGTACGTGTTTTGTCAACAAACGTCCAATTAAACGATTGAATTAGTAGTGCAATTAGCGCTGCCTCTGAGCAACGAATATATAACACAATTAATTCGATGTCGAGCTCTTAAGCACCGACTCTTATGCTAGGACATATGTATTGCCTTCAGCTTCGACTTTTTTTTATTTTCTTAGGATTGTTCTATTGCTATTCTAAATTTCCGCCGTTTTTCACGAACTATCAATATATTAATTTTAAATTTTCTTTTCTTTTTCAAATTTATGTATTTTTAAAAAGAGTTTTTAAAGCAACGCATTCGAGTTTTGCTCAACTACAATCACAAGTAATTTTATTGTGCCTTATGATGATTTTACGAAATGTATATATTATTGTTGTTGTTTGTTCGCATTCACTGTAATAGCTACTAGCTGAATAGGAATTATTATTACAACTTTCACAGTCATTGCTAAATAGAAATTATTATTATGGCTTTCACTTTTACAATTGGTGTGGTGCACTCCTCGCTTTGTCGATGTGAGCGATGTGATCTCTACTGATTCTGCCGCCTGCTCGGCGCTCTAAGCTAGAACTAAAATTATTAGCGTGTCGCTTTGCGCTTTTTTAATGATTTTGAAAAATTCAACACAGCAACTTGTTGCTTTAACTTAGTTTTTCTTTTTGTTTTTTTTCGATTTTCGCACGTGCTCATCGTTGATAGCCCGTGGCTTTAATGTTCTCAAATTTCAAATGAAATATTTCTAAATATTTATTAGCAATGTACATGCAATTAATTTTTGAGCGTGAGAGGAAAACTAAAACTTGTAGGGCAATAAAAATAGAAAAATATGCTAAGATATTCTAGCCTCAAGACCTATTTCCAGAAAGTGATATAAAGAGAGCTAAGTAAGGCCCCATCATAACTTTGATTCATCAATCGTAAATATTTAATTTATGCGATGCCCACAATGCGCATACGCCGCATGTACCCTTTTCCAAACACCAAGTCAATTATAATAAAGCAAACTAAAATTCCTTAAATGTTGTAAGTCGCATCGGTTATACTCTATTCCTAACTATTATACTCTATACAACGAGATTACACAACTTTTGTTTTCGGCCCGTTATTATTTTCTCATTTTAATTAATGAAGTTTTTTTTAATGAATTGCTGCATGATTAAATAACTCATTAAAAGGTTGACAACACACACAGAATGAGCTGAATGAGCTGATATCGCCTGCATCTGCAAACTAACTAAATGTGTATTCATTTATGATCTCAGTTTTTTTATTTATTATTATTTTTATTTTTTTTTTTTTTTTTTTTTGTAGCCTCTGGCTTGCGTTAATTGCATAACATTTATCACGCAACTTTATTTAATTGTAAAATTGTTTAGACTTATGTACTAAATATTAATTAAGACTCAGCATTATCTTGTGTACAGCATTGAATCGTGTCTATTCATTTATAGACGAGGGTTGTAAAGACATAAATTGAAAAGTTCAAAACAAAAAGACTGAAATCTATCAATAAGTTGGACAAATGTTTTTGAACTTAGAGTGCAGCCCACATTTTCAATATTTTCAATGTTCAATTGAACTAAAAAGTTTCCTATTCCGATATTTCGATGCTTGTTGCATTTTGTGATTTTTTTAACGGTGGAAATATAGTTACCTGTTGAATGATGTGGTATGTTGTGTATGGCGCTGTGGTTGGAGTTGTGTGTGCGATTAAATTTAGACACTGTCGTCTGCTGTTGGTGGTGTATCAATTAGTGGGTTATTGCTGCTTTAGGGGTGAAGTTGCGTTGGAATATTCCTGTAGATGAATCATTAAATTATTTATTAGATTTTACATAAATAAGTGGTTTTTAGTTTAACACTTAGGAAGTATGCGTCATGTTTGCATGGGGAAATCCCTCCTCAACTTGTGAAACTCATCCTTTTTTGCAAAAGCTGAACATGTTTAAAATGGTTCGTTTTGTTGTTGTCATAATTCCCAAGCTAAATCAAAAAATCAGTTTTGCACTCTATTTTTGAATGCAAATAAATAGATATTTAAAAATATATGAATTTGTATGAAAGCGATGCCCCAAAGACCCAACGCAAATTGCCTCATGTATGTGTAGATGCGCAGCCAAGGCTATGCAAACAAAAGCGTTGTGGACTCAACTCCACCCACAAGTTGGCAAACTCACAAATTTGTTGCGTTGAACCCAATTGCTTGTTCATAGACAGACACTGCACACATTGATTGTGCCCTACACATTTCCGCATACACATTGAAATGTTAATCTTTTGATTCGTTGTTGTGCAAATTCATGTTGTAAAATACACTAAGGTTTTTCACATTAAAAGAGCTGAAGTCTACTTTTTTTTTAATGTAAATAAGCATCGGCAGCATTTCATGTGAAAACCCCTACGGATTTACTCTTAACACAGACCAAAAAACAATATTATTATTCTGGACATCAGCAAATATTTGTTGGTTGCATATTAAATAACTTTAAGTGATTTTGAACTTACGCCCGTTTCGCCGACAAATCACATATTTTCAGATTGTGTTGTTTGGTTGTTTTTGGTTTTTTGTAAGCACAATTTTAGGCATCTATTTGTAGTTAATATTATTATTTATATATAGATTTTATAAACTGATTTAAAGCTACATTTTCTAGGCGAAAAGAATAGAAAATGTTGCGAGCGTAGTGTTACTGAGCGCCACTGTGTTGTCAATACTAAAGTGCTACAAGTGTCTGACAGTTGCTGCTGCACTGGAAACGTGGAAACGAACACACGTCCATCAGCCACGAGATTTCATCTCGCACTGAATGCCAGCTGCGAACGGCGCACGAGGCGCGCACAGAGCGCCTTTGACTGCGTCAGGATGTGGAATGCGATGTGAAAGGGCAGCATAAAACTCAAATCGGGTGTTGCCTGCCTCGTATTCGCTGCCACTTGTTGTGTGCGACGGCGACGCCAACCTCGGCGTCAACGCTGACGTCGCTTATACTTGTTGTTGTCGCCTGTTGAGTGCCCGCCTTCCTCTTAAATCAATATAAATAAAACTGCCAGCGGCAATGATTCTGCTCAATTGCCTTCATTGTGTGAGCATATGTGTGCAACTGCGTGTGTGTGTGTGTGTCTGAGATGCAGCGGTATCTGTGTGTAAGCATGTGTATTTGTATATATATATATGATGTTGGCTTTTATTTTCACTGTCAATTCCGATATGCGTACCTAAGTATGCAACATGTCCTAATGTACTTGCAGCATAAGAGAAACCAGGATAAATTTATGATTATACTTAATTGTTTCGCCTGCCACTGTTAAATGGATGTCAACTTTTCAACTTTACTTCGATATAATAGATATTTTATATATTTACATATCTAACTGTATATAGTATATCCAACATTGGCTTAAATTAAAGTATAGCTCACATATGGGCATGCATCTCTGTAAATTTTTAATGTCTCGTAATAATGATTTCTAGTTCTGTATGCTTACACTTAACAGAAGAACATCTACTTGATAACGCCGATCTCAGAGACTATAGAAGCTACAGCTCCTATACCACACGCTGATGAAGTTTATTTCCAATTATTTGTAACTTCTCCGTTCGCTCGTAACTATTAAGATCAATCATAGGAATTTGTATTTCTGTATTTCTTAACTGATGGTTCTAAGTATTAATCCCTCTGCAATTACCAACAACTCAGAAATACAGTTCTTACAAAATACCCAAATTCAAATCCCTATTAAATCGGTATATGCATATGTATGCGAAAGCCTTCATCCATTCCCAAGGAAGGTTGACAGAAAGTGCGAATCTATCATAACAAGGGCGGGGCTGGGTTGACTTGTGTACAACATTGTTTTCTGGTGCAAAGTTGAACAGGTGTTATGCATACGCTAAGAAGGGCGGCTTGCGGAGGCACGTGTTGTTGCTGTGATTGTGGCAATTGCTGCTTGGAATTGTTTTTTTTTGTGTGATGGCCAAGGCCAGGGAAGAAGAGTAATCTGTAACCTGGTGGATTGTCGCATTATATTCAAGAGCTCTTTAAGCTCTTAAGTAGGTCAGCTTACCACATACCACTAATTACTAACTACTAATTGAGTATAATTGATCAACTGACAAGCGGCAAGCTTATGCAATTAGCTAGACAGGAAGCTGACAAGTGACGCTCACAATTTGGATTTGCGAATAAATAAACATCTTTTGAATGTGTGAATTTTTTAATTGTTATTATTAAATCAAATAATTATCAATAACATGCAGTTATATATAACTATAGAAGAACATAGAAGATGCTATCTGGGTTATTACATACAATTAGTTAATAAAGGGAAGAAAAAAACATTGTCTTCGTCGCTTACATCGGCGGAGTTACCAAAGACCTTTCTTACAAGATTTCGCTTGAGGCGCCTCCCTCATTTCCGCATTCTTTTATAATAATTCAATAAGCAAATAATAAAATTGCATTTACTATATACATATTTATCTGTTGATCTGTTATATATACCAATAAATTAAAAGTGACAAATTTCATTAAAAAAACACAAGTAAAAATTAAAAAAATATCTACCAGAATATCTATGCTATTTGGGGTCGGAAATGCCTCAACCTGTTTATTGCGCACTTTTGCACAATTTTATGATATCCTTGTTGCCCACTTTTAAAAAACTGCTTAAAAAGGTCAAATGGCGTTGAACTGTTCAGCAGCTTTCGTGACGGAGTTGATTAGCTCTTTTCCATACCTACCTTCCCACAATTTGTGGAAATTTGCCCATTGACGCAGCAAAAAGTCAAATGCTGCTATGTGTTAAGCAATTGTTGTACACACCCCCCCCACACACACACACACACACTGCTAAGCATGCGCTGCTTCGGGCCATTAAAGAAGCGTCGCCAAATAACTTGAAAGTTAATGGACTAGAAATCTGCCATGACTGATGACATTAAGTAATACATTACAACAATATATACATATATGGGAGGAATATGGAATTGGGTTGGGCTTCAGGCAGGACAATGGAAAAATACTGGACAAGAGTGGATACTTAAGGGCGTGCGGAAGCCTAAAGTGATTTGGAAACATCAAAATTTCAATCCGAATTGCAGAGCAGAAAAAAGTGTTTGAACTTGACACATTTCAATCCATGTCCTGAAAACTTTAGCATGAGTTGTGGAAACCATGTGAAAACCACTGCTGGGCGAGCTTAATCAGTTTTAAAATGGATGTTAAATGCGGGTCCTGCACATATGAACTGATAACCGTTTTGTGGGGGTCAACATTTATCAAGGCAAATTGAAAACAAAAAGCCGCTGGAGCGAAAATGTTTAATTTCCTTTCATTCAACCACGGGGCGTAAAATTTGTTTGAAATACAACTCACAGTCGACAAAGACTGCCCTCCAATTACACACACACACACGCACACACAGACACATAATATGGAGAATACAACTGTCATCAGCATTTTTGGATTGTGTGCTCGGTTCGCTTACTATCAGCCGGTCCCAGCCAAAGTTTAAATGTCAAATAGTGCGCCAGTGCGTATGCAGTGGAGCAAAATATTTTTCATTTAGTTTGAGGCTGTTTCGCAGTTGCCTTCAGCCCTGCGGGGGTGTCTGTGGCATGCCACACTTTGCGCCATTCAATTGAAATATCAGCACGTGCTGATTTGCTGCGTCGCATACTATGCCATGTTTCGTTCGTTCTTCATCACTTGTACTTAACCATTTGTCTTAAGCTGAGAAGTGCAGCGAATTCCGAACGAGGGCGACCGATTTCATTAAGAAATTCCAAGCATATTCCGCATATTTCTCATTTTTTATACTCACCGCAATATTAAAATGTGTTGTGGTGGCAAATTGTCAATATTTCTCATCTACTGTTAAGGCATATTAGTTGTGTTTTACTTTAAAGTAAGAGTTTTGAAAGTTATAAAATTTGAAAAGGGGAATTAACGGGAAAGAACGACTGACTATCTTCAGCATACCGAAGACAGCATTATATATTACATATAAAATATATTTTATATATCTATTATATATATTATATCATATCTATTATACATATTATAGCTCTGAAAAAAATTCTCTTATAGTATGCGAATCAATCTGCATAGACGATATGAATATGATATATATATACATTAAAGCTATACCTCTTAAGTTCAGGCTTTTGTTGCTATCGAAAATCGTTAGATAAAGATATACGCGAAACGGCGTGATTTATCGATAAAAATAAACTTTATCTGCGAGTAATATACGAGATCTTGTATTATTATATATATATTATTATATATAAAGTCTCTACTTCTTATAGCATTGGTTGTTTATACAGACGGAAGGACAGACAGACTGACATTGCTATACCGACTCTGCTGTTGACCTTATTATATACGAGAAGATACTCCGAGTCTTAGATTTCGTCAATAGAGGGTGACAAAATTGCTCTTGTGCGAACAGACCCATTTTTAGCAAACCCACATTAAGCAATCAAATTTTATTCGTTATTAGATTATAAAAATAAATTTATTTCGACTTTTATAGTATATAAATAAAATTTCCAATCTCACAAAATGTATGTTGAAACGAATGGAATTGTTCAACAAACTCGATCAATAGATAAAGTTGAGTTAAGTGTGTGGATTCTGAGTTTCGTAGCTCTCATTAATCGGACTGTGCGTTGATTACCAATCAGTTAGTCAGTTAGTCAGTTAGTCAGTCAGTCAGTCAGACAGTTAGCATCAACAATTATATATATATATGTATGTTTATGTAAAAAAGATATAAGAAACAAGAATTACTTACGAATTGCATTGAAATTCTTAATGTAATACAATTTTTGAGGAGCCCGTGACGCACGTTGAATGCGAAGCCTGCGCAATGAGTGTGGGTGGGCGTGGCACTTGACCATGCTCGACCAATGGCAACAGCCGGATAATACGCAGCATTCTTATCCACCAGTCAGATAAGCGCTGCTGAAGCAGCAGGATGCTGAGGCTGCAGTTCGGGACACTTGTTGCTCGGACCCACAACGCAGGAGCAGCTGGAGTGAGAATGGGTTTTTCGGGTTAGACGCCTACTTTCAAGCGTTATAGAAGTGTGAACAGTGAAAATACACGCACTTGACGCTGCCAGCACGTAGCACTCACAAAAACACACACCGTGAAACGATTGTGCTGCCATTTATGGTTCCTTCTATTTTTATTCCCTTGGTGGGAGTATAATAATTTTATCACAGAATATGTTACGCATTGGAGTTGACATATCCGACGACATAAAGTAAATGGAGGGTATTATAACATATTTATAAGTCCGATGTTAATCATGTCCGGATAAAGTCCTTCAAGTTGACTTCAATTGTGACTTTGGCAAATTACCTAAAAAGATTACAATTAGATGCATTTGATATTCCACTTTACAAGAGAGAGTTAGAAAAGTATAATGCCGACTTTTCCCATTTTATTTTGATACTTATTAAAAGTTAGTTGGTTCAATGTCGACTATTTTGCACTCGAGTTAAAGCAATCATATTCAGACGGCTCGCGGACAAGCCTAAAGTTTCGATATTGACGACAAAATTTGTAAGTTCCACCTAATTAATTAATTACTTAATTACACATTTACTATATGTTTTGGCAGTGCACACAGTTAATCAGTAACTTCGAAAGACTTGAATCGACTAAAACATTTTGCAAATGAGTTCAAATTCTAAGCACCTATCGAGCCTTAGTTCCGCACAATCCTATTAATTTTCATTGCGACAAAGATTTCTCTCACAGATTTGGCCAACAGTCAGAATCAGTTGGTCAAGTATTTGTTTGAGCTGCAAATATTTTATATATTTTATTTATCTAAGCGAAAAGCGAGTTTGGCATATTAAGAAATTATTGCTTCCGGGTTTCAGGTAATGAAAGTTAAATTAAAAGGCGGAGAAAACGAATCAACCCCCATGTAAGATCGACATCTGGCCTATGACACATCACATATTATAATTCCCATTTTATTTTTCGCCAATAAGTCAATATAAACAGCTCATTTTCAGGCACAATTCTTGTTCTTGCTACGGCAGAACATACTGTTGAAAATATCAATACAACATTCTCACTACTTATGTTAATAACAGTGGCGATATCGATAACTGAGATCGATACCCCAACTATCATCATCTAACCGCCAAAACGAGTGCATCACTTTCGAACAATGACACAGAGAAGATTTAGCATGGTTCACGCCAAATAATCGTGAACCATTCTTCCACATTGTTTTTTGGCGACTTGCTAATTAATATCAATTTAAATTTATTCTAAAAAATACCAGTCGTCAAATTTTAAAAATTAAGCTGCAAGCAATGAAAAAATATTTTTTTATATTTTTTGCATAGATACAAATACAAAAATCACACAAAAAAAAAAGAATTCTTAAGTTGTTTTGCGTATATTGTGCAGCACTAGTTTTCCAATTTTTTTGGAAAGATACAGAATATAGATAAAACATTTTTGGAATTCCGCCCGAAAATATTTCATACATATTAGTCCAGCCAATTTCAAAACCCAAATGAATGTTAACTCAACGAATGGTTCATGTATTTGGATATCGATACTACCACGCAACAGATGGCGCTAGTGTGTTGCGCGCGCAGTTTGGCTGTGAATTTGAATCTGAAAAGAACTGAAATTGACCTTGCTACAATTCGCGCGCAATTTATTTTCTTGAAGCTGCGAACAACCTTCACTTTCAACCTGATCAACTGGCCGAGATGAGCAACAAATTAAACTTGATAGCAATAGTTGGGCGATTGCCACAGTTTGGGATGCGAGGCACGCATAAAAACTTAATATATTCAATACCATGAACTTGACTATGTACACGCTAAAATAAATGCACGATGTTTGCCTTATTAAATTCAGCTCATTTCACAAAATGGGCTTTTGCGCGTCGAATGAGGCCATTGTGATTTATGTGTATATTTGTGGGTTTGTCACCAAAAGGTAATAAGGAAATTATTTGACAATTACAAAAGAGATTGAGATACGCCGTCTTCGAGTTGGCCTCTCCCAGTCGCTGCAACTGTCGGCCGGTCTGCGGCGCTGCCACTCTCTTATTTGGCCCGTCTGAAATTTGATGTCAGTTGCCAGTTGCCGCTTGCATGATTCACACGCAGAAAATATAAATCGCATCGCGTATTCGGCACAGTTAACTGTAAAACTGAGTGCTCGTGCTGCATACGAAGCGCAGGAGTTTTTCTTTCATTATTTTCGGCACAACCCAAATATCAGGAAGCAATTTTGGTCAACTAGTTGTGTACCAAATATAAACAAAAACAGTGAAACGAAGACAAATTAAAACAAACTATCTCAAGTAAATATTTGTGCTAAGCGGGTGGAGTGTCTGTCAAACTGCTGCTTGCCACACTTACCCACACAAAATACAACCACACACACAGACAGACACTCAAAGCATCCATTGCGCTTTTTCAAACTTTTTCAAAACAAAAAAGAAATTACACAATTTGCAAAAACACCAACAACTAACTAACTTTAAGCAGTTGGTTTGGTCAGCCTCTGTTTGGTCAGCGCTGTTAACGTTAAACTGCACAATTCATATATGTAACTGTTGTTATTGTTGCTGTGCAGGCCAAGCTTAAAAAGCTGCAGCTATAGTTGCATATAGACAAAACAAAAATTAGAAAAAAAAACATAAATAACAAGAAATAGTTGCGCACCCGCAAGTTTGTTACTTATCCAAGTCTTTTGTTTACATTGCATATTTCGGTCCGCTCGAGCGCTTGGTAATGACGCTTTTCGGCAATGACAACGCGAAATGAAGCAAAATAATAGCTACAATAAAAGCAGCAGTTTACCACTGCTTAAGTACATAAAAGTATAAAGGGGTCAAGTGCAACAGAGATTATAGCCAATTGATGAGCTGCCGAAAAAATGCTCACCAAATTGCTTTGACAAAGAGTTGGCCGTGTCCCTGAAATGCGTCACAGACTTGCCAACCATTGTCAGCTGTGGCACCAAAATTGTAGTACAAGTTCTGCATACGGCTTAAACTTAAATTATGGGAAACACATTAAAATTAAAAAGTAGCCGAAGAATGGTGTCAACTGTTGCCCATAAAAAAGTTTCGAAAATGAAAACTGACACGCAGTTTGAGTGCCACTTTAACTAGCAGATGAGCACAGAATGACAGGCAGTCCAAATTGTGCTTCACAGTCGAGAACAACTATCTAGTGCGATTCAAACTGTAAATGAGATTAAATAAATATTCGAATACTCTAATAACTGGTATTTTAAATGTAAATCGTTTGGCTGTTCGCACATGCTTACGGCACAAACAAAACAATATTCACTTACCAAAATCAATTTGCTTTTGATTTTAACAGTTGCTCTTGACCCTGGTTTCAAACTGTAATATGGCAAAGCAGTCTCTAGCAAACTGTAAAAGCCTCTTTTTTATGGCAGCAGTTGTTGTTGTTGTTGCGGGCATATTTGGAGTGACGGAAGCCTCTACCCAAATAGATGTGGATCAGGACTTGAAGCACTTAATCGGCCGCTGTCACAGAGATCCAGCCAATCCGGATGAATACAATGATTGCATGAAACAGGTGTTTAACGATTTGCGAGCGTATTTCACAACAGGTAAGTCTCTCGGATGAAGTCAAGTGTTAAGATCGGTCACTTAACAGTTAGTTATGCAGGTGTACCCAGTTACAACATCCAGCCATTTGACCCGCATCACTCGCCCTACGTCGAATTGCGTCGCGGTGACCCACATGGACCGGGCAGCTTTAAGCTGGTTTTGCGCAATGTCTCCGAATATGGCTGGTCGCGCTCCGAGGTGACCAAATTTCACAGCGATGCCGAAGATCACCGCATCGTTTATACGCAATACTTTCCCGAGAAGAGTTTAGAGGGCGAATACGAATTTGTGGCCAAGATGCTGGGCACAGAGCTGAGACGTCAGGGCCACTGGAATTTGACGCTCTACGACTATAGGTAGAAATGTTCTACACCGAGTGCTGTCTGTATATTGATCCTTTTTTTTTTCACTGTAGTCAAACGACGAGCGTGCGGCGCGTGGGCGATCCGGGTTCATTGCTGAAGGTACATGTTGAGGTTGATCGCATTGGTGGCATGGAGCTGCACATTGGCAATCTGTTGCAGGGTCAGCCATTGAATCAACTGGCTGACGGAGTCATCAACAGCATGTGGCAGCTGGGACTGCCATTTGTGCGGCCAATGATCAACGAGCTGGTGAGCACGGCGTTCACAGATATATTCAACGAGTCCTTTCGCCACTTTCCGCTCGACAATTTTCTCAGCTAGTTTATCAAAGAGTTTATACATGTTTGTGTGTGTTATAGTTGTGTGTAATAATAAAAGTGAAGGTTGTGTAAAGATCTAAACATCCGCCAAACTGCTGGCAATCTCATCATCCCGCTGGGCCTTCTTAGGGGGCTGCAGTGACGACAGCGCCAGACTGCGCGCAAAGATGCTGCCCAGCGATATGACCACATATCCAGAAGTTTGGAATTGCTGTTCCACCGTGTCCAACAACAGCTGATAAGCCTGCTCCAGCTCGGGCGTTAGCGTAGCTATAAAAATCAAAAGCAAGTCAGTTAATGGTTGATAGACATTCAAATCAAATGAGTCGAGGCAGACAACTTACGTTTTTGGGCCAGCTGCTGCTTGCTGAGGTCAA
Organism: Drosophila seclusa; assembly: GCA_035043575.1. Classification (NCBI taxonomy): domain Eukaryota; kingdom Metazoa; phylum Arthropoda; class Insecta; order Diptera; family Drosophilidae; genus Drosophila; species Drosophila seclusa. Next base: position 3,629,167 of record JAWNMX010000043.1, on the reverse strand, counting down.
ACATGAAGCGCAGGTAGCACAGCTGATTGTAGAGATCACGTTCCGAGTATTGGCGCAGCATGGCGCCGCTGCTGCACTTGAGGCACAACGGACGACGCAACTCGAGCCGTATCGAATAGCTTCGCGTATTGTAGTTGCAATCGGGATGATCGCACACCAACCAGTTGCGATAGAAGCGCTGCACATAGCTGCGTATGCGCAACTGCAGCTGATTGCGTATGCTAACTAGATACTGCAGCGGCGCTGTCTGGCACTCGGCATTGACGCACTGCTGCAGCACGGGCACATGGCTGCTATTTGGGCCTGGCCGATAGGCACTGGCCATCAGCTGCTCCGTCTTGCAGGCCACACAATTGAAGCGGAAGGGTTCGCACAGGCGATACAGCTGCAACGTGGTCTTCTGCAACGATTCCCCCTCAGCCTCCTCAGTGCGTTCACGTTGCATGCTATTAAACGAGAAATAAGATTTATTGCTGGGATGCCATCGATTAAATGTCCTTTTTCTTTTACACTCACCGTTGCGCATTCTGCCTGAATTTGCTGGCGTCCATGCCGAGGCATTCGGCAATGCGACTGGCATCGGTGCCCTCGAGCACATCGACCATTCGCGTGACCACCGGATGAATTTGATTGCTTAGATAGTAGTTTGTGTCCAGCTTGAGCGTTTCGCTGCCCTTCAGCTCGTCCAGATGATAGGAGCGCTGCATGGCCGCATTTGTAGTGCCATCCAGACAGATCACATAGTCAACCATGTCGCCCTTTTTGTAGCGTCGATTGCGTTCGCGATTCATGCGCATTGCCACTTGGACATGGGGCAGCGAGGCGCTGTTCGCATACTCCTGCGGCGCACGTGTCAGTTGCTTGGTGATGACATACAGCGGCAGCGGCACAGCCGATTGCTCAATTTGATCCTTGATGCGTCCCAACTGTGCGTGCACCGCCTCCAGTTTGTCCTCGAGTGGCTTATCGGCGAGTACCTCATCGAGCACCGCTTTGCCCACCATGACAGCAACCTGTGACCAATCGCGACGCACAATGTCCAGACCCTTGTACTCCTGCTCGCGTCGCAGCACGCCCTTTGCATTCTTGGTCAGCTTGACGGCGGCATATTTCTTCTTTTTAAGCAGCAGCAGACAGGCAAAGACGCCATCGATGTCCAGCTCGAGTTGCTTGTACAACTTGTTGACGCTCTGCTTGATGGTGTGCCCAATCTTATAGACCTGATCATAATCCGTTATATTCGTGTTGATCATCAGCGAATCTGTGTCCCCGTAGACCACATCGTAGTTGAGCTTCTGCACCAGCTGCTGTGTACTGACCAGAATCTCGCGACCCTTATGCGTCACCAGCGCCGCCAAATGCTGGGCAAAGAAACGGGAATGCGCAAATCCTAGGCAACCATACATCGAGTTCGCGGTCAGCTTGAGGGCCATCTGCCGTATGTGATACTGCATGTGCAGCTCCGGCGATAAATCCGGCACAGCCATTAGCTTCTTCACCTCGCGACGCGACTCGACCAGTCGGCGCAGTTGTAACGGCAGAATACCTGGCTCCGCACTGGAATCGGGCAGCACGGGCAGCTGATCTGCATCGTGCGACTGTTGCACCGTTGTGAAGCAAATATTGTACTCCTGGATGATGCTCGGATACAGTGAATTGAAGTCCATTAGCAGAACGTATTTCTCATACAGACCGCGCAGCGGTTCCAACACCAATCCGCCCGCATAGGCAGCCTTTTTACGTGCGGCTCCGGCACTCGTTGTTGCCACCGTCGTTGCGTCATTGCCAGTGGTGGTATCGGGATCAGCTGCAGCTGTGACAGCAGCGCCACGTCGCTGTGGCAACTTGTCGGGCACAATGTAGTTCTTCTCGTGAAAGGCGTGCAGCAAGAGAAACTCGTTGCGCTCGGAGCGACCGCCTTGCAAGGTGCGTGTCATTGTGTTGCCACAAATGTTGGTTATCTGCAAGGCCAATGGCATTATGTTCAGCTCGCACATGAGGCGCAGCATATAGGATGCATCCTGCATGGTCAACGAGATGAGCTTCGTAATGTTGTCGCCTGCACGTAATATATTATCCGTCTATATATAATATACATATATCGATTTCATCCACTTACCCTTCTCGTACATCTCAAGCAGATCGTCGGCATTGACATCCATGCGCTCGGACTCCTGCAGCTTTAAGACCTGCTGGCAGAGTGATTGTAGATCATAGGATCTAGCACGTATGCACTCCTCCGCCGAACGCTTCACATCGCAGACCATGCGACCGACAAAGTGATCCAGCAGCCGTTTGCCAAATGTCTGCGTGAAACGCAATCGGCCCATGCGTGACCATTGCGGTATTTTGAGGGCGACAATCTGATCCGTGATGACATTCAGCTGGCAATCCATTGCATCGAAGGTGACAATGAGATCGGCATCGATCTGTTGGTACTGCGCCAGAAACCAGCTGAGCAGCGCACGCTCCGAATCATGCTTATAAATCTTTGTCGACTTGTACTTGGCCAGCTGCAAGTTCAGGTCAAAGGGCCAGCTGGAGACAGCGGGTCTAGTCATAGCGCACATATGACGATTGAAGGCCGGCTGTGGCGCCGGCTTGTCAATGTGAAACCGATTGTGGGTCAACATCGATATCATGCATATCTCATTCCGGAGCGTCTTCGGGTTCATCGATGTGCGTACGTTTAGGGTCAACAGTGTAATGGCCGGCGGTGGCGTTGGCTTGCCCTGCTCCAGCAAGAGTTGAACGTTCTTGGGCTCAGCAATTGTTACGTCCGTTTTGCACCAGCTAATTGCAGCGGGATTCACATTAAATCCGCTTATCTGCAGCCAGCAGGGACCCTTGATCTTGCGCTCCAGCAAGAAACGCTCTAGTGCATTGGTGCTCGCTCCAAAGATGTGCGCAATGGAATCATATTTCTTGTTGAGCATATTCGGTGCCGGCTTCTTGCCATCGTAGTGCACCTCCAGGTAGTCGCAAGTCTGCGGCACATCGATGCCAATGGCATGATTGGCAAAGCTTTTGCTCACCTTACGCGATCGAAACGTGTCCAGTTTAAGTTCAGTGGCGATGTGCTTGTCAAACTCCTTGTACATGTCGGCAGCGGTCACCTTTTGCTTTGTGTGCTCCTTCGTAATGGGATCGAGGAGCTGCCAATGACTTTCTTTCAATTTCTGCTCTTGAGCTTAATATTATATTTATACTCACATATTGTCTGGGCAGCAGATACAAGACTCGATTGATATTCTGCACGCGCACACAGATGGATTTGCCATCGGGTGTGCGCCCAAAGAGAAACACTTCGCCTGGCAGCTTGATTGGATCCTCCCAGGCCTCCCAGTACCAGAAGCGCAGCTGTTCCACATCAACCGGATCGCTGGCAGCGCTGGTCTCTGCTTCGCTGGCCATTACTGATTTCTCGAAATCATCGTCCATTTGGCATATGGACTCCCAATTGCTGAGCAGTTTACTCATATCGTCTGTCTCGGGCTTTGCAACTGCTGGCGACGCTTGGGGCTCTGGCTTGGCGATAGCGGCCGCTGGCTCCATTTGATTTTCATCGTCCTCCAAGCAACTGAAATCCAAGTCATTGTCGCAAAGATCAGCTACAGCTTCTTCTGTCTGCTGCTTGGGCTGCTTTTCAACAGATTTCTCGACCCGCTCCTGCTTTACTTTAGTTGCAGCTGACGGCGCAATCGGCGTGATCCTTTTGTTAGGCATTGCTGTCTTTGGCTGCAGTATGCGATCCAGCATTTCGTCGTCGCTGGCTGCCTCGGACTTTTTGCGCTGCTGTTCCTGTATTTTGATGTTGCTCAGAAAACTGTTCATGTATTCTTTGGCGGCGACTGCCTCAGATTTTCGTGTGGCAGCCACAATTTTGGCCGGCGCAATGATCCTTTGCTGTTGCGGAGTAGATGACTCGCCCGCTGGCTCCTGCTTTATTTCGCCCAGTATATCGGCCAGAATGTCGTCATCCTTAACGCTGTTCTTGATGTCCACCTTTCTGGGCACCGCATTGCTGAACAGATTGCGAATCGAGGCTTTCCCCTTGGCAGGTTTTTCGGTGTCGCGTGGTCGTTTCTTTGCGTTGTTCGCTTTCTTTTGTTTGCCATTGGTGTGCTCATCACCACCATCCGAGTACTCGTCCTCATCCTCAAAAAAGTCGCGTCCATCTTCGGCGTAGCCAGTGCCGTCTGTTGACGTAGTTTAATTCGTTATTTACTGCTTTTTCTGCGGCAAGCATAAGTTCAACTTACCTTCTTCAATCCAATCGCCGCCATATTTCTCATTGGCACGCTTCGCATATTCGCGCTCGTCGACTACCTCGTACACATCGTCCACTTTGTCTTCCACCTCGCATTTGTTTTTGGTACCTTTGAGGCCTTTCAGGCGTTCCAGCGCCGCAAATCGACCCGATTTGTCGATGCGCTGTCGCTTGACACGCGGACCAGCTGCACAAGAGTTTTTATTTGAAACATATTTCGGCATGGCATCTTGACTACTTACATGGTGAATCGGCCATTTAAGACGCCACAAATCAATGCAATTTAATAAAATTACGCAAACCGAAGATCTTTTACAAATGGCGGGAAACTTTCAGTGTGTACCCATCGAAGCTAATGGCAAAACTAATCTGCTCATGGCGTTGCCACATTGCTATATTAAAAAAAGAACTCCTACTGTAAACATATTACTCTATCTCTTTCTCTCCCAAACTATTACTCATAATGTTAAAGTCTTTCTTTCTGTTAACCGTGCAGTCTGTTAACACAGTGTAAAAAAAAATTTTATATTATTTTCGTTTTCATTTCTATGCTTTAGCTGCAGCTATATATGTATGTATATATAATTACAACATGGTAGATGGCATTAGCCCTTCATCATAAAATTAACCACTCCGATAAAATTCAAAAAAAGGCGGGAAAATATCAGTGTGTTTTTATTTATTGTTATTTAATAAATATGCGAGTTATATCAATTTGTTTATCTTATTTATAATAATGATAATACAAAATGAACATAAACATTCAAATGTGAGTTGAAATTAGATTAGTTATATGTTTTTTTGATTGAAATAGAATGAAGGTTGTTAATCTGTAGCTGGATACTACTAGCTGAGATCAGGCGGCTCCAGCTTTACCTCGGATCAGGTACGCCCCATGGCAACACCGACAAGCGTCGAGGGTGTCAGCATCGGACCATTGACCGATAGACCCGAAGTTCCCAGTCCGCCGTGCAGCTGGACATGCTTGCGGTAGTTGGTGAAGTGCTCCAGATACTGCTTAAAAGTGTCCATCGGCTCATAGGGTTCGTTCTGTTTGGCGTGTAGCTGCTGTTGCCCCATCGCATTCATGATCGTCTGTGTGGTGAAATATGTGGGATACTCCTTTGGCACACTGGTGCCGAGGAATCCCTGCAGCATTTCGCGTATCATTTCCCAGCAATGCGAGAGCGTTATGCATGGCCTATACTCAATCTCGATCAGTATACCCTTAAAATGCTCCATCATGGTAATGGATCCCAGTTTAATCAGAAAATCACCGTACTCAAAGCGGGAGCCTCGTGACTCGATTTTGGTTTGCTTCTTGGATGTGAATGCCGATGTCATTTTCAGCATTAGCAGGTCGAAGACAGCATCGGCCCCGAGGGCCACCTGTTTTCCAGTGCCATTGTCAATTATGGAGAAAGTCGAGGCTGGAAACTCCGAGTCGTGGAGCACATGAACGGCTCGTGTCTGTGTCCCATGTTGCGTTGGGATGAACGTTTCGCAGTCCACCAGAAATTGGCCGGTATGTGTGGCGCCCAGTGAGACGAGACGCTTAGACAGATGATCAATGATGTGGGCCCCGGATTTGCCCTCGGGCAATGGATATGAGTGTAGCACTGTCACTCCCATGCTGCAGCTTCTGGATTTATATTTTGTTGTTGAATGAAGTGTGACATTTGAAAACACCGAGCAAAACTTACAAACTGACGAATGGTAACCCATTTGCTTAACAGAAGTACTCCTCCGCTTATCATGTTAACTCCTTATGTAAATGCCTCACTGCTAAAAGTCTGTTAGCTTACATTCGTGCCTCTTAAGCATATTAGACCTGTCCGCTCATCATTCTGCTGTTACTCACAGTTAGCTGTGCAACATTTCAAATAGTTCTTATCATTCGTCTGTCCATTCGAAATTTACTCTCCTAACAGTTGATGCACCACCCCTCTCGCATTTGACAAACACTTTAATTTGTTGTTTTCTCGTATTTATATTTTATTTGATCATGTATAAAATAAGCTTAGAGTAATATCTTTAAAAAAATATATATATATATATAAAGTACAATATACAGTGATTGTGTTGACATTTTGAGTTTATAGAACATATACATATATATTTATCATTCATTTTACTCTTATATCGTATTTAAACAATACAAACATAAGTAAAGTTCTGTCATATACATATACACACATGCAGACTTTCATAATACGCATATATACGCCCGATATATATTTATGACTATGCAAAAATTCATACATATTTACAATTCGATAGAAAATATTAGAATTTTTGTGTGTAGTCTTTAATTTTGATAGCGATTAAAAGGAAAGAATTACCAGAAACACAAAAGTTGGGGAAAATACTGATTGGGATTTAGGAAAACAATAGATGTGATTTGTCTGAATACAGAGAGGAAAGGAACTGGTAAATAGAATATGTCAGTCTTCCAGGAAAAGCATTAAGATGATTAGTGAAAGTATAAAGATACTTGGGAGAGGATGCAACTATGATGAAAACAGATGGGATAGAAGAGCGCTGGAAAATTCAGATTTATGCTTTAGTAGTGTTTAGGGTCTTTGAGGTATTTCAGCTATGGACCATACATATGTATATTGGTACATATTTCATAACAGATTCAAGCCAAAGACATGGCACAAATTTAAATGTAACTTAAGGAAATATTTCCAAGTCTGCCAGATGCCGATCCATAGTAATGCTAAACATTTAACAACAGCAACAAAACAACAATAACGGTTAACAATGCAAGACACGTGGACTCTGAAATGATATAGTACAAATAAATGATTAATATAACATAAATAATATAAACGAACAATACAATTCTCTCCTTACAGACGATACTAATTGCTCAACAGTTGTGCAAATAAAAATTTTAGCACACACATTCTAATATAGTTTTATAAATTGAAACAATTTTTGAAGCGATTAAAACGTGTTTGAAAATTGAAAATAAGCAAGGTAAATTTCCTGACAAATGTCTAGTATAATTTAAATACTCTTTACTTAAGAGAGTTAGTTTAAAGGCAATTTTAATATCTGTTTGTATTTATAATTAGATTTTTACCTAGTCGTAGCGCTTGCGTCCACACACAGCTGAGACGCCCCAGTTGGGCGATCACACCACCTGCACCGTGGCAAAGGCACTAAATGTGACCTTTTTGGGAAACTCTGGTCCCGGTGAGCCGCGCGTCTTGATCACGGGCTTGAGCGGCTGGCGTGGCTTCAGCGACAGGAGTCCGGCAGAGGCGGCTAGTTCGCGCAGTCGCTGGGAGAAGCCACTGCCGCTGGAGTTGCTGCCCGTTGCTGTTGTTGTTGCCGCATTGTGATGCTCCAGGCCGGCACAGTCGAGCACATCGATGCCATTGTTGGAGCGATAGACCTGCGCCGTTGCCGTGGGATAAACCGCTAGACTAGTTCCGCCCGTGGAGGTGCCATTCGATGCTGTTGTTGCTGTTGTGGCTGCTGCAGCTGGCGTAATATATCTACAAAAGTGTATAAAAAGAGACATTGCAAAATTGGATTAGTCAGTTGGTTAAATCGCTAATTGATTTATTTTTTATTTGCCGAACAAACTTGGTGGTGTCAACAGTGTTCACAAATAGTCACATCGATAATATCGACCGATGAGAGATGAGTCGCACACAACTGTGAACTGCCCAACAATCCGCCCCTGGCAACAAGACACTGAGCCGAAGAGCTTGCACCAAGATCAGCGAAAAGCGTCGAAACTGTATCGTTATTAGATCTCGGATTATATTTTTCTATATTCCAACTTATTTACTCTGCAACATGCGAAGCGTGCAATTTGTTGTGTTGTGTCGACCTTATTGATGCTAATTAATTTGTTTATGTGATCTGCCTTCAGTCTATCGATCTTCGAACTGCTGCTGCGCTACTTTTGGCATACCATTAACCAATATTATATATATACATATATTTATATAAGGTTTTCGCTGTTATTTAGTTTTTTTTTTATCATGAACTCACGCGATTCAAGAATGAAGTATTCGATTGGGTTCAAGTTGAGGCGCTGAACAACGGTGGCTTTAATTTCGACTTAATTGTTTATTGGCTAACTCAAAATGTTTGCTTAAACAAAACTGTAAAATGTGATGAGCTTCCAAGAGTGGCAACTAGTTAAGACTATGCAGACTATATACATACATAATACAAATATACATGATGAATTTATCAAAAGCTTTCTTCTACATTAAAATTTTTATTATAATTTTTTATTTAGTTTTTTAAAAGTTCTTTTGTCCCAAGCACATAATTTAAGTAACTGAAAAACAAGTTTCTAGCTTCTTAATCGATGCTTTGGTAGAGCTGCTCAGATATATAAACATAAATTCATAAATTCCGTTAAGCAGGCAGCAACTAGTTAAGTGCAATCGATTGCCAATAAGTTGCATAATTTGATTGTTGTTGTTTGTATTTTTGGATTGCTTTTGTAAATCGCGTTGCACTTGTTGCAGTGTTATTTTTGGCAGCCTTGCCTCAAATTGTAATTAGCATAAACTGCCTCGCGCTTTACTTCCTCATGATGTCAACATTTTTATGTCAATTCATTTAGATCTCGTTAATGTTAATATTTGATTGTTCTGGTTGTTGTTGTTGTTGCTGTTGCTGTTGCTGTGGCCAGTCAATTGGCATTCACCGAGCGTCAGTCGCACAGTTGAGCGACAAGCGCTTAATGCATAAATAAATTAAACATAAACCGTGTTAAAAGAGTTTTTTTTTTTACTTTTTTTTATACACGTATATATCTTTTGTGAATTGTTGCTGAACTTCGAAAAGTGGCACTTGATGTTGAAATTTGATTTAATTTATCGCACAATTCAGTTAGCGGGAATTGGGGGGGGGCTGTAATTAATACAAGATTTTGATCAACTCGATGACTTTGTGGGTCATCTACATAATCTACAAAAATCTAAGATACCGCATCAGCCAAAGCGTTTACTTCAGTTAATTGGAATAATACCTAGGCCACTTAATCGTAATATTGTCTATGATTTTTATTTTTTACTACTATTATTTCTTTTTTTTTTTTTTTTGTGTAGTTCGTACAAGTATGTACAGCTCAATGCTCGTTTTAAGAGTATTTTTTTTTGCTTCTCTTGAATGCCAAGCCGTGTGAATTCGTGTTACATTATCAGGCAGTCAGATTTGTACGCTTCATTGTTGTTGTTGTTGTTATATTGTTGCATTGTCTTGTTGAGGTTTATGTATATATAATTAAGCATTATCAGCAGCGAATGGAAAATAGATGGCAGATGGGAGCATACCTTTGAGTTGCACACAAAACAAATGCCTTTTAGGTTTTTGTATATATATATTTCTTCTTCTTCTTTTTTTTTTTTGTGTTTGTTTGTTTTGGCATTGAACTTTGCTTTGACTTTGAAAGTATTCAAGAAATCGTAATTAATTATAATATTATAAACATCTTCATATTGTTTGAAGCAAGCATGTGTGAGAAAATGTTTTAATCCATTTTTCACACAATTAACGGTTTTCAGTTGATATTTAGATCATTCGTCTGCACCGATGTCAGCGAAAGTGTGGGCCCCTTAGGACTTAGACGGATTGATACCATTTGAATTGAATGAAATGTGTAGCAAAAATATTAAAGTATATTTCAAGATCAGTGAGTCAGATAGTTAGCTACTAAAGTGGAAAAACTGACAAAGAAAAGAAAGAAATGTTTTGACCTCTTCCCTATGACCTATTATATTTAAAGACTTTTAGCAGATCTTCAAATTATAGCATATCATCTTTAGCTTAATTTAAAGCTCTTGCTAATTTCGACCCAATTCTCAGAGGCTGTCACCGTTTTTTTTTTTGCGCTAAACATCTTGTCTGTCTTTGGTAATAAATCATAGTCGCGTTCGTTGCTCAAGTCTTTTGTTTGTAGTCGCCGTCGCTTTTGAAGATCATAAATTCGATATTGGGCCTTGTGCGAAATTGACTTATTTTAAAGCTGTTGACAAACTTATTTGAACAACTAAATTTTATTTTTTATCCCCTTAAGATACGACAGTTAATCAAATAAATTATTTGTCTGTCGTCTTTTTGTTTGTTTGTAAATTTGATTTTGTGTTGAAATACTGCTTGTAAATATTTAGGTTCGTTTGGATATATGTATGTGTATGTGTATATTTTGTCACGGTTTTTTCATGTCTTGCTTATTAAGTCGTCAACAGAAATTTTTGACAAATTGCCTTGCAAGTGCCATGTTGGCAAGCAAGTTTCTTGCCCAAGTCTTTTGTTTGCCCATTTGTCGATTGGCAATTGCAGATGCTAAAGAGCGAAGACCGTAAGCAAATGACAGGCGAGCATCGCAATTTGTCAATACGCGACTGACATAAATCCATCCCAATGCAACCAACGACAAAATCAATAGACGAGCCGAGACAAGCTGAGCTAAGGCTAAATAAAAACTTGCATAATAAATTCGAATAAAAAGTAATGCAAATAAACAAGTGACTGCACTCAGAAAAATAGTGTGACCTCTTTCACGATACACTTTGAAAATCATTTGTGAAATGTATAACAGTAAATCAATAATGTATATCCTTTATTTATCTTTATCTTTATCTGTTTAAAATACATTCTAATTTTTAAGAAACATATTTCTGACTAATAGAATCACATAAAGTGTGCCACAAAGCACTTCGTGAATATAATCAAATTGAAAAAAAATCTACACTGCAATTCAGAAATAGCATGTTTTTTTTAGAGAGATAAAGGTTTGTTTTTTAAGCTGGCGATCTTCTAAATTCTGGGGCATCCATTTTTATAAGTGTGATGAGCAAGAAGTCAACAAGGCGCCGGAACGGGATGCGAACATGGACGTACGGGCAGATCTGAGAGCTACCAGCCGTTGCACTTGCTTCTCACATAATTACATATTTTGCTTACATGCAGTTGCAGATCGCGCAGCGCTCTGGCTGTGTGGCATGTTAAGCAGCTGTGCTGCCAAGCTGTCGACTTGGACTTGGATTGGGTCTGGGCCCACAAAAGTGGCAAAAAGGCAAAACAAAAGAAGCGCCGCACATGCGCAGTTTCACATCCGCATCGCTGACTGTTGACTGCTGCATGCTGACTGCAGCAGGCAGCAGGCAGCATGGGGCATGCGGCATACTGGCCAACAATTGCTTCATTTTAGAGCAAATGAAAAGCAATTTTGATGCAGCAATTATGTGGTGCTAGGCAGCCTTTTGTGGAGCATTCCGTATGTTAACAGCCAGTTCGTTGCTTGAGTCTTTTGTTTTGCATATGGCAAAAATGTTGGCAGCCAGTGTCAAAGTAACAGCTTGCAGTCGCGCCTGAGCAGGTGCTCCTGAAATTCCTTAATAACAGTGCTGCTCAGTCTGCAGCAGTTTGGAAAGCATTGGATACATGCTAATTATCGTAATGTCCCGTTAAAATTGCGGTTAAGAATTAAAATCGGAAGACAAATCTGCCACTCATTAAAATATGAAAAAAGCATTTTCATCAAAATCAAATTGTTGTTCAAAAAAAAAAAAGGTTGCTTGATAAAAAAGTTACTTTTATTGCATTCTATACTAAGTCTTATAACAATACAATTTGAGCAAACGCCAGTCAGATCAAAATTTTATTTAACAAGTATTATACCTAAGCAATTTGTAATCCTTACTGGTTTCACAGCCGATACATGATAATCTGCTTTAACTGTTGTTAGCGAACGATTTTTGTTGTCGCTCAGGAAACTTGTTATTGTTGTTTTCGATTTATTTTGAAATGTGCTTGTTGTTGTCAACGCCTGCTAAAATATATACTTATATACTTATTAACATTAGGAGTATTTAACTTTTGACATTTGACAACCACAGAACCGATTTAAGACAGGCCGAAAATGAGAAACAATCAAATATAATAAAAATAATCGAATATAAATGCGACGCGCTTTTTGTAAACGGGTTTGCGATTTAGCCAAAATGATATGACAATATTTTTGCTATTTTGCATGGGCGTTCGCCACAAAGTTCTTACTATAAATAAAATGTCAAGGTTCTGGCTCAGCAGCACTAACCTAAACGACAACCGCAACCAACAGCGCTAAGGCAATTTGCAACAAATTAAACAGAGAATTTATAATTGTATTTTTGAAAAGAAGCCTAAAGCCGAATATCCAACCGAATGTCTGACTCAATGTCTGTTTGATTGCACGGCTAGTCATGCAGAGATTGACCGAGAGTTCAACTGCCCCACACACAACACAACACAACACAACAAAAACCAACTGGCAAATGAAAAACAAATCTTTCACACGTTCAAAATGCCAGGGTGAGGGGCAGTCAGTCGATAGACATATAGAGAAAGAGAGAGAGATAGAGAGAGAAAAGGAGCGGAGCTGCCACATTCTCTGAAACGTATAGCAAGTGCCAGCATTGTGCGTCGTCTGCCTTTCGTACAATCTGAGCAGCTACCCATTGAAATTGTTTATTGAAATCGATGATGAATGATTGAAAGTAACTATTAGTTGCAGGCATTGTTGTTGCTGTTGTTGCTGTTGTTGTTTTTGTTGTTGTTGTTGCTCTGGCTGCTGGCGTTGTTATTATTGAATTTGCTGTCGGAAGCAATTTACAAATTGTTTTTCAAGACAGTCAGCGTTTTATGTTTCAGCTTTCTGCGCAATTTCTACAGAGCTCATTTTTTTTTTTATTATCTCTCGCTTTTTCGCTATTTCTACGCTTTTTACTTTTCATATTCGGGACTTTTGCTCAAGTCGTACTAGCTCCAATATCCATAAAACTGTGGCAAATTTATTGCTCTTTTGCAAAATAAAAAGTTCCTATGATTTCGAGTAGCTCTACAACTGTAAGGTGACTCTAAAAGTGTAACGACCGCGCATGGCATTTCAAACTGTGCAAAACTCTCAAACATTCTGCAGTTCGCCAAAGTCTTTTGTGCTCTGTGGTTCACAATCCACGCGACAACTTAATTAAATTATAAAAAAAATATGTTTACGAAAACGAATGAGTAACAATAAACAAAAGCATCCCATTGAGCAGAGAAAGCTCAGCTGCAGCTAAAGCCTTACAATGAACAGAAAAGCGGGTGGTGTTTTGATAAGCGAGTGATTAACACGCCCCGCTAATAAGCATCGTACAGATGCAGGTGTTTAATGGTGTGAAATGGTCGTCCAGAAAAGCCATTGAAGCGTGCCGTTCGCACACACACACACACATGCATAAGTGTATAAGTGGATTAAGTATAAGTTTTACACTCTAGTTACCATCAATGAAAGTCCAAAAGCAGCATCTTTAAAACTGAGGCGCTGAAAGTTGATCGAACCTTGAAAATGTTCAAACAATTGAAGACCATAAAAAAGAATAAGATAAGACAGACAGAGTGATCGAGAGAGAGAAAGAGAGAGAGAGGATTGCTTTAGCTTTAAAACAACAATAAGAACAAAAATAATAAAAACCTTTAGGTCTATCATTAAACAACACAAAACGGCATTTAACAATGCTGATCAAAGCGCAATAAAAAATAACAAAAAAAAAAAAGAGCTCGCAAAAATCAGAGAACAGTTAGGCCAACACTTCGTCGTTATTGTTGTTGTCCGCTGTTGGTGCTTCTGCTAAGGGCCATGGCTACACTTGGCTTTTATGAAGTAATTAAAGCGCATGAATTGGCCAATTGTCTGGACAAAGCCAAAAGTGCCAGAGCCCATGGCAATTTTTGGTTGGAAGTCATGCGCTCATGATGTGAATTAATTACTGACCCAAAGCGCTGGCTACTCTGCTGCCAGTTGCCGTTGAAAGGCTGCAATTTGACTGCATTTGCAGCTACCGTGCCAAAAGATGCATAGATAAGCCGTGACATGATCACCAGCCCCTTGGGCACTGCACCTTATGAAGATGCAATCGCGAAAACATGTCTAATTTTTGTGCCTAATTTTTACACTAAAATTGATCTAAACTGACGTAACCGAAAGACACATTAGAAGTATTGCGATATCTGTAAGATTACGAATTAACTCAGCTTCAGATATTTATAGATGTTGATGTAGTTATGTAAATGCTATAAGTATACTTATTTGCCTTCAAATTGTTTTGCTTTGCTATTTATGGAGATGTGACTTTACTTTACTTTAAAAATTACTTGCTTGACAAGTCTAGCTTAGACTTACTAAATTTAGAACTGAGTTTACTCAATAATTTGTTAAAGTAAATATATGATATTGAAATATCGTTATGACATTTATGTGGATACAACTTTTGCTAAGATAAACATTTTAATAAGTCTTGTGGTTAGCTAACATTAAAATAATCTTTTCTAAGAGGCTTTTACAGCTACTCGGCAGCCATTAAAGCAGACACAGGCAGAAATGTGAAGCCATAGAGAAATAATGCTTCCCAAAGAGTGCCATATAAGATATATATATAAGACTGTCCACTAAACTAAAACGTTGGTCAGTCTTCACATTTCCGACACTTTTTTATATTTTGTTCTGCTATCAGGCATCACAAATCCAAAACGACTTCCGCAGTTGCCGCGTGTTGATGCCACAGCAGACATCGCTTAGTACTTTCAAATTTCCAAACCACAAAGTGAACCTGCTTTTGACTGTCTGTTCTGTTTTCGATATTAAATCAAAATAGCTGACAAACGGAAGAAGTAAAAGTTGTTAAGCGTTTTCCATAATTGTTAATAAAAAAAATTAAGTGCTGACAATTGCAGCGAGTGTGCGCAGTGAAATTGAAAGTCAACACAAATCAATAGTTGAGAAAGGGGCGGTCGAGCAAATCGATGGATCGCTTCGATTCGAACTGTCGATTAGCTTTATGGTCTGGCGGAAATCCAAGCAAAAGTGGCATAAGGAAGCGATGTCTGTCTCTGTTTTATGCTTTACCTTTTCCATTTGGCTGTCTAATGAAAATGCATGAGACGCATGTAAAAAAAAAAACGCTGATAAAAAAATCTATAGACCATAAAACACAATTAACATTTATGCGCGTCGACAGTTGCACTATGCAATCAAAACAATTTATATAGTTTACGAGCGGGGGAGCTCGGCTCCAGACCCGATATCCGGACGGACGAGACTCGACCTGACTCGACTACAACTCTGTCATAGCAAATGGCATATAAATATAACATCTTAAATGCACCATAATTTCCAGCAACTTGTCTGGTCTACGTATTCGTTTTCATTTTCATTTTCTCAATCATGTGCAATGCTTTTGGCTATACGATGCTGCACTGCAACACGGCAACAGAGACGGATATAAGATACATAAATTGTTGTGGATATATAAAGGAGAATTTCACATTTTTACATGTTTCTCTGGCATAATTTCAAGTTTGATAGTTAGTGTATATGTTCCTAGAGATTTGCAGATATACAAAAACAAAAGCGGTCTCTGCTGGAATATGGAATATTGATAGTTACAATCATTTTAGAGTTTTCATCTAATCGTTTGTTTTTTATGTTTAATGATCATCTCGTACTTTATACGCTTTAGGATACCTGTTAAATCATCAATGATGTCAGCCTTTGATCGGTACAAGTAGATATATACTTAGATGAAAAATAAGTGACTCAGAAAGTGACTCGCAGTTGACGTAATTTTTCCATATAAGACAATTTGTTAATTTTGAAAAATACAATAAAGAATATTTGAAACCAGAACACAAACATTTAGAGAGAATGTATTTATTCTGAAAAATATATACATATACTCGAGCATGATTATTTAACTTGATTCTTTAATTATTATTATAAATTCTTATGTACAAAAAAAATCGAATTGTGTGATTATTATATGAATAAATCTTAGTCAGATCCCCAATCGCTTTCATCTCCAATCTGCTTAGTTCAATTAAAAGTACATTCAATTGTAATATTTCAAAGTGCAAGGCATTAATTGCATTTTCATGTTTTACCCACTGTTGGCCAAGTTCAGCAGCGTGGAAAAAAAAGAAGAAGAAAAACCATCCGTTAAAGTGCAGCGAACTATTGACTCAGCTGCAGCTATCACGCCCACTTTGTTTGTTGTCTGCTTTGAGCCAGCCAACTTGAACTTTTGCCCACAATATCACAGCAAACACAAACAGAAACTGAAACAACAGCAACAACAGCAACAATAAACAGGCAGCTGAAAAACTGTGCAAACTGTCTGACTTACTGACTTTTCTCGCTTTCTGTCTGCCCGTCTGTCTTTTTGGCTGTCTGCCTCCTGGCAGAGCTGACTACCTGTTAACCCTGACTTTAGTCTTCAATGCACTTTGACATTGAGTTGTTGTAGTTGTTGTCGTTGTTATTGCTGTTGCATGCAGTTCGATGTTTGTTGTTGCCTTTTGATGCCGCTTTAACCAAGCAACAAAGTAACATGGTCAAAGTGTCGCCCTGACATGTTTCGTTGTCGTCGATGTTGTTGTTGTTGTTGTTCTTGCTGCTGCAACATGACAAAAGAAACAGCAGCTACATGGCTAATACTGATTGTTGCCAGATTAAGATATATGGTGTAAGGGATAGTGGTAGATATACATATACATATATGTATATAGGAAGAAAAGATATTGCTAAAATAAATCTCGATTTTATATAGAAAATGTCAATTGAAATTCAATCTCTAAACTCAAAGAGCAATCAAATAGTTATAACTTTTTTATATATTTGTTGGTCTCTGATCTAAACCAAGTTAAGACGCTTACGCTCATCTTACCCATTTAGTTTAGAGAATATCGGGTGCAATCAAAATGAGTATAAAAAAGAAACACTTTCCGTATTCACGCTAAACATAAACCGCAAACACATTGGGAAAGGTTGCGAGGCAGAATCAGCGACATGCTTAAACTTTCTGAGCAGGAAGCCAAGCAACGACGACCACGGCGAGTCAGCGTCAAGTGTCGTCTATCCGTCCGTCCGTCCGTCTGCCTGTCTGCCTGTTCGCCTGGTTGCACCAACTAACACTGTAGTGTAAAAGCTAGGCAGCGTCGAGAGACCCACCTGTTGACCAACCAGCCAGCCAACCGCACACTCAGTCACCAATCTCATCGGGCCGTTTTGAGGGCAGGTGTTTGAAGACACAGAAGATGACAACGCCGTCCACAAAACCAGAGAGTCTGTCGTCGTCTCAGTTGGTCAAGTGGCAAGTGGAAAAATAAGTCAGTGTGACAAACAACATTTCCTTTTAAGGGCCTTCAAGCGGCGCTGGCGAAACTGAAACCCTATAAAAAATTCACCTCTAATAATAAAGTTTTCAGCCAAGCAGCTGCATTCATTAGCGAAACGCATCAAATGGTTTTTTCATTGGACTTTGGCCTTAATTGGCACAAAAAAAAGACGACAGTAAAATGCAGTTTCAAAATTTAAATATAATCAAAAAATAAACAGTCCGAACAACCTTCAAGATCTTACAGAAACTGGCGATCGCAGTTTTTGTATTGTATACTGCACTTTCAGCCGCCAACTTGAAACTAATTTAATGCAAATTAGTTGATGAAATGTGTCTTTTTTTTTTGTGTTGTTTGGCTTCTATTTTCTATGGGTGTTAGCCACTTGCATAATTAAAGTTCCGAAAGTTCCCAAACGAATGCAGAGCAATTGTTGTAATATTATACTCTCAAACAAAACAACAACAAAAAAAAAAAACTCACGAAATAATTTTTATTGTTTGAATTTAGTTTTGTGTTTCATTACGAAACTTGCAGAAATAATAAACGGCTAACACGCCCCCCCCACAAACAAGAGTCCTAAACAATTGTCTCGTTTGGCCGCCTCTAATTGATAGTGTCGTGATCTCCGCCTAAACTAAATGTTTGTCCCACTCCCACTCCCCTCCCTCCCCACTCAACAATAGGCGTGCAGCTGGAATAATGCGCGACTATAAATAAAGGCGGACAAGTTGAGCGAATATATGTATAAGTATGAGTTAGTAAATTAGATAACCTGGTCTAAATTAAACGATAAGGCGTCTACGAAATGATGTAAAGCATAACAAACAGTACAAATAGAATAACTATTCAACTACTTGTGAAATTTGAGATCTTCGAATAGTGTTTCTTAAGCAGGAATACGTATTGGATTACTCCTTATGAAATATTGTATGATAGACATAAATAAAGCTGATTTAATTAACAGTTAATCAAGTTATCTTCTTTTGATTTTTGGCATTCCAGTCTTTGCATTTGAATAAAAACCTTCTAGCTAATAAAGTAAAAAACTTTTACCATATGCTAATTTTGGCCAGTTTCGAATAATAATAATCTATCATTCTGGTCATAGAGATTTCAACATTTGCATGAGCTACGCGTGACGTGACTGTTGCCCAATCGATGAGATCTTCTGCATTTGCAAATATGAGCTATCATTAGAGACACGCAACGCCTCTCAAACTGTAAACGCTTACAGCAACAGCAACAATTCGAAATGGAAAAGCGGGTCAAAAAGCGGCTGCAAAATATTAAAGTGATTAGCACAGAAGGTCGATATCGATGCGGCAAACAAGAGAAGACGACACAGTGGAATCTGAACTTGGGCAATTATACAAACAAAAAGCTGCCAAAAAGATTAACGTCATTTTATCATTATCATTATTATCAGGCACTGGCGCTTAAATAGTCTTCGAAGAATGAATATGGTATGATATGGTGTTATGCTATGCTATGGTTGTATCTGTACTTTCTAGGCTAATAGCACACATTGCCTTTGGGCCAATATGCCCGCACACTTTGCTTATGCAAATCACTGGGCATGGAGTCAAAAGCTCTTCGCAGAGCCCAAGGTGATTTGACATATTAAATCAAATACTCATAAGCAAAAAAAAAAAGAAAAAGAAGCTAAATAAACATTTGAGCCACAGTAGCCCATATATTGCCATGACAAAGCGATGCAATCGAGTAAACGTTCAAAAAAAACGGAAGAAAACAAATCTGAAGAAAAAAATCAAAGTGGAAAAAACATCACGAACGGAAATTCCATGGAAAAAGTTTTGGGCGGCTGCTTAACCTTTTGGCCAAATCAACTCTAATCGAATGAGCCAAATCGCACAGTTGCCTGCAAAAAAAAAAAATTCAACAAGCTTTATTTTTGGGCTGCCCACCATTTAATAGAGCGCAATTTCAGTTTCCTGCATGGCAAAACAACAAAAAAAAAAAAGAAAAGAACAAAAAACAAAAAAACAAAAAAACAAAAACAACAAGTAAAATGTACAAGAAAATATTTGTTGTTAGGCAAAAATAGATCTCTGGCGGTAATGCCAATGCCAAGGAATGTTTTGTGAGCGAACACGGGACCGTTAAAAGAGTAACAAGTGCTGCAAATTTATTGGCAGAGCGTGTTGAAAGCCAGAAAACAATAACAACAACAACAACAACAACAGCCACAACAACTACAACAGCAATAGCAACAACAACGACAGCGACGACATCGTCAATGAGTACAGCTCCAGATGCAGCTCCGAATGAATGGAATTTGTTGCTGAACTTTGTTAACCTTGGGCTAGCAGGAAGCTAATGCACATTTTATACACTTCCCCAGAGGGTATTTCGACATTTGACAAATGCTTTAGTAACGGCACATAAACGGATCTGTATCTAAGTGTATAAATTTTATTTGCTGCTGTGTGGAAACCTCCTGTCATTTTCCTGGCGCTAAACAGATTCTTACTGCCTTAATAGTGTTCTATTAAACATATTCTATACAACTTGGCCAAGATGTAGAAAGTTGTATATTGGTTAATTGGCTGACACAATTCTTGAACATTTAAATATAGTGTTTTTCGATAGTGTCTAAAATGTATATTATTAATTATTTGATATTCGTTTTAATCGAATCGAAGCGAGTCAACATTTTTAGAAGGGCATCTAAGCTTCAATTATAATGAATTTGTGGCAAGCGCTTGTGTTTTGGTTTTTTAAAGTTTTCGCTGGCTATCAACATTAACATTTATCAACTGCTACAGTTTTGCTGGTTACTTTCTGGGCGCAAACCTGTGCTAATGATAATGATGATATTGGAGTAGCACGTTGCCAGCATGTTGCCAACTACACAGAACGAGCAACAGGCGATTGCTGTTGTTGCTGCTGCTGTTGCTGCTGCTGTTGCTCAAGTTGTTTACCAACTGGCCAAATGGCCAATTCGCTTAGCTAATTCATATTGGCAGGCAGTTTGTCTTTATCGCAGGCACATCGCACTGAGCGAAACGAAAATATTTATTGATAGCAGTGAAAGGCAGCCCAGGCGGACAAGCCGAGTGCTGAGAATTGGATGCTTCGTTGAGTACTTTTGTACTTCTATAGTTCCAAACATAATTTATATCTTTCATAATTTATGCTGACCCACATTTTGCGATCAGCCCATCAAAGCACAACACAGCCACACAAGTCTATAAAAAATCAGCAACTTTGTTGTTTATGTTGTTGATGCTGCCAAAGCGTTTAATGAGTTTTCATTAGAGACAGCAAACAAAAATTAAAAAAAAGATGTTAAAAAAAAGGCAACTGAAAAATTTGCAATAATTAAAGTTGGCTGAGCAGAAAATGTTGTTTGGAAACCGTTTTGTGACTAATTTAACTAATAGCGAAGCGTGTTCTCCGGTGATTAGAACCTGCCCAAAAGCCAAAAAAAAAGCTGGCAACAGCAAGCGAACAAAAGCCGGCCACAAATTTAACGCTCATTACGCGCACGGCTTGACGTGACCAGCGGCGAAGACTCCAGCTTTGATGACGACGTAGACGACGACAACGTTGACGATGACGACGTCGACGACGACGACGATGACGACGACTTCGTGGGCAGCTTGGAAATTGAGCTCTACTTTATATGGCAGTCTGCAACTTGTAATGCCAACCAGCTCAGCTCCTCCCCCTTTCGCCCACTCCTTGGCTATTAGTTAGAATGCTTCTTGCTGGCTGGAACAAAACTCGAACAAATTGAGGCTACAGTAGCACACACAATGTTTGGCGGCATGGATTTCGGCTAAAGGTGCCACTTAAGTTCATGCCGCAAATCTGCAGCACCCGCAACATACCTTCACCCCCCATCCATAAACCATATACCTCTTCTAAGCACTAATGGCTGCGGTAGTCTCGACTGCGTGTGCTGCTAATGAGCCTAAGCTATTGAGTTAGGAGCGTGTGTGAGCAGTGTGCGTGTGTGTGTATGTGTGTGCGTGTGTGTGTGTGATACGTGCATTGTGCTCTGTGTATTTAATACTGAACGACCACCCACGGTAAGTTCTTAAGCTATTAAACTGTAAAGCTGCTGAAGAATTTGAAGCAGAAGATGAAAAAGTCGCCCGTTTTGATTGATAGAGAACGGACAAAAGAAAATGTTGTAAATGATAATTATTGTTGCAGCATCCGTTGTGAAGTTGCCGCTAAAATGTTTTTAATTATCAGGTAGTCTAAAAGTTTTTGAGCATATATGTATAAATCTTACTCGAAGGAGTCAAATAAGTTTGAATTTGTAATTTACTCCAAATCAAAATCAAAATTCAATGTGATTTTAGAAAATAATTAATACGATTTTTATAATTTTTATAAGTGAAAGATAACTGAACAATTTATAGTGAATTCTATTTCTTCGTAACTGAGAGCAACTCTTTTCTAATTAAATTATCTGAACTTCCGATTTGTGGCATTCAAAGTTCTGATAAGATCGTTAAGATGCCTTTAACAGTTATGCACTAATTGCTTGCCCCTGCATTGGGTGCTTAGGCCTTGCCTAAGGGGCAAAGCCATCAGAGTTATGCATAGTTCCACTTGTGCTTAGTCTGGCGTTGTTAATATGTGATCCAAGCAGTGAGCAGTTAACGTATTTAAGTCTCATGGCTGACACACTTAACATTGATGCAGCAAGTTCTTCACTCCACGCACACACACGCTCCTTTGGCTGCGTTCACATAGTCACAACTGGGCCCGGAGCATGCCTTGGCATAAATATAACATAAATTCTGGGTGCACTGCGCCACTTTGGAGGCTGCAAGACGAAACGCCCCACACCCGATTGCCACACACAAGTGAGTCCAATTCATGGCTGGTGCCTGACTCAGTTACGCGCTCCGCCTTTAGGCCATGTTTCACCTGTTACCGTTCCACATGAAATATATGTGTCACACATATGGAAATTGCTTTGGACTTTGCGTTGGGGTCTTTATCGACGACTCTCGAACATTGCCCAACGCAGCCAATTGAGAGCAAGCTCAAAGTGTCTGCGCCTAAAAACTAAGCATTTTCCTTTTATATTTTTGTTGTTTTTTTTTTATTTTTTCTTTCGATTTTAGTGGGTTTGGCGTCTTTATGCAAATGGTGGCTGCTCTTGATGGGCTGAGTGCGTACATAGGCATAAATATTATGGTAAGTCGCAGCGAACGTGTTTAAAGGTGTCGATGCCAGTCACGCTGATGCCTAGCTACGTTCAACTGGACGCCACTTGTTGCCCGAACAGTGGTGAAATCTTAAAAGTGAATGGTAATCGAAAAATCTTGTTATTTAAATTTTCGGTTATGGTAAGCCAATACAAAAGAAGCTACATGCATTTATATATATTTTTAAGAATATAAAAGTACTTTATTAATAAAATATATAAAAAAAATATATATTATTAATATTACTGTAATGATTATTTAAATTTGTGCCAAATCAATAATGATGATATCAATAAAAATCGAAACCACATAATTCGAAAATGATTGTGTTTGAACATGAATCTTAAGTTGACAACCGCAAACGAAACTTATTATGATTTAATTGCATAGTTGATCATGAACTGCTGACGGCAAATTTGCGTGCAACATGTAAAATCTGGAATTTATAAATGTTTGCCTAATGCTCTTTGCCAGCTGCTTATTTGCCTCACTGTGCGTGTGGTCAGCTGCGTGTGTTGATATTTCTTTTGTTTCGTGTTGCAAAATATTGGCAAATGAGTCGATCATTTAGCTTTTGTTTGCTTTGCTGTTGTTTGTCTTGTTTGCCACTTGTTGCGTTGTCTATCGTGTCTATTTGCTGCATACATGTCGTATGCGCAATATTCACAACTATTTGTGCACAAATGCCATCAAATTTGCATCATTGCCGCATGCGAATTGCCTGAGAGCAGCCGACTTGTGGCACGTCATCATCGGCGACGACGACACCAACGGCGGCATCGCCCGGAATTTCAATTAGAATGCCCACAGGATGCCAAGCTGTCTGCGAGGCTAACAAGAACTCCATGTTGAGATTTCTACGTATCGTGTGTATGGCTAAAAGTTAACTATTTGAGGCAATGCCCGCCGCCGCCGCCTTGCAACCCCTTCGCCAACCTCATAGAGCCTGTAAATCAAGCGTCTCAGCATCAAACTGTGCGCCGAGAGTTAGTTGCTAATTTTGTGCTTGAGTAAATTGCTGCAATCCAATCCGAATCCGAATCGGAATGGCCCCGGGCCCGGCCCCGTCCCCGATCCCGAACCGTTTGCTGATTAGATTTTACTTTATTTATTTATTTTTTTTTGTGAAAGGCGCTGCGATGCTGCACCAAATTTGCCAAAAAGGGAGCGCGCCACATGCTGGGCACAAGCGGGCCAGTGGCAGTGGCGCTGCTAGAGATGGGTGGGGGGAGGGAGCAGGCAAGACAAGGAAGCCAGCTATGTGGGCATCGCATTTGTATTTGAACTTTTGGGATGCGGCACAGTCATCCCATGGGGCGCTGCTTGCATGCTGCGTGCGTGCTCTAACGGTAAGCGTGACGCACTTTTCTTTTTTTTTTTATTTTGCTCAAATCAAACACCGCCTTCCTTTCCCCCCACATGCTCGCTAACATGTCGCATCATTAGCTCAGGTTGGCCCGTTATTACTATTTCACTGACTCTGACTTCTATTTAGCTTAAATTGCAACTTATGCAAGTCGCACAACAACAACAACAACAACATCACACACAAAAAAAAAACAACAAGCTCGCATTTCGCTTACACGAAAATCGCAAACATTTGAAATTAAATTGGTTTTGGCTTTGTTACAATTTCGCATTAGTTTTGTTTACTTTTCGCTGCTGCTGCGGCTGCTGCTGCGGCTGCCCACCAGGGCGTTGGTCTGTCCGGTTCAGCTAACTGGCCAATTATTTGCATTAGTTGGCCACTTACATAACTTCAGCGAGTTGCACTATAAACAGCTCGAGATCGTATTCCGATTATTCGATGTGAACCACTTACCCGACTAAGTACAATGAAAATAAACAACAATTGTTAGTTTTAGGGCCATGACAATGGCATCCAACATTTTAAACTAAATAAACAAAATACTTTCTACTCAAACTGATTTGCACTCCAGTTGTATTCGTATGAGCAGAGGAAAATAAAATGAAAATAATTAAGTTAGCATTGAAGTGCATGACAATTATTTTTGGAAATGAATACAAATGAAATTGAAAATTTTTAACATCATTTTGCATTAAATGCAAATAATTCGACTAAAACAAGTTTTTATAACATTTTAATGCTACATTTTATTTAAGTTCTGCATTTGGTATCTGCATATTTATCGAGAGATCTTTTTTAACAGTTTTTTTTTTGCAGCTGAAATCAAGTCGGATGTCTAAGTCATTTGTTGTTGCACGCCTCAATAGCGCCCCAAAGCATTAACTGTGAACGCCTAAGACGCCCACCAGTTGCCAGCCACCCAGCACGCCCCATTTGCAGTTCTGTGACAGTTATGAACACACAACCAACACACAAGACACAGTAACAACAACAACAATACAGGAATTACAACAGGCGCGAAGAACTTAACACATAACAAAGGTCAAACGGTCAGCACATAAAACGGGGCAGTTTATGTGCTGCCAAAAGAGTTTACAGTGCATAAATTTGTTGGTAGACTGCCCAGTTGAATAGTAACGCCCCAGACTCGATCTGTAACTCCGCTCCCCTACTGCAAACAGCAGAGAGTGGAGTTGAGCTGAGTTGAGTTGAGTTAAGAGAGAGCAGCGTTTCGTCTGTTACGAATCTCGTATGGAGCGTTAAATTGTTAATAAACAAGCGGCTAACAAGCAAACAGTTAAGCAACTGCGAACAACAGTTTACAATTAGTTTAGTCGGCAGAAGAACTTTCAACTGCGGCCGCGGCAAAAGCTCAAATGGTGTGGGCGTGCCACAAAAACCGAAAAAAAAATAAAATAGAAAAAAAAACAGAAATGGTCCCTGTTCCTGCTGCCGACGATTCTCGACTTCGTATGGCACATCTCGTGGCCAGAGACAACGATAGCAAACATCAAACGGTGTGCCAACTGCAATGCCAGTTAGCGAGCGACAAGTGGGCGTGTGCAATGCTTCCGCTTCCCCCAAAAAGGCAAACACAAATGGTAACTTGCAGTTCTGGGCATTAATTGCACACACACACACACACACACATACACACATATATAGAGAAAGAGAGACACAGCAGCTAGCAGATCTGTGAACAGTTAAGCAAGCGATTCTCACAGGCGCCCCAACTGAATCACAACCACCTGAAGAGATAGCGATCCCCAGCTACAGCTACACTGAAAAATATGTGTGGCACACTAAATTATTGATGAAGTCGTGCTTAAAATGTATAGATAAAAATTCTTTGACAGAAAATCGTTCTTGTATAAATATTTAAATACAAAAAAAGTCCTTTAACGCGAATAAATATTTAAATAAATAAAATTATAAAATAAATGCAATATATATTGAGTACTACGAGAATCAGAAAAATATTTTAAACGCTTCTTAAAGCGGCTTTTAATATATGACTATTTTTATCAGTGTACAGCTACAGATGCAGTTGCAGCTCCCTGCCAGCAGTGTGTCAAGTCGAGGCGAATGTGGAATTAGAATGTGTGTTTGGAATTCTTTTGTGCATGTGTGTGCATTTGTGTGTGTGTGTGTTGCAGATACACGCTACAATTTTCATGTTCCATGTGCAGCGGCGAGCAGCTGCCAGCCTCTTTGCTGGGATCTGGAAACGTGCCCGATGCGGTGTGTCCCGTGTTGGTTCTACTGGCAATTCTACAATAATTATAGACTTTGAATTGTGTTTAACACGCAACGTCGACAGCGACGGCAACAGCGACGGCAACGGCAACGGCGACGGTGATGGTGACGTCGGCGCAGGCAATGCGCTTTCACGTTTGCCGGGCAGTTTATTTTGTTTTTTTTCATTTCTTGTTTTTTTTTGGCTGTTGCTGTTGCGATTGCAGTGAAATTTATTTGCTGCAGAGGTCAAATATTTGATTATCGCAGGCAGCCGTAGCGAGTGTGAAAAATTTGATGGGAAATTATGGCGCAACAATTGTAGCGCATGCCGTACAGCACAGGCTTCCCAGCCAGTGTTGCAGCTGAAGTCCTCACCCGTCGAAGTCGTTTAGTGGCAATTTATTAGCGCAAAGTAAAAGGTTCGTTCTGGACAGCTGGAAATTATTGGCACTTGGACTGCAGCAGCAGTCGTTTGCAGATTTCGACTGACTGACTGCTGTGGCTGCGACTGCTGCTGCCGCTGCAACTTAATGTTGCCGTCGATTGGGGCATTCTGTTTTGAGCTTTTGTCGATCACAAGGCATTAAGTAAGACAACAGGGCATGGACAGCCAGCAATAGGCAAAGTAGTTCTGATGATATTCATATGCTCTATATTTGTGATGAATTTCAATAACATTTTATTTTTAATATATTCTTGGATAATTTAGATGACATCAAGAAGGACCTTCCTACAGACAGAGTTAGTTGTTAGTTAGTTGTTTTTTATATACAATGATCCCTTATCAATTTTGAATATGGTTGGTACGAAGAAGAGGCCAAAAAGCCTTCTCATTAAAATTCGCAGAGGTAACTTGAGCAATACACGTTTAGATATTTCCTCGAGGTTATCACCTGCTTGGGCTATATGATCACCAAAGCTTAAGCTATATTTATTAAATCCTCGAGCTGGCTGACACAATGCGAAGGACTCTCAATCAGTAGTTAGAGTATATATATAAAAAAAAACGAAAAAAAATTGAAGAAAAGAAAAGCTGTCAATAAAATAAATAATAATGCTGCATAAATATGCTGCACTCGCGTTTGGAAATGCATCGATTCGAGTTCGGAACTCTGTCTTGGGCGCATAATAATGATATTTGCCAATAGGGAGGGCGGGGTGAGTGGCGGAGGCTTAGGAGGTACTTGGGAAAAAGTGTCTAAGCGAATGAAAGGGTGCAACTGCTGTGCCACAAAAGAAATGGCGCAACGTTTGTTCTTAGAGTCATTGCCATAAATGTTGTTGTTGCTGGTTTTGCTTTGGTGTTGCTGCTGCAGTTGATGTTGCTGCTGCAATGACTCGTCGCAACGTTTTGGCACTATTAACCTACTCCGCAACGCCACTAGATGAGGATGATGATGACGATGACGATGACGATGACTGCGACAGACTGGAGGCTGGAACAGAGTCTTTGACTGTGTCTTGTCTGTAAGGTTTATTCTTTCTTTTTTACTTTTTTACTTCTTTTTTTTATTTTTTTGGTGTGACTTTGACTAAATGCTGTAAGAAAGGAAAGGCAGCGACAGTCACAAATCAGTTGGAATAACTGTAAACGTATCTAATAATATAAATTCAGCGCTACTCATGAGCTCTGTGCTAATTGCTAGGCCCCAAACTCTGACTCTTGCACTGACTGTGCATCTGATGCTGTGACCCAACCAGCTATTTGCATTCAAAACAGCCCGCCTGATTTATTGGCCAAATGAGCACATGACACGCAATTAAAGTTGACGTTCCATCTGGTTTTGGCAGTGAAAGAGACTTAATGAAAGACAGAGCCAGAGTAGCCACATGCCGCAATCATAAGATGTCAACTAAAACGGTTCCCCCTAAAAGCAGAGGTGCTAAACGCGCTGACCTTCACAGATCTGGTTTAGCAATAACAAAAAACAGTTAGCCATAGTTGTGGCTCGTCTCTGTATTTCTATGGGCGCTTTTTGGGATTTTGTCACACAGCCATCAAAAGACTAAATGAATTTTTTATATTTGTTTTTTTTTTCTTCTCTTTTTTTTGCATATGAAAGGCAACTTTGTGTATAGTATGTTTGTTTGATTTATTTTTCTGTCTATGGTTTGTTGAGTTTGCTGCAGCTATGATGCTTTATGGCTCTTTTAAATATTCTACAATCAGTGTGAGTTTTTTTTTTACTATGGATTGGCATCTTTGTTTGTGAAACACAATGTGAAGTCTATATTTTTGATGTCATAATATATGTAAATATTATATGTTTCCTATATTATTAGTGTGGTGTTGACATCTCAAGGTTTTTGTTTGGGATGAATGCTTTGGGCGACTGTCATTTAAGAGGGTTCCAATACAGTAGCTTTGAGAAAGACGATAATGCTAACAATACAAAATGTTACACTGAAGCCAATAGTAACTAATTAGTTTCGCTCTCTAGAAGAAATTTGGTTAGAGAATATAAGTTCAATAAGTCAGAGAACAGATAAAATGGAAATATGCAAAAAACTTAAAGGAAATTCCATTTTGATTTCATAATTTAAAGAGCTTTGTCTGCACCATTCATCTTCTGTGTCAGGTCCATTCATCTTCTCACCCTTGTGCATTCCACGCCCCTTCTGCTGTCACCGCTAACTATGTAAACGCCCACAATTTAGGATTTCAATTTATGAGATATGCCCACTTGTGTCCCACTAAATCATAACCTCAATCGCCTCATTCAACGCCCTACCCAAAAACAAAAAAAAACTTCATAAAAAATAAGGTAACCCTAACGGCGCAGGCGCAGCCACTTCAATCACTGGACAGCACTGCACAGATAAACTGTGATTATTATTATTACAATGGCAACCACATCAGCAACAGCAGGCAACTCTGGTGTAGGCAATAAAATCACGCTCAACAATAAAACAAAACATAATAACGAAAGACTTAGGCAACGAACTTGCCGCTTGTTCGTTTAACAGTTAAACGCAATCGAACGCTACCAACAACAACAACATCAACAACAACAACAACTGCCGCAAAGACAAAATCAACACCAAAACTAATATTAAATGAAAAATAAGAGAGAAAAAATGTGCAAAAGTTAAGCATCATTTGTTCTCACAACATTTTTACGCCGATTCACAAAAAAGCAAGTCCGAAGACAACAACAACAACAAGCGTAGAAATGAGTTAGAAGCATCGGCAATCTGCAGCTCCCATTCATGAGGCTGGCGCTCGAGGAGCTGCAATCCAAATGATCCAAACGATCCGACTTGCCGAGGAGGCAGGCAGGCAGGCAGGCAACGGCCCACACACAAACTGCCAGCCAGGCAGCCAAACGAGCCAAGCGACTGGCAACAACAACAACAACAACAACAGCAACATCAACAGGCAGCGGCAGCAACCAAAACGTAAATGAAATAAAATTGAATTGTGTGTTTGACTGTGCAGCATTTGTTGCTGTTGTTGTTTTTGTTGCTGTTCACGATGTTGCTGCCGTCGTCGCTGCTGCTGCTGCTGCTGCTGCTGCTGCTGTGGCTGCTGCCGCCGTTGAGGCCAAGTTTAAGGTCTTCCTGTTGCCAGTTGGCAGCTTGCAGTTTTTCAGTTGTTGCCATTATTGTTGTTGTTGTTTTTGTCTTAACTGTTTTCACTCGCCTCGTGTGTGCAGCATGTGGGCTGTTTTCTGTTACTCTTCCTCTTGTCAGCTGCTGCCGCTGACGCCGCGCACCACAGTTCTGCATTTGGCTTCCTGTAGCAACAAGTGACCTGCCTTCTAGCTACCTTTTAAATACATTTTCCGCATCGAGTATATTAGCTAATAGTCAAACAGCTCTAACCTCTAAATATTAACGATGTTTTTTTTTGTTAATAGGCAAACAGTTGTTGCTTTTCGATTACGAATACTATATTGATAATATTAATTAGGAATGACAGCTGAAAGAACTTTCCGGCCTAAAAACTAATCATTTCGAAAATCAATCTTTGGCTTAACTTTTAATTGCCATTTTATTTGATAAATATGTTGCATAAGCTCAACATGCCGCATATCTTTAATAAGATAGAAAATTGAGTTTATTAAAAATGAAGTTAATAATATTTATTAATCAAATTAATTTCGGGTCAGCGGAACCAATTTGTCTATGACTTATATATATGACGCTTGTCTATGCAACAAAAATGCTATATTAAAGCAAGCAGTTAAGTAAGTATTTGGAAGTGTATTTGCATTTCGGCTTCGCTGCAGCCATCTTTACTAATTCTTGTTATCTATTGTTGTTAGTATAGCGATCTGCTATCTGGCTCAAAAAATAAAATAAAACAAAAAAAATGTTTGGGCCATTCCAGTTGAAGCTCGCGCATGTTCTGCGCATTTCCTGCAGCAAATGCAACTGCTGCACCTGCACCGGCATCCCCCTGCGCCTTTTCCGTTTTTTTTTTGGCAGCCTAGCAAGCCGTGCTGCAATTCCATTCACCTGAACCTGCGCCTATGGGCGGCCATGTGTAGCAGATTTAGTCAAATGTGCTTAACGGTTAAAATGGGTTTGGTTTTTCGTTCAGTTTGGCTTCGGGGCGCTTCTAGTTGATTTCTTTTGTTGTTTGAAAAATATTGTTATTATATTTTGTTGTTTTTCGGATCGGGCAGCAACAGCAAAGAGGAGTTGCTGCCTGGATAGGACAGGCCAGGCCAGGCCAGGCCGGTGCCCAGGGCTGCTTGACTTTGTAGGTGGCGTATGCGCAATATTATTATAACTGTGAGGCGTTCTCGTTTGCGGTCAGAGACCAACCCAAAACCGAAGCCTGACCAATTGGTTTAGTTAGTGAAATGTGGGTGTGCAAAGTTCGAGTGTGTGTGTCTTGTGTATGTGCCTTGTGTGTGTGTGAGTGTGTGCAATAACGAGGCGTACACTTTAATTAAATATTTTCTTTTTGGATCAAAGAAAAGCCAACATAGCGCATCAATAATTATTTTCATCAACTCTTATATAACACGATGCGCTACAATTTAATTAAGTAATCAGCAGCTGCATTATGTATGGCACTCGACTTCATAACGCGTATATATGTATGTATATAGAGAGAGACATAAATATGAGTATATGCGTAATTTTTAATTGCAGGCCCTCAAGAGTAAAAAGTGAGAGTGTTGACTTGAGCCGAGCTCATTAAAATTAAAAGTCTCGCGCTGTTGATTGCGCAAAACTTAAACTCAATTCGTAACACTGCCCAATAACTATAAA
Organism: Drosophila seclusa; assembly: GCA_035043575.1. Taxonomy (NCBI): domain Eukaryota; kingdom Metazoa; phylum Arthropoda; class Insecta; order Diptera; family Drosophilidae; genus Drosophila; species Drosophila seclusa. The sequence goes on along the minus strand of JAWNMX010000043.1, from coordinate 3,597,693 downwards.
TTATATATTAAAGCCAAAGTATTTTAGTTATTGTTATTGTTGTCTATTTGTGGCACTGCAACCACTTTTTTCCCCCTTTTTTTCGCTTTTTTTTGAGTATTTGTCATTAGCGCAGCTTCCAGTAGCTGGTGTTTCGGGTTTTGGGGCTCCATTTACGATTACGTGACGTGCGGCGTGCTAAATAACATTAACAAAGTGTTAAGAGCAGCAAATTTATGACTTTAGCTTTATGCTTAAGTCATCGAAATATTTGTGTGCATTTTTTTTTGTTGCATTTTTCATCTGTAATTGCAAACAGCTAATCGAAACGAAACTAAAAGCAGAGGCAATTGACTAAGCAAAAGTTATTTAGTTGAGCGCATTTGATTTTTGCTCAGTTTGAGCCGTAATAAACTGCAAATGCGTGTGTTTGTCTTCAGAATTTATACACTTACACATAAATCTTAAGTTATTTAAGATTTGTTTATGATTTATTTCACTTCCTGTACTTTGGGCATAAAAATCACCTGCAGCACAAATTGAAATTGCTCAGTTGTATAATCCAATAAAAAACGTTACTTGATTTTATCTATGCACAAATCATTTCATTAACACATAAAAGTCTTTAAAATTTATATGAAAAAAACACTGCAACCATAAAATAGTTTCATAAATATTTATAAATCATCGTTTGTGCCGTCTTTGCGTCTGGTCACCGTCAAAAATGCCTAGAAACCGGCTAAATTTATCAGGCTGTAAATTGACCGGGGGAGCAGCAAATGCAGCAACAACAAAAACAAGTTTCTATTCCAAATAAACGTTAAACGTGTTTGCATTATATATGCAAGAAAAATATACCAAAAAAAAATAATAAAAAAATGATATAAAAAGAATGAATGAGTGGAACAAACTGATGTAAATTTTAGCTCTTCATATAAATAAGTCAATTAAAACTTGGCTAAAATGGCAGGTGCTCGACACGCCTAACCTTCACATTTAAACTGAGCGTTTTCTGCAAATTGTTTTTGTCATGAATGAGACTCTGAATTTTTTTTTGATGAAGATATGATCAAAAAAAGATATATGAGCATGTGTAAGCCGCACGCAAGTTGATTGGCTAACTGGGCTAATCTATTGAAATCATCTTGCGAATTATTACCAATTTGAGTGTTGACGCTTTTTTGGCATTAAAAACCTTGACATTTGCCAAAGTAATTAAAAACGCCAGAAAGCATCACTCTTGCAGTTTGTGTCTAAAACCAATATGTGCAGTTTGTTGCCTAAGTCTTTTGTTTCGACATTGAGTTGCCTTTTGGCAAGCGATAAGATTTTACAAATAGGGTTTACACAAAAACAGAAAAAAACTAAACTTTCCAACAAGCTGTCAGCTAGTCGTAACTCTCGTAAATTCCGCCAGAAAACATTTCTAGCCACAGCAAAGAAAGTTGACAACAAAACTTTCTTGCAGCGCATTTGCATGCGTTCAGCATTTTGGGTTTTTAATCTTGCGGATGCGCAAATTTTGCGTCTGAGCCGCATGTTTAGAATATCTAAATAGCAACATCTACACTTTGCCACAAGTGTGTAGCAAGAAAATGTGGTTCATTTGGTCACTGGGCCAGTTGCAAGCGCACAATTTCAGTTCTAGTCTCTGTCTCTCTCTCTCTCTCTCTCCCTCTGTCTATCTCTGTGAATCCGGCTCTTTCTCTCACGCTCAAGTGCAACTTGCGTAGGGCAGGCCCGACCGCAAATTGAAAAGGCAGCGCGTGCGCCTCAAAAGGCAAATAACAAATTGCCTAGGCCAACAAAAACTACAACAACAACTCCAACAACAGTTCACCTTGCTTCGCTGCTGTTGCTGCTGCTGCTGCTGCTGTTGCTGCTTTTGGCATGCAAATTGCGGCAGACGCCAACGCAACAGCAACAACAACAGCAACACCAAGTGAATACAACAAACGCTCCGAATTCTGCCCGGAAAGCTGGTGCTTCATCTATTGTTGTGGACGGTGCCTCCCCCCACACCCACCCCTCCGTCCCACCCCCATACAACTGCGACGCCTTTTTGGCATACAAAAAACAGTGGGGGAAAAAAAAAAACATGCAAAACGTTTGCCCGGAACTGTCGTTGAGTGGCTCTTGGCATCTGCCTAACAGTTGCCCCTTTTTGTGGCAAATGGGGGGCACGGAGCGGTACCGCCTTGAATACTGCAAAGGTGAAAGCAAAAGTTTTGTTCTATTTGTTTCACTTGAATATAGTACCATGGACGACTGCCAGTATGTAATTTGCCCAGCGTACTCCACTACTTTGTGTCTCCCTCTCTCGCTGTCATTCAGCCGGATTGGCTACGGCTTTGTTTTTGCACGAGTTTATTTTTTTCATTTATTTTTTTTTTTTGTATCTCGATGAAAGGGTCACAAAAGCAAAAGTTGTGAAATCGCTTAGGCGAGCACCAAAGGAAAGTGGAAGCAGCTGTTGCTTGAGGATGGCCTGTTGTCGCACAGACTTGCGCATGATTTTTCAAATGGATTTATCAACATCTATATTAAATATATGAAGAATAAATACATATTATATATAATTAAGAATTTTTATAATTATTTACATTATTTTTGTTGATGTAAATGTATTTAATGATACACATTTCGATTTTTAAAAGCTTTCATTTAATAATTTTTCGCTTAATCATTTTATTTATTTTTGAAAATTGAAAGTGTTTACTTTGTGCCTTAATTTTGGCAAGTATATTTTAATTTACATTTTTTTGATTGTTATTTATCAGAATTACTTTTTAATAACCTGCCGAAATCGAATTTTGAATGCTGAAAAAATATGAATAAGATTTTGCTTGATGTGTTCGTTATCTTATCATGTACATTTAATGATAACTCTGACATTTTGGCTAAAGGCGAATCGAATGTGATTATCGAGCCGTTTAATTGGCAATTAATTTGCAGACTGTTCCATATTGGAGCGTGGGATATGAACGCCAGTCTTCAAGAAAGCCACTCGAGCAGACAGTTCCAGCGGTGTGATGGAATCAGGTCCATGTCGGCGCTGTAGCTGGGCGAGCTCTGTGTACTTTCTTCTTTTGAAAAATTTGAAAAATCATGAGCTTTTGTGTGTGGTAATAAAACTTATGAGTGGCACCCGCAATCACCGCAGCACATCGCGCCCCTTTTCATCGCCCAACACGGCCAAAACACTTTCATTTGCCGTTGACAGACATCGTCGTCAAGTGGCCAAGAGACCGTGTTGGTGATGCAGATGGAGGGGGCGGTGTTTTGGACTCACATGTTTGCCTGCTTTGTTTGTTTATTCATCAACGTCATCATCAGCGTCAGCGTCAGCATCAAGCACAGCATCCAGTTGGCTAGCTGGATAGTTGGATGCTTGACTCTCTGGCTGGTTGGCTGGCTAGCTGGCTGGCTGACTAACTGACTGACTGGTTGTTCGATCGTCTAACCGACGCTGGCCCCGCGGCCATAGGCAACGAGAGACGAGAAATTTCACTTTCATAAAATACAAAATACTCTGGCAAGTATTTTAGCCAGAGCCTCGGCAGAAATTATGGCATACTATCGTGGCTGCTGCTCGTTATTGCCTGGCATATTTTACCAGCCAATGGACATTTCCATTTATTTCCACTTTACCCATACAGATGCATGGCGCGGGTGCAGCCAGCGGCCTGTAATGAGCAGCAGTCAGGAAATGTAGCCAGGCAAATTCGACATGGAAATCCAGATGAATTGGACTGAGATTAGATGGGATGAGTTGATTGAGGCGTCGATTTGCCAACAGATTCCGATTTAATTGGCCAACATATATAACCAGATATTTGAATTTATGCAATCTGCTTGCATCCAAATTGCAACTAGGGACGATTATTTTCAAATTTGTGGTTCATTTGGCTTGAAATACCATATAAAGGTATGTAACCAGGTAAATTCGACACGGAAATCCAGATGAATTGAGCTGAGATTAGATGGGATGAGTTAAATGAGGCGTTCATTTGCCAAGAGATTCAGATTTAATTGGACTACATTTATAAGAAGATATTTGAATTTAAGATCGTAAACTTTAAATCTAACAAATTAGCTAAAACTAACAATGCTGATTTATATCTAACGATAACATAAATAAATAAGTATAAATAAATAAATTAAAGATCATTTTTAAGGCCAATCCAGCAAATGCGTAATGCTACATAAATATCAAGAGTAATTTAGTAAAAAACAACTTTTGAACCAAATTGAAAAATGCTTTCATAATAATTGCAAATATTAAACAGTTAATTTAAGCTCGATGCCTAATCGACCACGTCAATAAATTATAATGGCCAATACATTGATTCAATGAAGTTAATTAAATATTAAATAAAACTGAACTTATAAATGCATCCTTTTTTTGAGCTTTTAAGCAACCATGTAATTGAACTGTCAGCACTCTATGACTAAACGAGTCCATGGACTACAAGAGACCGCTTTAAGCCACATTTGTAGTCGAATTCAATCAACTGCTGCCGTCGGGTAAGATATCGCATGAGTCGGTCTCACTTGATTGCATGATTGAACCGACTAATTGAACAATTGATGCATGCGAGTGATTTTGATTACATGACAAACAAGTCTCGACAAAAACTTAATAAGCATATGTGGAGCCAAAGTCAACTGAGAGTAACGGCGAGGAGGTTGGCCCAACCGTTGACACATACATGCATACACACATGCATACATACATGCATCAAAAACACACACACACACGCAGCACACACTTCTGACTTTTACTTTCCAAAAATTCAAATTACTTGACAATTATTGTTTGCTATACTCAGTAAGTAAGGGTACTCCGAAGTGGGGGTTATGCGTTGAGGTTTGTATTTCATGATCTTGTGGCTGGCTTTGTAATTATTTCAGCGTATCTTTTGTTAAATCGCTTCAATTGATCGAGTGCCGAACACTTGAGAAAGTTTTAATGAACCGAAACGATTGTTTTGTAATTGATAAAATGCTTCAAAATTATACAAATTTATACAAAAAAAAATAAAAAAATTATAATAAAATAAAAAATTTAAACATTAACCACATTTGAAATTTACAAAATCGCCAATTTTAATTACTAGCTAACACAAAATTTCAATCATTTTGCTTTCCTGCTGGACGAAGAATCAACAAGTAAAAGTAAAAAAACATTTCGCACGCCAAAAAAAAAGTACACAGAAAAAAAAGTGAAGGCAATTGAAAAGCCCAATGGAAATACCACTTATTTTCATATTTGTGTTTTCGCTTTCGTTTACAAATGAAGTCATAAACTCGGCCAGACCGCAACTACCAGATACAATTGTATCTTTCTTTTCTTTCTCATTTTTTTGTTTTCTGAGACTGCGAATTGTGAATAATTAAAGAGCCGTTTGTCGCGAGTTCTCTTTCCCGCCGCCCGCCAGATAAGGTCAAAACGAATCATTAGAACAGTGAGAGAGTGCTGACAGCATTAACAATAGATGGACCTTATCTCAAATTATAAATCTCCCGCGAGCTGAATGCTTGGCTCAGATATGACTCAGTCCGGTACTCAAAGTGAAACTTTTATTGGGCTGAACTTACCCCGATGAATGACAATACAAATTGTTTACTTCTTAAGTATTTGACAATGGGAGATAATCAAATGCTTCAATACATACCTGAAAGTAAAGGAGAATAATTCTTTAGAGATTTGGAAAATTCGATTTACTTTATAAAATGTAATTATGAAAATATAATAAATATGTAATCAACTTTTTATATATACAAAAATATCAAAAATTGTATAAATTGCATGATTTAAGGGAAAGATTATATTATGAGGACTACAAAACTTATATACTGAAAAACATTTGAGGTAAAAACAAATTGAAAATTTGCTTAATCTATAAATTGTTTTAAAATATTTAATATGATTCAATTCTAAGCCACAAAATGAGCTTAGAATATTTACTTTTTAAAATGTATAATTCTCACAAATCTCAAGAGTTCATTGCCAACAAAAAATTATTAATTTAATATATTCTTCAAGCTGTGCTTGTATCTGTGTAACTCCCGTTTAAAAAAAATAGTTCCCCATATTAGCTTATAAATAACATGAAGCATCCATTTAAAGATTGTTGTAAATTTCTGCCATTAACGTTCAAAATGTGTTAGCCAACTTTTATGACCCAATTGTCATGCTAACGCTCTAACAGCCAACATTTTTAGCATAATATCAGCATTATATATCCGCTTTAGTTACAGTTAGTACGGTGTCCATGCTATATGCCGCAGGCGGCTGCATGGCTCATTAAAATGGAGAAGCCAATGGAGAAGAAAATGTATGTATAACATGTCACCAAGATCCTAAGCGACTCCAATTTCATTGCCAGTGTCATCTTCAGTAGCCAGGCCAGCAGGCCAGCAACAACGTCTCCATCGAAGCCATCCAAACTCAAGGCGTCTCTGTCAATGCTGGTTAAATGGCCCAAGGCAAGCACATTTGCAAGCAGCTTGGCCAAAACTTGAAACGTCGCCGCAACGTCTCGGTTTGGGTCAGAGTGAAGTGGCAGCCCATTAGGCTTGGAGAACAAGTTGACCCAGTTAGCATAAAGTGCTCTGGAAATTTGCAAATTGTGACAGGCCGCGCCGCCTTGACAAACAATTAAGTCACAACTTAAGCACAAATCTAAGGTGAATAACACCCACAACGCAGTGCCGGGCCATGTGACGGAAGTGACCTTGTCCATGGATTGGCAACTAGCGATGAAAAAACTTGTTAACTGGTTTGTGTGTGTTTTTTCTTTAATTTTTTGCTGTTTTTTCTTTTTTTTTTGGCTTTTTGGTGCGGCACGCGCGCGCTTTGCACCTTATTTAACGGTTTCTCGTGGGTGCATTGAACTTTTGTCATAGGCAAAGAAATTTGAGTTTTCCGGCGCTGCAAAAATACTTTCAATTGGCAATTGGCAGGAAGAAGCCGCATAATCATGCAAAGCAAACGCAAACAACTAAATCTAAATCTTAAACGAGCCAAATTTGCATTCGCGATGAGGTAATAAATAGCCAGCTGGCCGCTGCCCATCGATCGTCTGCTGCTCTCCGCTGCAATCTCTTCTGCCGGCATTTGAAATTGAAAAATGTACGTAGCCAGCAAATCGCATGCGAGAAAAATGAAATCAAGCCAAGATTATGCGCATAAGTTGTGTGTGTGTGTGTGTGTGTGGGTCGAGGGGGGGATGTGTATGGGTGGGTCAGGCATATGTATACCTGGTATACCTGGATATTTGTAGCAACGGCATATGTGGCCGTTATGGCTGCAGAAATTTATCAACTGGCAAGTGTAGCTGTGTCTCGCGGGCTGTGTGTGCATCGAATTGCGGCAGCATTCGGAGAAAGGTGCAACAAGTGGCAGCCAAAGTGCCGAAGTGCATGCAGATGCAAGCGCAAAACTGCAAGCAGCTGCTGTTGCAAATGCATTTCAATGCTTTATTGATTTCATACCACATTTGCCTCGTATAATTGTGTGTGTGTGTTCGCTGGTAATTTGCAAAGCCACACACTACAAATTTGTGGCATGCCGCAAGTTCAATAAACCCCAAAAGCCTGTAAAGTTAAGAATTGTGAGCAATAAAAACTTTCAAAGGAATTTTTCATTTAGCGGTTGATGAAATTTCAGTATTTTTATTGCAGCTGTGTTTAGTTTCCAAACACAAACGAAACTTATTCTGAAAACCTTTCAAAAATATTCGAAATTTATCTGCGTATTATGTTAATCTCTCGAAATAACTCTCGAAATAACTACCGTGAAATATGATTGAAACTCATTTAATGTGTGAATTACCAGTTCTTTGGGGGTTGTTATACGTGTTATTACATACATGTGAGCATGTATTTATGCCCAGACACATTCACTTGCCAGAGTACTGGGCCCATAACCTCAGATACACCTACCTGCTTCGCCTCCCTCCTTTAAGTTGGCAGCGTTTTTTTTTTCTTTGGTTTTTTTGCCTTATTTTTGTTTTGCCTTTTGCCGGCTCGCTGCTTTCTTTGCAACAGCATTTCGACATTGCAGCAAGCCGAAACGTTAACGTTTACTTTCTCCTTCGATGTGTACTTTTTCCTGCATTTTTATTACAAGTCGGCAACTGGTTGGGTGCAGGTCCAGCGCCAGTGCCAGTGCCCGTGCCAGAGCCAGTGCCAGAGCCACCTTCACCGCTCGCTTTTGGACTTTGCTTATCTCAATAAGTATTGGGAAAGCGGCAGCTTCAACTGCATCTTCAACTACAACTTGCTTTACGGCTGGCTGTGGCAAGTGGCATTGCACGAATCGGACCCCAAACAGCAAATAAAATTATAAAAAAAAAATAACATTGGCGATTGTTATCAACTAAATGGTGTTAAAGTGCGTGAGAAACAACATCGGGAGGATGTTAAGTACCACAATGCACAAGCGGAAGAGCCGCGTGGGTAACTTTTACTCAACTATTATACAACAATAACAATAACAATAACAACCACAAGCAAAGGGCAACCGCTCATCATACACACAATCATAAAATGAAAATACAGTGAAAATGTGTGTCTGCTGCAAGACCTTTTATGCATAACACGAGGAAATGCAATGCGGCAAGCTGACACGACGCTTAAAACAATACTAGAAAAGTAAAGTATTTCAAACTTAATGACTAAACTAACTACGAACAGTTTTCGGACTTGAACGCGTGCCGCTTACATAACACATACACACACACACAGGCAGACACACACACAACGAGAGCAACAATTGCAACAAGAGCTTAAGCCGTAAAATGTTTATCAACATTTGTGGCTATGCAGCCGTTTTAATGAGCAACAAAATTGAAACTGTAATTGAAATGCGGCGTTGTTGTTGTTGTTGTTGTTGCTGCCTGGTGCTGTCATGCAACATCGTGGCGTATGAGTGATCAGCCTGCCCCAACTCTATGTGCGACGTGTGTGCGTGGCGCCTCAAGTGGAGCAGTCCATGTGTGCGAAGAGTCGCATACATATGTACTTGTGCAGCAAGCATTTTTTATGAAATTTATTGCAACACATTTCTTGTGCCTAAAGAAGCTCAACTGATGGCTCAATAATCCACTTGAGTTGAGCTGCAGTTGGGATTTAACTGCATAATTGCAATAGATTACAAATACCTCAATAGCACCTGAAGATATATCCAATTCCAAGGCATATTCGTATTTGACAAGACAGAAGTTTTTATGATTTATATATTCTGAATGCCGAAATTGTAATCCACATCTATTTTTATGACTATATGCATATTTATATATGTCTATATCTATATGAACAACAAAAGCTGTCTGTTAACACCTTAAATGCTTAATTATAGTAGTTAATGTACAAAAAATGTATTCAATATTTAATATGTTAATTTTTATTGATCTTTTTTGCATTTTCTGATACGCATTCATTTTTGCCTATAAATAGAGCAGAACTATTTGAGATATTTAATACTAGTAAATAAAAGAATTGATCAATGCAGTATAAAATGGAAGATCAAACAGTGATTTGATTATGGAATATTGTTGATTGTGAATTGAATTATGGATCAAGCAAACGCTCAACTTTGTTTTCGACTGCTATTTTTTTACTTTGGCTTTTTGCAAACTTTTTAGCACTCGTGCGTCACAGTTGGAGGCCGGTGCTACAAAGTGATAGCGAGAGAGAGAGAGAGGCAGAGATGCTGACGATCCACATATGGTGTTAATTCAATTAAGATGCTTGTAATAACTAATTCGCATAGGAAAACAATGTGGAGCGCTAAATGAAAACCGCCTAACTAAATAAAACATTGGGTTTGAGCTAACTTCTGACGTGGCCTTTCGTTGCTACTCCTAACTATGTATGTGCTTGCGTAATTAGCGCCCGATGACCACATAAAGAAAAAGTGTAGCAGAAGGGGCGTGCGGCCGAGTTGCCGTGCCGGACTGAAGTCGAAGCCGATGTTGAAGTTGATGCTGAAGTTGTAGCTGAAAATGATTTTTAACACTCAGCAGCCATCGAAGTTTTGAAAAGAAAGCAGACGAAATGTTTTCATACGTGCTGCCATTCAAAACACTTGACAAACATTGGATGAGCCATCATACAAAAGTCGAAAGAAACACAGAAATAGAGAGAACGAGGGAGAAAGACAGAGAAAATACAGAAAAATCACAGAAATATTGTTATTAGCAAGCGACAAGCGCAGAGACAACAGACAATTGATTTGGCATGCAGCCGGGGCGCCAAAAAGACCTTTTGCATTAGCTACTCTTTGGCACACACACAGAGATCCGATAATAATAGAATGCGAACGCGACGTGGAAAATGGAATTGAAATTGGAATTGCCTGGGCCACAAAGCAAGGCGCAAGCAACGCAGTCGCTGAGGTGAAACACAACCCAACTGATTTCACTTTGCAACAAAACTTTCCAACACAACAAATTAATCAAATGATGACGAAGACGACGACGACGACGGTGACGGTGACGACGACCCAGCACAGCGCTCAGCTGATCTTCAAGTTCATCTCGCAGCTGAGGCAGCTGAGGTAGCTGCCAACAGCAGCAGCATGAGCAGCAACAACAACAATACAACACGCCGCCGACAACTTCCGCTACGGCAACAACAAAAAAAAAGTAACAAGCAGTATGCAACAACATTGTTGCAAATCTGAGATACTATTTGAGAGGCAAGTATTTTTTTCGGATTGCTTTTAAAGACATTTACAAAAATAGAATATTCCGAAACAGAAATTTAAGTTTTGAATTGATTATTTAAAATAATTTCCGTAATACCATATAAAATATATGTTAGGAAACAAAGTTCCAATTTATTCTTCGATCAGGTTTTTTTCTCATAAATTATGCACATGTTTCTCAATATAATTTAAGCTCAAAAAATACATAGTGTATATGATTAAAAATATTGCGAACATTTATAGTTAATTGTTTGATGACCGCATTTTATGACCTAAAAGCAGCGAAAAACATAAAAAAAAACACAAGTTTCATCAAATATAGGAAATGTGTGTAATAACCAGTGTAAACATTATTATTTGAATTTGTTTTTTGTTTTTTTTTTGGACCACCAAGTTACTTGTTTATAAAAGTGGCAGTGTGTCTGTGCTGGTGCTCTGCAACTGTGCTGTGTTTATTTACGAGCCTGGAACTTTGCAGCGTACCATTAAATCGTTTAAATGGCTTTCCTGCCACTTCATAATTTGCCGATCAGAGCGCCAAATTGCAATTTGCCCAGCAGCAGCAGCAGCATCAGCAGCAGCACCAGAAATCGGCGTGTGGGCGTTGCCCAGCGCCCAGTTGCCTACATGCCTCAATGTCGAGCTGCCCGAAGAGCTGAAGATGCAAGACATAAGATACCAACACAAAAACAGAGAGTTTTTTCTTCTTCTTGTTTTTTGTGTGCAATGTTGCATTAAATGCTGTCTAAATGCATTTGACCGCCAAACGACTTTGAGTGCAACATTGCAAACATTGGTAAAACCAGCAACAAACCACAACAGCAACAACAACAACAACAGCGGCAACGGCGTCGGCGACGACTCCAACTGCGTCTGGCAATTAATTGTATATTATTTGCGCGTCGTTTATTTGCCTCAAATTAGCCAACTTGCAATTTTTCTACAACAGGAAATTATTGTTATTGCCAAGGCGATTGGCGATTGGCGATCGGCGAACTAGCGACAGAAATCGAAGCAAATGTTGCAAGCAGCGACTGCAACAACACAAGTCGCCGCACATTTACATTTTACACACAGAAGAAAAGACTGAGAGAGAGAGAGAGAGAGGGAGACAATAGACTGTAGACCCGCAGTCTACGTATTATGAGTTTTGAAAGTGAATTGATAAGTTAAATAGAAGCTAATTTATGCGTTGTATAAGTTGAAAGATCTGATATAATGTGGCATCCACTGAGCATTGAGCATTGTTATTAAATCGAACTTCATTTGTTTAGCATAGAAATTGTTATGGCTTACGGATCATAATTGCAATAAATTTGCTTAATGATCGCACAAATTAAAAGAACGCTCAAGACATTATCTGTCCGATCATTAATATCAAAAGATAACATATTTTGCATTCGATCTTCGAGGATTGTTTAGCGCATCATCAATTAGATAAGACCGACAAAAGGCAGCAGATCATTAATCCGTTGCGGTCTTCTGGCTGTTGCAATTTGCTTCTAGTTTCAGTTTCGCTTTGTAGTCACTTTCAATGTTCATTGAACGTGGCCAGCTCGAAATGGACCAGACCTACAGCTATCAGTGGGCACATTTAATAGGCAACGCAACGATGCGGAAATCAAAAGTGTGGCATGCAAAAAGAATGGAGCTGTAACCATAAAAGAGAGCAAAGAAAGTTGTCATTTGATTATTGATTGTCGACTGTCTAAACATTTTCATTGCAACACTTTTCCATTCGGGGTGTTTGCACTTTCATTTTCAATTAACACAGCGTCGCGACAAGTGATCAAAAACAACAACAACAACAACAACAAAAATCAAAAGACTAAGGCAACAAACTTCGTCCGTCGTGGAAATGCAAATGGGAATAACCACGGCGACGGCCGGTTGCCTGTTTTGAATGTTAAGGCTGCAATTGGATTGCCATATACACACCACACACAATCACACACATACACACACACACACACATGAAACACACCCTCACTTCCCGTACCCACTAACAAATCTCCTGCTCCTCTCTCGTCGTTTCGGTGGTCTGACCGGCAATTTCCGTAGGAAACGACCCTAGAGGCTATCTCTAACCAATTACGCACCTTATGACCAAACATGCAAAAAAAAACTTCCAGTCCAAGTTGCTGCTTCCTTGTTTACATAATTATATGGCCCTTTGGGGTAATGGCCTCTAAGGCTTGCGGGATGCGCCAATTAGAAGCAGAAATAGAAAATAGAATCTGTGTAAATTAGCGCAAATTTTGCGTGACTTAATTAAAAGCGATATTACATCATAGGAAAGTGGCGCTCTCATAAGATCAACATCTCTTCTATCTATCCAGCACGTCGGCTTGTGCATGCCACTGGAACTGCGAAATGGATTTAGTATGTGAAGATCTGGTGGCAGTGGCAGTGGCAGTGTGAACGTGAAGTTGTTGACACGCCGCTTGGGCCAGCCAGTGAGTGAGTGTGCTGCGAACATGTGCTGGCTGGCTGGCTTTATGATTCCTCCGCTCTTATATAACTTAATTAGCTATCGAAAAACAAATGCGGAAATGGTAAGAAGGAAGTCTTAGCTGCACAGCCAACGACGACTGACTGTCCACAATGTGAAGCGATTCTAGTTCACTGAGGCGCATAGCCGCGGTAATCTTTAAGCAGGAGCGCTTATCTAATATTTCTGCAAATATTTAGCGAATACTTAGGAAAGTTGTCCACTTAAGCTAAAAATAACTGGAATTTCTACGTCCATTTAGATCTTGAAATAGTAAAACTTCAACTAATCAACGCATAAAAAACATAAAAACAATTATTAAAATTAAAGATTTTGTTTGTTTGCTTTAATTTTTGCTAATTGCATTTACATTTTTGCAATAGTTGAACAATTATTGTAATTACATTTGTCCAATGTCCAAAAAACGAAAGACTTAGGCAACAAACTTCCAATCAAAATAAAAAAAAAAAACTTAAGAAAAATATTTGCACACAAATTAAATACAAGCTAAAAATATTTGTGTTTAATTGCAATATGGGCAGCAATTAAAAAAGTAAGGCTTGTTTGCCAAAAGACACTAAAAACTTGGACAACCAACTTGACCAGTCACAAAGTGTCTCAAATGGTTTATTTTAGCCAACTTACAGGCAATTGAAACGCATTTCAAATCATTAGAAATACTACAAAAAAATATCAACAAAAACTAAATTCAAAAAGCTAAAACAAGTGGAACCAGTTGCTTTGGCTCTTGTACGACTAGGTGTATGTGTGTGTGTGTGTGTGTGTATGTGTGTGTGTCGCACTCCAGAGCTGAGCCAGCTAAAGCTGCAGCTAAAGACTTGAAGTGGAGTCATCTTGTGTGGCTCGGCTTCAACCACTCAAGTTGAAGTTCGCACGGCACTTGCAAAATGCAACAAAAAAAAAAAAAGAGAAAAAAAAAAAATTCATTTGAATAAGAAAAAAATTAAATAAAAATAAATAACATATTGTATGGGTGGAAAATAGCTAAAGAAATGCAGTGCCACAGCGGCAGCTGCATGACTGAAAGTACTTTCTTTCTTAATAAGATGCGCAGTTCGCAGCTCACAGCGGAGGCCAAGATGCGTCTGTGCCGCTGTGCCTCAGACTCGGCCAAGTTAATTTGCTGCCTGCCTCGAACTTGCTCTAATGCATGCAACAGCCGCATTGTCTGCAGCTGCTGCAGCGACAACAATTTGTTGTCTTATCTTACTCGCTGTCTCTCTCTCTATCTCTCTCTCTCGCTCTCTCTCTCTCTCTCTGTCTCTGTCTTTGTGCGCCTCTTTTAGCAAATGACACAAAAGTGAGTTTTGGGAACTGGCAAAGTGGCACAAAGGTTGCCTGTCTGCCTGCCTGCCTGGCTGACTGCAAGCCTGCAACCCATGGCGATAGCGAGGCAGGTGTTGAAAATATGCCGCCGTCAGCTAAAATTTGTTAGGGTGTCTGTCTTCTCAACAGCAGCAGCAAAGTGCATCAGCAGCAGCATCAACAAAGTGCATAGCTGCGACAGCGAATGGGGCTTTTGGGTTACTCGGCTATTGGGGAGAAGGGGGCTCATTTTGTGTAGAAGCCCCTAAAGATGCTACCAAGATATAACTAAAGGAAATCTTTTAAAATAATTATTAAATATAGAATGTTCAGTTTATTTCCTTATATAGAAGGAATACCTATTTTGATCTATTTGTAAGTTGTCTTAGAGTTTTCAGCTGAAAATCTTTTTAAACTCAAAAACTTTGTTTCATTCTTGATTAGCTCCACACTGATTGAACTGATACTAAAAAATAATTCTTCAATTTCCAGTTCTAACTGAATTATCAAGTGCGTCTTCAACTCGATCTTCTTTTTGTCAAATTAACAAGCAATAAAGTCAAAATGCGCGTTTGAATGAGCAGCTCTCAAATTCTGCACGCCCACGCAATTTGCCGATGGATTTGCCTGTCACTTTGGCGCTCAGCGCCTCATTTGCATGGAGTCAGAGGAGGGAACAGGGGATAGAGCTAGTGACGCCCACCAGAGACAAGGCGAAACGAAACGTATTTGGTTGTGTGTGTGTTAAATTGCTACTTAGTGCCAGGGCAAGAGCCAAGATGTATCCAGCAGGCGGGCTGGCGAGTAAACAAAACATGAAAATTAAAATTAATCAGCGAGCAAAAGACAAACAAGCAACTTTATAGCAAAGCGCGTCGAACACATATTTTCAGCGTGGGCTACCAAAATTTGTATATTGTTTTTTTTTTTTTTGGTTTCGTGGAAGCGTGTGAAAAACAAATCTCTCGAGTTATGTGTGTAAGTAAACTATTAAGCGAAATGAATGGCAGAAGCAAGGCACAAGATGAGTGCTGGGGATAAGTCTGGATGGTTCCCGTGGGGAGCAGAAGTCAAAGAACGTTCGGTTACTTTCAAATTAAGAGCCAGTTGTTCATGTCTTTTTTTTTTTGGCATTGTTTCTATGGCATTTCCGTTTTGGCCAGCTGAGAAATGGACCCTTTCCCTTTGGCATTGCGTAAGCGGCGTCATAAATGTCATCGTCTTGATTCTTGATCATCATCTTGATTGTTTTCGATGCGAACATTAGTTTGGCTTTGATTCTTGTTTTCGCCATTTGCGTAGGCCATTAAAGACCTAATCTGTTTTTTGTTGTTGCGCTTGAAGTGTTCTCAACTTTACGATCGTGTTTTGTATCTGCAGGGCTTGTTGTTGTTGCCACACACGCACGCCGGTCAATAAAATAAATTTGTATAGCAATTTATTTAATTAGCGTTGCGTGTTTCTTTCTATTTTGCTTTTTTTCTATTTTGCTATTTTGCTATTTTCTATTTTGCTCTTTTCTCTAATTGCGTCGTTTCGTTTTCACAGCTGTTTTAATTTCCAATCGTTTCAATCAGCCGTTTGAGTTCAAATCGATTTCGAAAATCGAGTTAAAGCAACACTTCAATGATTTTTTTTTATGTGCAGTTTGGTAATTGGAAATTAAGTGTTCTTCGATTTTAGTATTACTTTAATTTTTCCAATGAAAATGGCACATGTTGCCTGAGAACTTTTTTGAATCCTTTAACAATTTGAGGTTAGCTATTTTATTTATTTAACTCATTCATTAAATTCATTTTATAAAAACATATTTATTATTTTAATAACAAATATTTTTGTAGTCAGCAAATTTTGGATTAGTGACTAAGAAACATAAAGAAACAGAAGAAAGGCAGAGGCGAGAACGGAGCTGGGCAGAAGCACCAGGACGCCGACAAGCCAAGAGTCTTTCAGGTGGCTGAACAGGGAAACTGGGAAAGAACAGGCTCAGGATACTCACCGGTCTATTGACGGGACACTGTAGACTGAGAACTCATCTAACCAAACTAGGTATTTATAGTAGCGATGCATGCAGGTTTTGTGGAAGCGAGGAGGAATCCTCAACGCACATCCTAGCAGACTGCGTCGCCTTATTGAGGAAAAGATGCAGCATCCTAGGGCAGCACATCATGAGGCCCAAGGATATAGAAACCCTCAACCCAACAAAAATCCTGGCATTCGTGCAGGAGCTGGGACTGATGGAAGAGCTGTAGGCTCACAAAGGGGGCACAATAGACCTTATAGGTCGCAGTGCTAGCTTTTCCCCCAATTAAAATAATAACATATCTAAAATTAATATTTTTATAAACTTGGATACATTAGATATAGAATATTATATACTATCATTTTATTTGATTAATATAAATAAGAAATGAATAGAATATTTAAGTGTTTAACCTTTAGACTGTTGTCAAATTATTTTGTCTGTTCTAAACTCCTTCAAGTCAGCAGCTGGATGGAAACTTAGTGTAAGCCAAGCAAAGCTTCAGTTTTAATTAAAACAAATGCAATTTAGCCGTGCTTCTGGGAAATTTTGATGAACAGCTTTGATTTGGGCCTGAAGACAGCAATGCAAAAAAAAAGAGAAAAAAACCATGTAAGAGCCAAGAAAAACCACTGAGAAGCAGGCAGTGGAAAAGAGTGAGATGCATTTTTAACACCTTTTGCTCCACATACCATTTGTTGGTATTGAAGTGCCGTTAGCTGATGCGAGACTTCGACTGCGACTGCGACTGCGCTTCAATTGTTATTATTATTAATTAGAAAAAATATTTGTTGTGGGCTCTCAAAACGAAAATGAAGGCAAACCCATAGCCAAACATCGCCTGACGCTTATCGCAGCCAGTGCATCAATGGACCACGTCCAGCACTATTTTTATTTTTATATATACATTTTTTTAGGGGGAAATGCAGTTGCGGTCCGAACGGTTGCTGGATTTTGATTAGAACTTGGCCATGACATGCGAGGCTGGCTGAAACTGTGCGGCCAACACAGCCCGTGTCGGCAAATTAGAGAAAATTTTTGTTTGCTCAGTAATTGGCAAAATGGGCGACGACAGCGCGAACAAAACGGGCATCAAGCGTGTTTACAAATTTGATGCTATGCCCCCAACACCCCGTCGCGGCGCGCCGAGGTCCAGCGAAGTGACTTACCGGTTTTAGCCAGAATTTCTAACGATCGATAGATTTGCATTTTAAATATAATAATTTGCATGATAAAAAAACACATTTAGGTATTCATAAGTTTTATAGTTAGTGAATTGTAAACACGCATATATTTCACACACACACACGCAAAAAAAAACAAATAAAAAATAAAACAAAATTTCGCTTTCAATAAAAAACATATTCAACATGCTACAAATACGTAGAAGCGAAAAGTGCAAATCAAAATCAATGAAATAAAGCTTCAACAAAATGACGCAATACACTAAAGTTGTAAGATTCAAGATTGCAGCACGTTCAATTGCCTCATAAAAAATTAATTAAGCCTGGCAAAATTGTCTAACTCCCAGCCAGGCTATAGATCGGCCATAAAAAGAAGCCAATAAATGTAATTAAATATTAGAAGACGACAAACAACAAATTGCAAATTGAAAAAAGTCCGGCAAAACTTTCATTTCTGGTGTTATTTGATATACGGCGCGAAATTCTTGGCCGAAATGCAAAAGTTTTTGCGCGTTTTTAATTACAGAGACTCACGAGATGCGAAATACAAAATACGAAATACAAAATAAGAAAAATATGTTAATTGGCCAGACACGCGGCAATTTATGGTTAGACTCTAAAGGGAAATTGGTCAGCTTAGACAAAACTTGCCGGCTACTTGATGTGGGCAGCAAAAGTAAAAGCGAAGCATTTGCTCAAATTAGAATATTTACACAAATTGGTCATGGGTTAATTTGGGGTCACGCAGCATTTGAAAGCATTATGAAGCGGTTGAAAGATATATATGAGGATGTATGATCAAGACTACTTATTATTATAGTCGGGGAGAACCAGCACTGCGACCTATAAGGTCTATTGTGCCCCCTTTCTGAGCCTACAGCTCTTCCATCAGTCCCAGCTCCTGCACGAATGCCAGGATCTTTGTTGGGTTGAGGGTTTCTATATCCTTGGGACTCAGGACATGCTTCCCAAGCATGCTGCATCTTTTCCTAAATATGGCGACGCAGTCTGCTAGGATGTGCATTGTGACTTCTCAGTCTGCAATGTCCCGTCAATAGACCGGTGAGTATTTTGAATCTATTCTTCCCCATGGATATAATTTGCTTGAATCGCTTTTGATTGTAGCCACCCAGGAGACTTCTGGCTTGTCGGAGTCCTGGTGTCTCTGCCCAGCTCCGTTCCAGCATCTGTCCTTCTTCGTCCCTGATTTGTAGCGTATTGTGTGTCTACCTACGCCACAGTACGGTTCAGGGTCTATCATGGGTCTCTCTGCCCGCATTCTTGCTTGCTCAAGACTACTTATAATATAGATATGATAATATTGACATTGAGTACTTAAATCCCTGATCTGTCAGGAGAGCTTAAGTCTCTTTACAATCTCTTTACATAATTATACGATCGATCTCAAATGGGAAGCATGCACACATCAAGTATTGAAATATAGAAACATCATCAAAGATCAAAATTGAGAAACTATTTATATATTCTTTTGTCTACATAGTTATCGAAGTTGCCTCAAGGCTATGCCAACTGGCACAGCAATACGATTACCATTAAGAATCCCCATAAATTTGTCACTTAAGTTTGTAAACAAAGTCGCTAATTGCTGTACCCCTCCCCCCCCTCTGCGCACTTCATCCACCAACATGTCGTCTCAGCTGTTACCACAACTTGTGCCCAGTTTATGGCCATAATTGTTGACTTTTTTTTTAAGCTCCCAAAAGGCAAGAAAATTTATTTAACCAAAAAATAGAATGAAAAAGAAGAAGAAGAACAACCATAAAGATGCCAGCTGCGGTGGGGGACTGGTTTAAGATTTCTGATTGCTGCGAATATTTGCCAATCACTTAAGGCCATTTGATGAAAATGCCAAGCCAAAGAATTGATGAACATGTTGCGGACTTTTAGAGCGCTGATTGCTCATCAACCGAAGATATAAAATGTTCAGCTCTTGATTTTTTTTTGGTTGTTTCATCTTCATATTTTTTAATTAGGCACCTTATTTGCAGCAGCCAAAAACAACAACAACAACAACAACAAAAACAGCAGCAATCCAAGCCAAAAAGTGACCGAGAGCAACCGAAAGAATGAAGCAAGTTGAATCTTCCGCATTTGCTTTCAAATCAAATTTATATTTTTTTTTATTAATTTGCTTTTATTTTTGGCCAAAAAGCCAACCAAAAAAATATGACTAAAGAAGGAGCAGCCATTATGGCTGGCTCATGAGTAATTTTTGTGTCAATATTTGGTCAGTAATGTTGGCCGAAAATGAACCAACTCGAGAGGAAGTGGAAGTGGACGCTCTTAACGAATGACTGAGGCAACAAACTTATTTTTACATAATACCCCCGACGAGCGGCGGAGTGTAAATTTGCTGTTGACATTACAGTTGCCAAGATTGCTGTTGTTGTTGTTGCTGTTGTTGTGTTGTTGTCACATGCGCAAACAAACGACTTAAGTAACAAACTTGCGACTTATCGGTGTGTGTGTATTTTTTTATGTTTTTGTTAAATACAAATAACAGCAAAACAAAATGAATCATTTGTATCATTTGCATCTCACACACACACACACACACGCACACATACATAGGCATATGTGTAATACATGACAATAGCAATTTCAATGTCAAAATTGTAATTGCCTTTCACAAACAAAAACTAATTTTTGTGATTTATTTTCAAGCTTCGCTTTTGCTTTGTTTCTACTTCGAGTGCACCCACATTTCAGTGCTGCGTTTATAAATCAGCTCAAAACAGTCAAATTGTTGGCTTAGTTTCATTTTATCCATACTTGCAGCCGGGCATCTAAGTTATCGTTAGAGCCTTGTCACTTCAAACTAGATAAGTGCATCTTTAGCAACTTTGATTATTTATTATTTTTGTATTCATTTTGAACTTGCACAAAATATGCCTTTTCATATTTTGGTAGCCTAATGTCTGTAAGGGTATTTAATATTCAGCAGATTGTATTTATTTGTATCTCTGCTTAAATATATTTTGACAGACATCTTCAGCTACTCAAATATATTAATCACAAGAGCATTCACTTATCGTTCAGATGTTGTGCTCTCATTTCAAGCATTTTTTGATTTGTTTCTTGCGATTGTCTCGTGTGACGTCTGCTTTAACACCTCATTTTTTTTTTTGGCAAGTCACGAAACAAAAGATTTATGCGGATTATACAGCATTTTGTGGTACTCATTCTAAGCTGGTGGCAAGTGGAGTGAACGATGCGGGGTTTGCCGCACCATAATTGAGCTGTCAATGACATCAGAGGCCGAAAGAGTGCGGTACGGATTCGGATTGCAGCCGAAACAAAGAACCAGCCGGAAGTGCAACACAACACAGCAAAACAAACTCTCACACTCGCTGCCCCTTCGCTCCCCTTACTGCCCGCTGTGGGCATTTAGGGTTTCCATGCGCCGGTCTGTCACACAACTTTTGTTACATTTCTCGTTTGCATTTCGAGCATTTTTTTTTTTTGCTTACATTTTTTTTTTATTGTAATTATGCGAAAATGAAAACAAACACAATGCGAGAGCCACCATTGAGCGAGGGCCTCTGACTCAGCGTCAGTTGTGGCCTGGGCTCGGATGTCGACACCTGCACAACCCGCTTGGGTCACGGGCCAAAAATGTGAACTCATATGTGAAGCGGGGTGCAGAGGTAACTACTAGTTGCCCCCGCACTCAACACATGTGCCAAAAGGCCAACAAACGTAATGAAATTTTCGTTTTATGTCTGCGGCTTTTGTGCGTCTGCATGGCATGGTAATTATTCAGCCAAAGTATAAGTATAAATATATATTTTAACACACACATGTATATACTGGTCTGTGTCATGCAAATTTTGTTGTGGGGGAAGTTGCTTGAGAGATGGTTAAGTGTAGGGGTGACTCAGTTGGCAAATGTAAGCATGGGAATGCAATGAAATGGAGGTAGTTTTAAATGTACAATGAATGTACTTTAAGGGTTGCTCAGAAGACGTTTACAAAATATAAACAAAAATTGTGACAGCTGTGGCACTCTTTGTATGTACTCGAGACATAGTCATACGCTGCAAACCATTCGATAATTTAGATATTCCATCAACTTCAAAAGCAATAAATATAATTTTTCAGCTAATTTTTAAGCATTGCCGCAAAGTTTCTCACACTGATGCCCCGCCCATTATTGCAAAGCACTTTACATGATTACATATTCAATTTCGAGTCTTGCATAATTTCAGCTGCCATAAAAAACAATCATGTGTTACGCGCATAAGTTATCAAATATTTACAAAAATATCTTTAATTGCAAACTCAAATATCCATAACAAAGACGCACTTAACGTCACGCCCCCTCCTCAAACGGAAGAGCGGCAATAATCAAGGAAAAAAAACCCAAAAAAAAAAAACGCTTTTGCAAAAACATAAAACTTTCGCACGCCCCGATGACAAAGTGAACCGCGTGCAGCCGCATCACCAACGCATCGTGCAATGAAACTGAGAAACACTTTCAAATGGTTTTGGGGGCGCCTCGAATTGACAAGCGAGTTGTGCTGGACGCCTACACGTCAGACGCAGCCTCCGACATGGCCATATACAAACAAATTAGTGTCAGGCGCAAAAAGCGACTCATGAAAAGCAAAAGTGTTCACAAATGTGACACATAAGCGCGTTGAGGGAGAAGATGACGGAAAAAACCACATTCATACAAAAGAAAAAAAAACCAAAAAAAAAAAAAAACTTTTACTTTTCAAGTATAAAAGTATTTGCGCATCATGCAATTTGATTTGCAATCGCAAATCATAATATTCAAGATGTGTTTTTGAGTGCGTCAATCACACAAGCAACAATAACAACAACAACAACAACCACGGCTAAAATGTGAACTAATCAAGTTTGTTGCTTCAGTCATTTGATTGATTTCTGCTTCACAGCGCATCAAAATGCATTTTACTCATTTTTTTTTTGGTCGGCTTTTTAGTTATGCTTGTGGGTGGTTTTTTTTTGGAGCAAAGTAAAAGGCTTTTAAATAACATAAAACTATTTTGGCGAGTTTTGTTTTTGCGCCTTATGCAATGGCTTAGGCGAGACCGCCTACTTGGATCGATGTTGTGGGCAGTGTAAGGAGCTCAAAGAGCCGCCTAAAATTGAAAGTGATTTTTCAGATTTTTATTTGCATTTTCATTGCACAAGTGCTGGGAATTTAAATTGCCTGAAATATTGCTAATGGAAATGCTTGCAAAGAAAGGAATATGCACACTAGAAATACCGTTAAATCAACAGTTTCGCTTATGTTGATTGGCAAATAAAATAATTTGATTGAGTTTCGCAACAAAGAAGCAAAGTTTTTTTTTTTGTTTGTTTTTAATGCGTACACTTGAATACAAATATAATTAAAAGTTTGTTATTTTTAAATTATATTTATTATTGTTATTGTTTGCTTTTGAATTGAGTGAGTATATGTATGTGTACTTTTAATGTTGTGCTTAATAATCATGCAATTATTCAAGCCTTCAAACTTTTACCAAACTTTAACTTTGCTGCTCTATTTTTTAGTTTTTGTTTTTTGGCAATTTCCTAAATTGATTAGTGTGACGCCCTTGGAACTCGGATCACGCCTCCCCTGATTTGCATCACAGTGTGTTGCACATGAAATGCGCCAAGTCATCAAAATTAGCCAAATGCGAGTTAATTTTTAAATTTCAAAGCTATTTTCGCATGTACGAATTGTAACAGCGGTCAACAAGCAAATGTAAAAAAAACACAACAAGCAACCCGAATGTAAGGCAAAAGGCAACCGAAACAGGTAATAAAAGAGTGCAAAAATTGCCAAATTATATGTGCCCGAAATTTGTTCAGCGATAAAATTGCAATTTGCGTTTAATTTGGGGTCACAGCGCTGCGTTATGCAAAGCTTAACAGAGGGAGCCAAGGCGCTGTTAAAGGACGCCATGGTCGCTGTTAGGCAATTACTGTTATTGTTTTTCGTCTTCCTCTTCTTAGCTTTGGTCTTTTTTTTTTTTTGTTGCTGTTACAGTTTTGAAGGCATTTTAATTGCAGCCCCCGCGGCCAAGCTAAATGACACATGCGCTCAACTTGGCCGGGCCACTTTGCTGCTGCTGCTACTTGTTGTTGCTGCTGGTGCTGCTGCTGGTGATGCTGCTGCTGGTGCCGCTGTTTGTGAAGACTTTCACTTTGCCGCAAAGAGATGAAATGG
This sequence comes from Drosophila seclusa, assembly GCA_035043575.1. NCBI lineage: Eukaryota > Metazoa > Arthropoda > Insecta > Diptera > Drosophilidae > Drosophila > Drosophila seclusa. The sequence goes on along the minus strand of JAWNMX010000043.1, from coordinate 3,573,768 downwards.
TTATTGACTCTTTGGCCAAAAATAAAACCGAACCAATTAAACTATTAGCGTACACTATGAAATAGCTTTGAAAACCAGATCGACGCAATTTGGTTAATTTCGACTTTACTTGTTTCGAGTGTGTTAAATGTATATTTAAAAATATATCAACAACCGTTATTAAATGGAATATTATGCGGAAAGATATACAGATACCGACAATATTTCAGATAGCTATCATCTTAATAATAACTAAGCAAAAAAAAAAATAATAAAGAAAAAAACTAATACAAAAAAAAAAATTTAAAAAGTGGATTTTCAATTTAAGAACAATTTTATAAAAAACTGAAAATTCCCAAATTTGTCTTAAGGAATAAGAAACCATATTTTTTTCAGAATAAATCTGAATAAAAAATTCGTTTTAATGGAAAACATTTTTGTTTAGAAAATAAATTTTCTTTTTTACTATTGAATATTATATATATTGATTTATATATATATATATATGCTTATATATTATTAGTTGTCGGTGAAAACTTTGTTCTATTTTGCGAACAGCTTTAAGATATAGAAAGGATTCTTGTGGACTCACCGTCTTGCCTGTCTGGGTATCGATTGTGTCCAGCACACTGGCGCCTTGTGCAGCTGATGCATATTCCTCGACGATTTGTATGTAAGATCGCCGCACTCCGTTTGCCACACCTGCAGATTGCCCTCGGCCGGATAGAACGTGTACAGGCTGTGCGTCGCCGAGGCAATCACTGGCGATGAGCCACCGCCGCCATCGATACCGACACCAACGCCCATACACCCGACACCATCGACACCGCCAACACCCACAAGCGGCGACAGTTGCGCACTCGATATCGGTTGCACCAACAGCGCTGCCTGTCCACCTGCCGCAGCCACTGCTGCTGCTGCTGCCGCTGATCCTGCAACGGCAGCAGATGATCCGCTGCTTTTGTAGTTGAGCATGCGACTGTTGATGGCGCTGCTGCCACTGCCGTTGCTGCTGCTGCCGCCGTTGCTGCTGCTGCTGCCGCTGGTCACGTTGCCGTTGCCATCGTGCTTGAGGATGAGGCTGCTAGGATCGTAGGCATGTCGCTGCCTGCCAATCGCGTCCACGGAATGCGAACGCATAGCGCTGCGCGCCTGCGGCGTCACTTGGAGGCGCCGTCCGCGTCTGTAGCCAGCTGCAGTAGCAGCGGCACCGGCGCCAACGCTGATCCCACTGGTCAGGCGATGATTGTGAATGCTAGCGGCGGCACTTGCCACCAACGGTTGACGATGCTTCTGATATTGCAGGCGCTGCTGTTGTTGTTGCTGCTGCTGATGCTTCAGCTGCTGTTGCTGATGTTGCTGTTGCTGTTGCTGCTGATGTTGTTGTTGCTGCTGCTGATGATGATGCAGTTGATCCTTGTAATATTCGCGTCGCTGCAGCTGTGGCGCCGCCAGACTAAGTGCTCCGCGTACTGTTGGCTTCTCTGTCAAATTGTTGTTGTTGCTGTTGCTGTTGTTGCTACTGCTGCTGTTGTTGTTGTTGCTGCTGTTGCTGCTGCTAATGCTGGCACCGCCCGTTGCCGCTGAACTGAGCTGTGCCAACTTGCTGGCATTGTTATTGTTATTGTTGTTGTTGCTGCTGTTGGCAGTTGCACTTGTTTGATGCTCTGAATCGGTTGAAACCCGATCCGGATCACTTTCGAAACCTTCGTCAAGGGATCGTGTTGGACTCAGTATGGGCTTGGAGTGTTGCTCCAGTTTGGTGGACATTGCAGACATTATCTTATCGAGTTGTTTTTTGAAAAAATACACACTTGTTGCACTTGTTTGCCGTTAGCAATTGCCTTACACCAAGCCACCTTTTTTTTCTTTCTTTTAACTTGCCATGCACTTTACAAATTGGTTTGTTTTGATTTTTGTGTTTTTTTGTCTCGAGCGTCGCGAAAATGTTGCAGTCCGAAATTTGGTTTGTAACCTGCTTGAAAACTTTAGCTGATGCTCACGTCTGACTCGCACGAAAGTCGTTCACAAACTGTTCAGTGACGATGGCACAAAGTGTCGTCGACTGGCCAAAGTCAGACGAAAGCTTCGCTCGGCACTTGTTACGAATCATCGTCGTCGTCGTCGTCGTTGTTGTTGTTAGTGTTATTGGAGTGGCTGCACCTGCTGCGGGGAGAGCGCAAGATCAAACGAAGAGAGAGAGAGTGTGTGTGTGCGAGTGTGAGTGAGTGTATGAGAGCACGCGCTGCAAAACAGCTGTTGGCTGTTGACTGTTGACTATTGACTGTTACTGTGTTGTGGCTGAGCTATTCGCGAAATTTCTGAGCGCAAAGGCATGCAACGGGAATGGGAGTGGGAACAGTTAACAGGGCGAAGACCACAGCAGCGCTCAAACCTTGACTTTCATGCAAAAAAGCTAAGCCTGCGACATTTTCAAATAAGTTGTTGACATTTTTAACTTGATTACATGCAATTGGGAATTGAATCCAGTTAACCAGCCATGAAAGTTATACGGAAATGCTTTTTTAATGTTTTTAAAAAGTTTACTATGTGTAATTAAAACCTAATGGGATAACCTTTATTGTATTAGCTGCGTAAAGATCAGTGAAATATATTGAATATTCATTATCAGCACACAGGAAAAACCGTAAACATGTCTTACATTGTTATGCCTTAGTACATCAAACTCAACCACAATGCCAACTTTTCTAACCTCCAGTGTGCTGAGCAGCTTAAGCCACGCTTCGCCTAAAAAGCCACATGCGCTCTTTCTCTCTCTCTGTCTTTCTCTCTGTCAAGTATGCTCATTCGCGCCATAAAATTTTCATCAATGAAAACAGACGCTACAGCAACAACGACCGGCACAAAAAACCGCAAGCACGTCAGAAACAAACAAACCATTGAAAGCTCAAGAAACAGCTTCGCCAAAGCTTTTGACACCTGCTGCACAACTGCATTGCGAGCAAATTGGAGAGCATCAATGAGATTGAGAGAGAGAGAGAGAGCGGTCAAATTTGGGGTCTACCGCTTGAGTTTATTGATGTTGCTATTGATGCTGTCGCTGCCATTTCATCTTTCGTTTCGCTGTTTTTGCTGGTTATTTTGTTTTTTTTGTGACCACTGCGCTTGCGGCAGCAACAACAACAGCAAGAGTCGGCCATTGCAATTTGATGCCAGGGAGCAATCGATGTTGAAGTGGAATGCCCTTACTTTGATTGATTTCCGGGTGCTGCGACGTTGACGTTGACGAAGACGACAACGATAGCAGCAGCGTCAGCGGCAGCAGCAGCGGTTTCATTTTTCGCCAGCGAAAAAGAAAAAGTGACCGAGACAATGGAGAAATTGGCTGCAATTGGCTATAAGAAGCAGCAGCAGCATTGGCGGTTGCTGTTCTCTTTTCGAGAGTATCACGATTATTTTGTGTTGTTTGCCGGACTTAAGTTGAGATTTACTGAGAATGAATATTTACAATTGAAAATAAGATTTTTCTAGTTTAGTTTAGTTGACAAAAGATGATAATGATAATTATTGATAATAATATTTATTATTATATATATATATATATGTATATATATGTAGGCTGCCTTGGTTACTTCGCAGAGTATTTAAAATGCTCGCTGCAATTTAAGCATTTGCATCCCTTCCTTTATTGCTGCTGTTGTTGCTCGCGTTTCTTTTTTTGCACTGGCTTCCGATAGCGATAATCATAACTATTGCTGCTGCTGCTGGCGCCGCTGTTGTTGTTGTTGTTGCATTGATTTTCGCTTTTCTTTTATGCGCTCATTTATGAGTAAATTATAATAAAGCAGCATTTTAATTTTTATTTTATTTAGTTTTATTTTCGTGTTTTTTTCTTTCGTTTTTGACACAGAAAATCGAGGCAACGAAACTGTTGTTGCAATTGCGCTATTGTAGCTGCTGTTATGTATAACAGCAATTTAATAATATAAATTTTATAGTTTGAACACCATAAAAATGTAGATCTTAATTATGTTGCGGGGCTGTTGCTGTTGCTGTTGATGGTGCTGTTGCTGTTGCTATTGGATTACGTGCCGGTATTTTGATTTTAATGGCAGCCCCACTAAATGGGATGACCTGCACTTCAGCTGGAATTCGGAATTGGATCGGCAACTAGCTGGGCTGGCTAGGCTTGGACCGTTACGGTTAGGCAACAATTCCAATTACAACAAACACGCCATAAAGTTCAACTCACGCGTAATGCACTCAACACTCCACAAGAGAGAGAGAGAGAGAGCAAAATATTACATTACAACAGGAGAGAGAATTGGGAGAGGATGGTCGTCGTATAATGCTTTATGATGGCTGGTGGGTGTTTTATTGTTGTGCTGTTCATTGTGTTGCTGTTGTTTCGCTTTGCGGTTGGCGGCCCAAGTTCAACGGGGTTCAAGATACAAGCGCAGCCACAATACTTGTCTGTTAATGAGCAGCCAGCCACCAGCAACAACAACAGCAACAATAGCAACAACAACAACAACAACAGCAGCAGTCAGCAAGAAGCAATAAATCAATCAAAGTGCAGTTAGAGTGTTTCGGTGTAATATCAAAGATGTGTTCTTGACTTTTGATGCTCGGCACTTAGATTACATTTAACAACACTTTCAAGTAATTGTATTTATTCAATGTAGAGTCTCGACTGTTTAAAATCTTGAGCGTAAATCAGCAGTCAGCCTAAATTTAAGAATGAATTTTAATTAATCAATAAAAAATGTTAGTTTAGATGCAAAACTGTAAAAACAGTTTGACGTAGGCCAAAGTACTCGACTACGCGATTAAAATCTTAATGAAAAATGGGACAGCAGAACAAAGTTTTAAGCTAATATTAATCTTCATGCACTGCAAAAAAAAAAAAATGTTATTCGTAGTTTGACAAGGATATTCATTTTATTTATTTTTTAAATATTTTTTTTTTCTTTTTATTATCATTTTTATTATTGTTACAATTATTAATAGAATTTTGAATATTCCTAATTTAGAGAAGATATTCATTGCTTTCAGTCAACTTTCCCAAGCCACTTTCAATAATTCTCAATTGATACAGGGTATAATAATTTTCTGCCCACTGACAGCACTCATAAAACTCAATTCTTGTTAATTTTTTAGTATCGACTGATTTGTTTGCTCGTCAGTTGCCACTGATCTGCGTGCCAGGCTCTTCTTTCATTCATCAGCACACACACGGCACACATGCATCACTTGGTGGCAATAAACAACCGTAAAATGTTTACAGCCAGCGTTAAACCCACAAAACTGTCTCCGCCGTTTGCCGACATGGGCGGCAACAACAGCGCCACCAGGCACCCAGGCAACTCTGGCAGATAAGATGAGCAAAAAGGGGCGGAGGGGTGGCAGCGGCAGCGGCAAAGGCAGGCACTAGTTTAATTACAACTTTACTGGTTATGACAGACGCTGGCACCAACAACAACAACAACAACAAAAATCAGCAACAACAAATGTCACATCATTTTCACAATTAAAGCATTTGCTTCAGCAGCGCAGGGGCTGAGAATTGCCGAGGGGCGGCACACAGTTTGGCAACAGGTGCAACAGGCTAAGCTCGAGGCAGCGAAGCCTGATACAAACTCTGTGGCACACGCATGCGTAAAACGGTTGTTAGCAGTTGCAACGGCAGCAACATGCACGAAATTGTTTGCTTGGCGCTGAGACAAGAAAAACGCGCGACGCTAGACCCAAAGTGCCGGGGACATGTTCTGCCAGTTGCAGAGTTGCCGCGCTGCAAGTTGCAAGTTGCGGCGACAACGATAACAGCTACACGCGACTAGCAGCAACCAGCAACAAGGCGTGAATGCCGTAAGCCAATACTAACACACACACACACACACGAACTGGCACAGTGCTTTGGGACTTAAGTAAAAGGAAAAGTGTAAACGCCTGTCGCCCCAAGGATAAATACTGTGCAACACTTTGCCATTGCCCTAAGGCTGGATTACGCAATTCAGTCAAGGATTTCAAGTCCATTAAAAGGGTGTTTATATTTTTCAAATTGCTGGGTTGCCTTAACATGTAATGTTCAAATAGTGTACCATTAGTTTAGGTAACGATGTCCACTATTATTATATACTCGTAGGCAGGAGTTAAGCTGCTGATATATAAATATTTGATCGGAGTTCGAAATATTGAAACAATGTTAAATACACATATTGTAAGTATTCAGTTCAGTCACTTTCCCTCCCTTAACTTTTCTTATTTCTAAGCTACAACGTTTCCCAATCTTTCCAACTATTTTTGAAGCATTTTACATTTTAAGATCGCCAAAATGATTACATCCAATATTATACGTATATATTTTTGATTGATTTAATTACTCCCTTTAAATTCTATATAACTTCAGTTTTCAATTTTAATTTGAATATTACATGTTTATTTTCGAAAGCCCTTTTGCTAGATCATTTTAAATAAGTAATAAATAAATTATATTTATTATAATTTGTAGATTAATATCAGTTGTCGTTTGGAATAAACACGATAATTAACAGATTTGATATTCATCAATTTATGTAAATGGTAACCACTGTGCAAACGTATCTTGGATGCTGTAACATCATTACCGTTTTGGCCATGGGCCGCTTGCCATTGTAATTGATGTTGTATTAGAACATCATTTACGCAATTGCTGTTGCTGTTGTTGCTATTGCTGTTGTTGTTGTTGTTCTTGTTGTTGCTGTAATCTGGTAGCTAGATTGCTGCAAGTTTGAGCTGTTTTCCTTGCTGCCGTTTAAAAATTTATATCGACTAACGATCGCACGATAAAAAAAAGAGCCCGGCCAGTTATCCAATTGACTGCCAAGTAGCGAATGCGAATACGTATGCGAAAGGGGCATGAAGATACGAATGATCTATGGGATGATACTCGTCATATGATCTGAAGATCACTGTGGGCTGTTTGTGCGGAACAACCTTGCCGTTGGCCAGGGACATTAGTCACATATTGCCAATAAGAGTAATGGCTTGAAAAATGGCCAATAACGCCCAGCTGACCAGTTATGCCATCCGCATTTTCTGCTCACTTATAATACCCTGTAAATATGGACAATGTGCAAGTGGGGAACATATAGATGAAAGGCATCAAATATTTCATATTTAGGCTATTTAAGATCTGATTTTTGAGAAGGCTTCGCTCAAATCACGCACCAAAACCAACTCTTGGCTAATTCACATAGTTGGTTACTGTTTTTCAAACTATCGCCGCATTGGCACACAAGAGTTGCCCAAGCGAATGTGGCCGAAAGCTCAAATGGTTGCCCAAAAAGGCGGCCCAAAAGACACAAACGCAATGCCGCCAATATTGCCACAGCCACCGCCCAGGCTGGCGGCCGGGTTGGCAGTCAATCGACCAACTTTACCAGCCCCAAAACCAATGCAAACCAAACCAAACCAAAGCAGACCAAAGCGAACCGAATCAAAGTGAGGCAAAATCAACGCAGAACGCAGATCGCAGAATCCGCCAAGTGGGCAAAGCGCCATCACTGGCCATGATTGCCAAATCAAATAGCCCAAAACGCTGCGGCACGAAACGAGGCAACATTTTTTACGCTTAAATGGCAGATTGTTAAAATAACAGAGGCGGCAACGGCACGCAAAATTGAACAACGGCATCGACAGGGAACCAGAAGGAACCACAGCAGCAACGGGGCACCACCAACAAAGCCACCAACAGGTGCAAGCCAAGATTAACGTAAAATCAAAGCGAAAAAACTGACGTTGCCAGCCATGTGGCAGAGGCAGAGGCAGAGACAGAGGCAGAGAGGCACTGCATTTCAAAAGACGTCAAGATAGAACATTTAGTTAACCCTTATGTGAAACTAGGCAAACAAAAGAAGTGCCAAAAGTTTGTGTGGTTCTTTGTGGAATACTACAGGAGCTCTAAAGCAGAAGATTAATAAAATTTATTTAAAAAATATCACTAAAAGTAATCGCAACAAGGAAGATCTCAATTATATGGTAAACTTATATTGAAATCATTTCAATAAAATTATAATCTAATCTTAACTTTGGAGCATTCCAATAAGAATTTGAGACTGTATTCCATATCAGGGGGGAACAATAAACCCCAGCAAGTCACTCGTGGGTCAATTTTAAGCACATGCAAGTTTAGCTGGTCGGCTGGCGGAATGGGTTTGAGTTAGGTTCCCCCGTTGCAGTTGCAGTTGCAATTGCAATTGCTACCGTCGCGTCGCCTGTCTGCAACAAAGACTTCTCTGTCGCTGGCCCGGAGCGCGCGCGCTTCGCTTTTGACTATATCATTAGAAGCATCATTAGAATCACTTGGCAGCGCCGGTTCGGGCAACGCCTCGAGTGGATTTTGTTGCATAATTGTTGAGACGACTCCATAGAGTTGCATTTCTTTCTTTGCTGCTGCACACACACACACACACACACACACAAGTGTCTGCTGTCGATATTTCTTTGCGTTGCACTGCAACTGCAACTGCAACGCTTTTGCTTTACTTTCGCATGCCACTTGCACTGCGCACATAGCCTGGTTCCCTTTCGCTGGGCATTAAACTTTTGATTAGCGCTTCCAAGAAATCAAGAAATTAGCCAACAGACTCGAACTCGTGGCCCAGCTCAGTGGCACCAACGTTAACATGCACATGCGACTATTATGTTGTTGTTGTTGTTGTTGTTTTTTTTTCTCTTTTCTTTTTTATTCCAGTTGCATTTTCTCTTTGTTTTTAGCACTTCCGGCTCTAGGAGAGCATTAATCACTTTAGCACTTTAACTTAAAGTTTCTTAAATATGATTAACGCTTCTAAATTTAAAAAATAAAAATAAAAATATTTATATATATATATATATCTATATATATTGTGTCTCTTAAAAATAAAATCGATATACAATATAAAATATTTAACAAACTTAAGAAAAACGTAAACGATTAGCTCTGGTTTAATTAAAGAAATTCGAAATAAAAAATATATATAAAAAAAAGTTAAAAAGGAAAAATAAATAAATAAATAGTCTTTGAGGTGAATCCACATGTAAAAATATTTAAAAAATATACAAAATAAGATTGACAAAATAAAAAAAAAAAAAGATGAAAATTATTGCATTCACTTTTTTTTTTTAATTATGTTGCCTTTTATGTTTCTAATCTGCATCTGGAAAATGAGCTGAGAATAACTGCGTTGCAGTTCTTCGCTCACATAACAACAACAACAACAGCAAGATCAACAACAAGATCAACAACAACAACAACAAGAAGAAGAACATCGAGTTCAGCTACGAGCTGTCCAAATTTGAGGGCAAGACGGGCTCACCGGAGAAGCCACTGTCGGATTTGGGGCTGCTCTCCTATCGTTCCTACTGGGCCCAGACCATACTCGAGATTTTGATCAGCCAGAATTCCAGCACGGATGGCGAGAAGCCCACCATAACCATCAACGACATTTGCGAGTGCACCTCGATTAAGAAGGAGGATGTCATCTCCACGCTGCAGAATCTCAATTTGATCAACTACTACAAGGGTCAATATATTGTCTGCATTAATCGGGACACCATCGAGCAGCATCAGCGTGCGATGGGTAAGCGCACGATACGCATCGATTCCAAGTGCCTGCACTGGACACCCAAAGACTGGTCGAAGCGCTCCAAGTGAATTCGCTATGCTGCCGCCTGACACGCTAATTAATAACAACAATTAATTAAGAAACCTCCAAACTGAAAGTACAATAAATGATTGCTTGAAACGCTTGCATCGTCCTCATGATCAACACCAACATCATATTTTCTAATACTTAATATTCATTATTTTACTGTAGTCGCTTTAAAAAAAAGGAAAGTTGAATTTATTTTTTATTTTAAGAATTTCTAATTCGAACTTTTTATTCTTTAGAAACAATTTGCAAGCGACTACTGTATACATATTATATATTATAAAAATATCGCTCAAGTTGTGATCCCTTATGTTCCTTATCATTTTTAATTACTAATAAAAAAGATACATAGATTAAGGTATTATAAAAAAAAAAAAAAGAACAGCTTACATGGGAACCACATCAGCTGAGTGGAGGCAAAGAAGCCTTGACTTTTATTTGCGGTATCTCGAGCATTGAAATTGCAACACGTAGCATCCATTTAGCTGAATGAGCTGAGCAATTGACATTTGCAATATGATGATGATGATGGGGTTGTGGCAGCAAAATATGTGTTCTAAAAAGTAATTTATTAATAATTGATATGTAAGCTAAAGTGATATTCAACGGATTTCACTTACACACACAAAAACAAAAGACTTTACACACGAACTTGCCAGCGCAGTTTATCGCAGCTGTTGCGATATGGGAGTCGCTTATGTGAAAAGTGGCAAGTGGCAAGTGGGTGCATTGACATTCCCGCAACTGTGTGGCGTCTCCGCTTTGCGGCTTATCAGCGTACACCGACGCCAACGCATTTGGCCACATTTATTTCCTTATTACGAAAGCAGCAGCAGCAGCCACAGCCACAGCATCAGCAGCCGCAGCAGCAGCAGCATCAGCAGCAAAAGACAAGTCTAATGTTAATTACGTGATGCTGCAAGGAAGTCGCGACACACATAGGCAATTTGCATTTATTTGTGAGTTTTCCTATATCCATTTTCTTTTTCTCTTTATTTTTTTTTTTATAAGCCACGAAAATTCGCCTGTCATGCGGCAAAGTTTCGTCGTGCAAAGAAAGTGAAAACCGAAGCGTGGAAAGTCGACAACTGCAGCATCAGCAGCAACAGCAACAGCAACAATAAAACAGAGGTGAAGATGCCACGTCAAGCCTGGCCTGCTGGCTCATAGTTCAGAGTTCACAGCGGTCAGCAATTGTCAGTTGAGGTGTCTTCGTCGCACACATCTTATGGCCATCATCATGTGAGCAGACGCCGTCAAGAGACGCCACGAAAGATACGACAAACAAATTGTGCAAGTTTTGATGCGTCTCTTGTCCACAATGCTTCCTCAATTGCGTTTGGGTTTTGTGACGAGCCACAAGCCAGCGAAATTACAGCAGGTTGAATAATCTATTAATCTTTGGCATTAAAGAAGATTACAAACAGCCAAGGAAACATTTGTCACTTGACGGGTGTCGGAGAGTTAGCTGAGTCAAAGATTTTAATGTGACTATGATAAGATTTTAATGTGACAATCGAAAGATATATGTATATATATATATATATATATATATATATGTATACATCAACAAAAGGATCACAGAACTAAGATCAACTTAATTTTATTGTATAAATCGTTTATCCAATTGAATTGAAAACCCTACAAAATAAACTGATCTTGGAGCTTAAATATAAAACACTATTACAATAATACTTTAAGTTGGAAATAAATAAAAAAAAGTTTAACTTATTTAAATAGGAATACATTAAAATAAAATAAAAATAAAATGAATAATAAAATCCATTATTTTTATTATATTTCTTTTAACACAATCTCGAAAAACATTCTCAAAAATAAATTTAAATTTGTATAAATAGAAAAAGTTGAAACTCCCCAAAAAATTAAAAAATTATAAAAAAAGAATCACTTTATCTAATCAGCTGAAAACTTATTTAAATTATAAAAAAACAATAAAAAAAAAATATCTAAATAGCAATCATCTTAAGAGTATCCAAATGTCGAAGGTTAGGCAATCAATAAATAAATCCAATAGGAGTCAAGGAAGACTTGGTTTCAACTAACAAGGTAATTTTTAAATAACAATTTCTAGTTTTTTTTTTATTTTTAATTTTTAATACTTTAATCAAAAACAAACCAACTTAAATATATTATAATACTTGTTGTGTTAACTGATTTATTTATTTAACGCACCTTAGTTGTTGAGTTTTTTAATATTTTTCAGTAATTAAGAAACCTGCGAGTTTTTTTATTATTATTTTGAAATAATTTCAAAGCCTTAGCTAATTCCGTGACCATGGATATATAGATAAGCAATCAACCTAATGGCACAGACAACTAAATGTTTATCATAATATATCTGGCAGCATGTGTTCAAGTTCGCGAACAGTCAACAAATTAAACTTCACTGGTCTTCTCAACTGGTGTGTGTGTGTGTATGTGTGTGTTGTGTGTGTTGGAATTTAGTGCTATTGCGTACAAGAAAGAGGCGTGACAGCCAAAAATAACAAAGTGCTAATAATTTCGGCATAACATTATGACCGAGAGGCCTATCAATAAACCTAGGGGGGCTAGTCGTGGCCACGAGGCAACTCCAGTCAGAGGTAAGCTCGATTTTAGGTTGTGCTCTAAACGATTTGCATGTAAATTTAGTTTTGGGTTTTTCTTTGCGTTTTCCTCTTTGCGATATCATTTCGTTTGGACTGTTAAAAGTGCCACAAGTTGGGCCCAGCTTAGCTTTGTTCGGGCCACATTTGGCCGCTGGCGTTGGCCAAGATTGGCGCACGTATCTGACAGATACACGCGTGTAATTAACTACTTTAAACATTCACACTGACAGACAAACAAAAAGATACAGATGCATGCGATATATTGCTGTTGCTCTTGTGGGCGAAGGCTGCCACATAAATCATATTGAATGAGCCGCATTTCATATACAACCAGCCAAATAATGGCAAGTGATTTGCAGCCATAAACAATCCATTTTGAACTTCATATTTCTTCGTTTTCATTTATCATGGATATATATTTTTTGTAATGCTTATGCGTATTTATATTGACTTTTGACTTTGATGATAATTACACATAAATATGTTTACATTTGTGTCAAGGATGAGCGGAAATGCTGCCAAAAAACACATTTATTCAGTAGTTAAGCAGATGATGCGATGAATCACGCTTTCAATTGATTGATTGATTGATCCAATGATGTCTTAATGGGCGTTTAATTGCCAACAGTAATCACTAGCTTCTTTCTCAATATTTAATCAATCGATTGTTTCCAGAAACACTTAACTTAATTACGCTAGACTATAAAATATTGATTTTAAACACACTTTTCTGCCACAATCAATTTTCAAAACTAAATTTAACATGCATCATTAGCCATGACCATGCAACATGCATATTGATTCACTATATAAACGAATTATTCTGATGAGAAGTTAAAATGATAAAATTAGGAAAGAGACTATGTGCATGTGTGTTAGTGTTGGAATTGGGAAGTATTGGCTAAGAAGCTAAACATATGTATATACATATATCATTATACTATCATTATTTAGCTAATCTATACAAATAAATTGAAGAAAATATATATTTGCATATATGCTCATTATCAATCAAGAATTTAGTCGTATAGCAGGAAAAACAAAATTTGTTTGAAGTAATAATTAAAATATATAATAATAATATTTTAATAATAAAAACTAATAATCAATTTGCTTATCTTATGGTTATTTAATTTATTATTTCTATTTGATTATTTTTGCCACATATTTGTATAATCTTTGGTATTATGCAATGTAGCTATTGAAAACGAAACCGATGTCAAAAGCGACGTTTGCTAAAAAGCAGGTTGTCTCTTTCGACTCACAGTTTAGCAGGAACTGGCATGCCCAACAGGCATTGCACGCAATTACCAGGTGAGGCATTAGACCCCGCAGCAGCACCAATTGCCGCCACTTTGCTGGCTGGCTGGCTGGCTGCCTCGCTGGCTAGTTGGCTGCCTCGCTGGCTGGCTGGCTGGCTGGCTGGCTGGCTGGGCTGTCTGACTTGCTAGCTGCTTTCAGCCAATTGCGGGGTAATTTGCAAACGCACAAAAGCGCAGTCCACTGACGACCCTAATTAGCGGGCGCAACGGCGAAGCAGAAGCCGGCTGGACTCCTCGTAATAGGCAAACGCACATAGAACAGCTCGTAGAAAGCAGAGCTAGAGCCACATCGAGAACGTTGCCAAAGACTGGAGGAAGGGGTCGATCTGCCAGTTCTTAGAAACCAATTAAGGCGCCAGCTGCTGCACACTGTTAAAGGCCGACAGTATTTGTTGAATAAATATAATAAAAAATTTAAATGCCTTTCAATAAATATTAATATTATGTTTACAATTCTTAGAAACAGTGAAACTGATTTTAATTATCGTCATTAATTTATTAATGACTAAATAAATGGTGATCACAGAATATGGCCATGAGTGGAGTCAAGGTCCTTACGCAAAGTTTACATTTTTATCCGATCGACTCCAAGATCAAATCGTGACTAGTGCAAAACCTAAGTTTGAAGCCGATGAACGTGGAACCCTTGTGGACTCCACTCACGCCTACAAACACTAATCACAATTGATTTATGGTTTTACATGTCTTTTGGGTTAACATCCAGTTAGGGATTTGTTACAAAGCTATTCAAATGCAATTGTACCACTGTGCGCAGGGCAATGTTTTGATGGGCGATGGCCCATGGACTCGCCGTCGCAGCCCGTTGCAAGCCTCAATTGAGATATTATGAAATCGTTTTGGTCGCTGTCGGTGCGTGCGGTCGTCCGCTAATAGAGACGCATCCTTCGCATCCGTCCTGTGGTCGTCACTGACCATTTGGCCAAGGCGAACGTTGTTAATGATTCGCCGTGCGCGCATTTAAATAAAGTGCTGCCCATTATAATGAGCCGAGTGCGCTTTTAACGTCTGTTGATATTATTCCATGTTATAAAGGAGCGGCCCAAACTCCCTATCACAATCTGTGTTCGCATCTAATGAGCGGCCCATAAAATGCATCAAAGTTTGCGCATCCACTAAAAAGGGTTCTCCAACTGCATAATTAAAGCAAAGACTTGGCAACAGTCTATTTTCTTTAGCTCTATTTTTTTTACCTGTTAGCCCACGCTGTGCAGTGGAATGCGATAATTATAAAATTCATTCTTCTTTACACGAAATACTAAATAATAAAAGTGAGGAAAACCAACAGCTAACAAGTGGCAACGCTCCAGTTGAATGAGGTGGACCAAGAGATACCCAGCTATTATCTAACTACTATTCCAGTGGCAAATTTTAATCAAAACTTTTCTTTCGGTGTAGCAATAATTTGCAATTTCTTGTTGCTTAATATTTGTTCAGAAAAATATATAGTTGATAATTCGGTATTTTGCTAAATGCCCAAAAACTTTCACCTTCAGTTCAGATCAGCGATTATATTGGAAGCATTTGTCAACAAGTTTTGCACCGGAATTGGATGCATAACTTCCTCGAAAACAAATTGTAAAGCATTTTCCGTTGACGCTGGGAATGGCAATTAATCAAACAACTGCCAAGTGGTTAAGGAAAAGCCATTGAAAGCCGAAAATTGGCAACGTTTGGCATTAGCCACATGTTGCATGCGGCGCGCTGCAGCGGCGGCGGCGGCAACAAAGTCAAAGCGGCAACAAATGTATCGCTGAAAATTGTAGCAGTCAACAGATAGGTAAAAATTTGGAATTTATATCATCAATTGGTCGCGGTGCTGTTAAGATAGCACTGTGGCTGTGGCATCGGAAACGGCAATGTGGCAAGCAAGTTGAGCATAGACGATGCTAAACATTGCAGAGCGTGTGCAACATGTGGCAATGCGGCCATTAGCTGGCAACTTTGTTGCATGCACCACATTGGAGCCCTCCGCTAATGACATTTGTCTGCCCATCGACCATTGGCCATGCCACATTCGCAATGATAAGCAATAATTGAAAAGATTGCCGGGCATTTGAATCGCCACGAAATGGAGCGTCCCAGCTGTATTGTGTGTGAAGTCGAAGAGGAAGCAGGCGATTGAAATCGGTGCCCATAATTACGCCCAGCACTCAGGCTAACGAAGTTTATGCCAATTGCTGGGCATTTGTCAAGCGATTTAAGATGCAGGCCGATGACCACACACGCATCAATTTTATGAGTTCCTTCTTCTTTTTTTTTTTTTTGATTTTGTTTTTGCATCCAGTCACTCTGAAACTGCAAAACTGAAGACTCATCGCCGAGGGAAGCTCATTAAGGCTAAGACTGCTCGTCGGCATTTCAGCATTTTCAGCTTTCATTGCGCCATCTCAGCTTGCAGTTTTTATTGTCGATTTTTCCTTAATTGTTTCTATTGCAAACGCTTGCGAAACTTTCTATTCGTGCATTTTCACTGCCAAAACAAATTGTTTTAAAAGTTGTTAAACATCAAGATGAGTTCAACACTAAATCCCTTTTTCCCGTGGCTTATTAGATTTATAGTTTTGGCTTTCCCTTGTCTCAGTTGCGGTGCAATTAGCCATAATATTTGTATTTGTTCCTTTAATAATCAGAAATGCTCAAAATAGTCAAAGTGCTCAAAACTAATATTTGAGTACTTCAGACTCGGTTACAGAGTATCTTCTAGTTCAGCAACCTGCATTCAATTGCTTGCTATCGAAATGAAAGCATATCTCAAATAACTTAATCAACTTAATATCAACACCCTGGGAACTTACTTTCAGTCTATTCTGATAGCTGGATTAAACTATCACTTTGTGATTTCCACCTGTGAATGCTGTCTCCATTTTCCATTGATGATTTTTCACTTGAATTTGCTTAAGCTTAAATTGACAAATGTTTAATTGACTTTGGCTCATAAGCCGCATAAGTTGGCTCAACTTTCAGTTTCAGGCAAGTGTCGCCGAGTCGCGACTTTCCCAAAAGCTGATTGAATACCGCACTAGACCAGACCAAAAAAAAACGTGCCACAATACCCCGCTACACCTCCCACTGCTCATGCCGCATGCATTGCTTGCGCATCTGCCGCTAATCAAATCATAGCGTTGACAGAAGAACTTTCCACCTGAGTAAAAGTTGCGTGCCCCGCAACTAACCAAATGGATCGGCTTAAGTCCACTAACAACAACAACTATAAATATCATAAGCTAGTTGCATTTAGCTGTTAATGATCATTAAGTGCGTAAACTAAAAAACAGAAACAACAACAACAAAATGAAACCAGACACTGGACGCGTATTTGCTTTTTGGCTTGGTCAACATTAGACATTTTGTCCTAATTACGTAGACAAACTGAGAGACTGAGTGAATGAAGAGACGGTGCAACAAGTAAGAGATCGAAACTTGATGCTGCGCTTGATTGGCGACGCAACGCGCAACTTCACTTTCCATTTAATCTCGTTTTGTGGAGCAACTGCAACAGCAGCAGCAGCAGCAGCAGCAGCAGCAACGGCGACGCACAATTTGTCGCAAGCTTGCATGTAAAATCGAAAGCCGATTTTCGTGTCAATATTTTGTTCAATAAACTGTCCCACACACAGATGACTGGGTCTGCGCGCGCGATGCGGAAAATATGCAAATTACAAAGCGACGAACGACGTCTTCAACTCTGTCTCCGTCTCCATCTCCGTGTCTGCCTCCGTCTCTGTCTCTGCCTCTGGGTGCTGCATATATTGACCGATTGGACGAAAGTGCTTTTGCCCACCAATTATGAAAGTTGTTCAAGTAGAATGCATTTCCATGGCCATGTCTTGAAAGTGCAAGTGGTCCGGCACTCGATGGCCAGATCGCCAGATCGCTCAATTGATGTAAGATCGTTATGGAACTGGCCGCAAAACTGATAGCACCTTGCAACAAAAAAATGCAACGCACACCAACTGATTGGTTTCACTTTTTAACTGACGCCGCTGACACATGCTGATTATCGCGGAATGCGGCCCGGTTGACACCTGTCGTCACTGAGAATGGCATGGAATGGCATGCAAAATGAGTGCACTGACATTGATCATGAGCATCAGAGTGAGACAGAAGTAGGGAGAAAGAGAGAGAGAAAGAGAGAGAGAGAACGAAAGAACTGAACGAACTTATCTTATTTAGTGCAGGAATTGTGTTAAATTAATAAATAAATATTAAATTAATATTAAATTAAATTAAAAAAAAAATTATTTCTTAATACAAGATTTTGAATCCGTAATTAAAAAAATAAGAATTCTAAGAATAAAAATATAAGCAAGGAAAACTTTCTTAAATTAAAATGATAAGTTTATAAAATTTAAGTCTAAGAAATATTTATAAAATAAAGTAATCATTCATTATAAAATCTTCTAACAATAAATACAACACAAAAACTAATTTGACAAAAATATTATTTTGTTGGTAGACAGATCAAACTATCAGCTATAAATTATTTTTAAGACTTAAGCATAAACTTAGTTGCAGATAAAGTTAAAAAATCGAATAGGTTCTCATATTCTAATCTAATACACCTGCAGCATCGTAGGGAAGCATGTCATGAAGCCCAAGGGCCTAGAAACCCTCAACCCAACAAAGATTTTGGCATTCGTGCGGGAGCTGGGGTTGATGGCAGAGCTGTAGGGTCAGAAGGGGCACAATAGACCTTATGGGTCGCAGTGCTGGTTCCCTTGTTAAGGTTATCTTTAAATTGTTCAGTATTGAATGGATTAACTGAAGTAGAACACTTTAAGTAGTCTGTATCGCATAGCCCACATATTTTATGCATTTTCTAAAGTACGTGCTCTTTGCGAATTGAATTGAATTGAATTTAGTTGAAAAAAAGCCAAACAATTTTTTGTGTTGAGTGCACTTTCATTTGCATTGTGTGCAGCTGGCTTATAGGAGCATATCAAGTCCATCAATTGTCACATGGGCGCAACAAAGGGCCAATTGGGTTGATGCGGCACCTGTCTGCCGCCAATCCTCTCTCTTCCTATTGACATGCACTGTGTGGCCGAGTGCCAAGTCATTTGTGGCATTAGTATACAATGTGTAAGTGCCGTTAAGCCAAAGTTGAGTTAACAACTTAATGCTGAGCCAGGGATTAGGTTTGGGATTGGGTTTGGGGATGTGCTGTTGCAGCTGCTGCACTGCAGGCAACAAAGAACTACAGTTATTTTCTTTTGAAAAGCAAAATGAATTAACGCTACATTAATTTAATTAATAATATTTCATTGAGATTGAGCAATTTTGAAAGAGCCAAGATCTAGGAGCATCATCATGAGTACATGCCTCCCTATAAAGATGCAACTACTGGTGGCGGCTACTGCAATTATTTCTGCATTAGAACTTCTTCTGAGCCGCTGGCTAATGCCAGTTTAAGTGTTGGAATGAATCTACTTTCAGCTGCCAGGCATTCAACCAGCCAGCCAGCCAGCCAGGCAGCCAGCTAAGCTAGTCAGTTAGTCAGTCAGCCGGTTACAATGTGGGAAAATACCTTGGCGAGCTTTTAACTTAATTCACATGGTCCGCTATTGCTATAAGACTTGGAGCCATTAACAATGCATGAAATGCACTCCAAGTCCTTAAGTTCATATAATATATGTATATTTCAGCAGAGGGGCGACGCTTTTCTCGCCATCAAATCATATTGAGCAAGCCGCCTGCCCCAAAAATGGCAACCCACACGGCGCCAGTTGCCCAATGAAGCCAAAAATAAAACCAAAAATCCGTAGAGCAAGTGGCCTGCAAAAATATACAGAATTTATAAAAAAAAAATTGTGCCAGTTTATGGACTAAGTTGTAATAAACATTTTTTTGTTGTAGCATTTTAGCAATGAATTTCAAGTAAAATAAAAAAGTTTAAATGGAAACTATGTAAAAACTGGGAGATCTGTGCAAAGTTAGAGTAGAACCGGAACACCTAGTTTCTTAAAGCTTTTATTTATAGATATAGATATAGATATAGATGTAGATATAGTTATATGTATATATAAATGGATCCGCCCGACTTCGACGCATTTGGTGATCTAATAAAATATCTTTTATGCTGATTGATTTCTGATCACAAAACACAATTAGGACTATGCTAATCATGCTGATCTCCTCCAATGCGTTACAAATGTTATTTGGACATTATAACGATAAGATATTTCCACAAAGAGAAAATTGTGTTTTCAACCCACAGCTTATTTAAAATAAATCAAGATTTTTTTAAACGAAACATTTTAATGAATTTATTATAAATTCGTATAGCATTAGATAAAACATTTGTTGCTTAAGTACATTGGAACAAGTGGTTCAGAAATAAATTAGGTAAATGACATAGTAAAGCACTCGCCGATGAAGAGTAAGAGGCAAGCGTAGATGATAAAATAGCTGAGGTGTGAAGGCAAACGCAATCATCATTAGTCGACAATTTCGGTTATTTTGGCACTCTCGGCGAAGACATCCGGAATTTCGGCATCGTCGGAACGTTCGATGATGCGATTCCGTTCCGCAGCCGCCAGGCATTGGATGGCCACTTCGCGTGCCTTGGCACGCGTATCATCGGCCAGTTGGCTGAGACCGCTGAGCAGCTCCATGATGTCCGTCTGGAGGAGTTTCGTGGCAATCTCGGTGCCGGAATTGATCATGTTCAATATGATAACAATGCCGCGATGCTGCACTGATGGACTGGGATTGGCGACGAGCGTATGCAATATTGTCAGCCAGCTTTCAATGTTCAGTACCTTGGCACAGCACTTGGTGGAGACGGATGTGAGCATCGCCAGAGCACCGGCACAGGCCATGGCCGTTTCTTCGTCTTCATCCTCGCAGAGCAGTGCCAAAAATTTGACACGATCATTTTCGCCCTCAAACATCTTGACCACATCATCGGACATGACCAAATTGCACAGGCACTGGGCCGCCGCGCGCGTCAAATACAAATGATCCTCCATCAGATAGAATTCAATTTTGGACACGCCTTGCTCCTTGATAATGCGCTGGCGCACACTCTCATTCATGCTGGCCAAATTGGTTAGTGCCATCAACGACTCAAAATTCTCCAGGGCAGTGTAATCCTGCAGCAGCAGAGTCAATAGTGGCCGGATCACATCCAGCGATCGTTGACCGCTGAACGCCACCTCGGGATTGATGGTGATGCCGATGCGAGCCAGTGCTTGACTCGCATGTCGTTTGCCCTTCTCGGTGCCGTCCAGTGCCATACGGAGCAATGCCTTAACTCCACCATCCTGCACCACCTTGCCGCGCAACTCCTGCAGCCCGCACACTGAGTTCAGAACGCGGGCAATCAGCTCCTGGGAGTTGTGGCTTTCGGTTCGGGAGAGCGCACAGAGCGCCGTCGTGATGCCCTCGTTGGCCAGCACAGTGATGCGTTTGTTCACAAAATCCACATCGTCCAGCTCGTGCTCCTCGGGTATGTGATGCTTGGCAAATTTGGCCAGTTCCACCATTTCGGGCACAAGCTCCTGCTTCTCATAGGCATTGCATAGATTTACAAATGTGGTGACGACGCCATACAAACACGACTGGTCGCCGGCGCGCGCTATATCCATTAGTGCATGTATGGATGCTGTGTCCTCGATGAGCTTCTCCTTGCACTCCGCATCCAGCGTCAGATAGGCCAAACCATCGGCAGCCCAGCGGCGTATGTCCTTGTCCTTGCCCGGCTTGATGAGGAAACGGCGACAGGCTTCGGCCAGCTTGAGGGCGGCGCCATCACCAAATGGTCTTATGGCCGCATCCTGACCACCATAGCTGCCCAGCTTGCAGAGTCCGACGAGAGCACGCACTCGAATTCCATCGTTTTTGGAGTGATAGAGGCCCTTCAGGATCTCCACACCCTGTTCGCACAGCGCCTTGGCCTTGTCCTTCTTGGAAGAGGCCGCTATTAGACACTCGCAGGCCACGCGCTGCTCCAACAGATCATCGGTTGTGGCCATGGCCAAAATCATTTGCAGAATTCCTGATCAAAGTAATTAATTAATAATTAAACTAATGAGAATTTTAAATCATAAAATACTTACCCTCTCTGGCCACAATTTGATTGCCCACATCGAGAGGACCGTTGAGAAGCGATGTAATTGCGACAGTGACGCGCACCTTGGACTCCAAGTCGGGCGACAGTAGCTTGTCCTTGACATATTCATCAATCTGATCGGTGAAACGCAACTTGGCCTCATCGTAGTACATGTTCTCATATATGCGGGCCAGGCACACCGAGGCAATTGTGCTCGAAGAGGCGGTGATGTTCATGGCGCTCTCGTACTTGTAGTCCTCGAGCTCGGAGCACACGTCGAGCAGGCGGCACAGGCCACGAATCTCGACCAGGCGTTCCGCCCAAGCGAGTGCCGTATAGTGAACGTTGCGTGTGATTAGCTCAATGACCGCATCACGTGCCTTGCCCGAAATGGTGCGATCCGTGATGCTGTACACCAAACACGTGAGCAGTGTATCAATCTCTCGGTTATTGCGATCGCACAACTCCTTGTCTGGCTTAGAATCGGACTTGTTCTTCAGCCCGGACAATGCATTCATGATGGTCTGTAAACAGAACTGGGCAGTTGACACGCAATCCTCGTGCTTCTGGTCGAACACACGCATAAACCAAGGGATGCCCAGTTCGGTGAGTACGCCCTTGGTGCGTTCGACGCTATTCTCGCACAGCGAGGCCACCACACGCACTATATTCAAATAGATTTCGTGATCCTTTTCCACTTTGGCTAGCGTGGCAATCTTAGACACACACTGCTCCTTGAACAGCAAATCGGCACCGGCTGGCTCTTTGGCCAGCACCACCAAATTGTTGGCACCCGAGCGTCGCTTCTCGATGGGCACGCCAATGTCAAAGGTCAGATCCATCATTTGCTTCACCTTCGTCGAAGTTTTTGCATTGCGTGCAGCATTTTCTTGTACAATGAGATGCAGTCGCTGCAACATGGGCTGGACCGATTTATTTGCCGGATCGGCCTTGAATAGCGCCGTGGCATCCTTGTACGCCTCCTCCGGTTTGGCAAGCGCTTCGTACGCCTGAGCGCGTCGGAACAGTGCCTTGGGATCGTTGGGCGCGAGGCGCAGCGACTCTGTACAATCATCAACAGCCTCCGTGTACTTATCCAGCTTCAGATAGGCCGCCGCACGATTCTTGTAAAACACGGGCAACTCCTTGTGCTTGGCGCCCAGTTTGATGGCGGCGGTATATTCCTGTACTGCATCCGACCATTTGGAGGCTTTGAATGCCTCATTGCCTTTGTCTTTGTGACTGATTGCGGCGGCATCAGCGGTGGCGGTGTCTTTGTCGTCGATTGTCATGATTATGCAGTTTTCTAAATGAAAAACTCGTATTTTAGCTAAAAACTGCACAAATGATTTGTATCCAATATGAGTGACTCACTTTTTTAGCCTTATGTGCGCTTCTTTTATACCGATTGGCCTAAATTCAATAGCTGCAGAAACTTCTCGATATTGCATACACACACACTCGCACTCGCGTTTGTGAAAAACAAGCACGCTGTTTTGAAAATTCTAGCAATCGCTGCGGCGATCTATATATAAATATCCAAAGGAAAACTAAAAAAAAAAACAAAAAAACAGCGGCAGCAACAGTTTAAAATTGCCATTCACATGTTGGCGTCTTCAAACAGCTGATCGGTGCATAAGCGATAAACGATACGCAATTAGTGTGTTTTCAAATTCAAGTTCATTTGTTTTGAAAAATGGCTTTTCGCTTTTTGTGATAAGCCATTGCTTAAAATTGTAAGAAACAGATATAAAAAAATATAATAAGCTTGAAGAAAATATCGATTACATTACATGACCAGCTATTTTAAAATTGTAGTTCGAATTGTTCGCCCTTGGTTTGTTTACACTTTCGCAGTGAATGTCAGATATAGTGGTGGACCAAAAACATCGTAAAATACTGAGTGCAGCAAAACTAATCAAAAACATCCCCTGGGAAGACGTAATTTATGCGCAATTTATGTTACGGCAAAACCTCTAGGAGCATTGTCACAAGGGATACTTTCGCTCTGTCTGAATATAGCTCACGTCTTTAGTCCAATAATAACAAATTAAACTTGTTGCATTAACAGTTCAAAAAAATACTCATTGTTGGGACTGTTAATACAATTCTATCGATTCTTAAATGTATCGCTACAAATGCAACGCTGTGCATTTTAGCATTGTTTTTTTTTTAATACATTTCTTGCAAATGCCCGGCACTTGAATATTGACTGATGAAAACATGTCGAACTCGGTAAATATATCGGTGGAGACAACGTGCGAGAACCAAATACGCGAAATTGCGTACGATGGCACCGAGCTGTACCAACCGTAAGTGCCCACTATTGCTGCAGGCGCAAAAACTGAAAATTGTCTGGAGTTTTTCTCAACAAGTTGCTCTCCCCACAGGCCACCGACGCTCTCCGAGAGTCTCGCCAAATGCGCGGCACGCATCGACTTTAGCAAAACATCACTGGATGACCTCAAAAAGGAGGAGAAATCGGCGGCTGCTGCCGAAGATAAGGAGGACAAGGATAATCAATTCCAGGAGAGCCTATGGCCCTGGGATGCAGTACGCAATAAGCTGAAGGATGCCTACACCGAAATCTGTGTGCTATCCGATGTCATTTCGATTGCCAAGGATAAGCGTTACCTGGTCCTAGATCCACTGCTGGAGGATGGCGACGACACCAAGGCCATTGTACAGGTTTACAGTCGCAAAAAGGCCCTTTCACAGGCTGCCCAAGTGCTTTTGGGCGGCGCCGAGCGATTACGTACGGCCCACAGCGAGCAGCGTAGTCGCAACGTATCCGATTTTCACATTGAGCTGCTGCGCTTGCGCCAGAACTGGCGCCTGAAGAAGGTGTCGAATGGTGCCATTATTGGAGATCTCAGCTACCGTACTGCTGGGTCCAAGTTCGGCATGAGCGGCACCTTTGAGGTGACCAAGGCCGAGGATGCCCAGGACGAGGAGGGTGGTGCTGGAACAAGTGCGAGTGCCTCCGCTGCATCCAGTGCCAGCAGCAGCAACAATGGCATGCAGCTAAAAGCTAGTTCGGCATTGCGCGTCATTGTGCCCGCAGAGCTGCAGGGCGTTGCCTACATAAAGGTGATCACCCAAAAGGATCAGGAAGATCTCTGCACTGCCCAGGTATAAATTATAAACCAAAACTTCTATTGCTATTGTTCCCACATTTTCACGTTCCAGGTGAATCTGATGGGCCATGGTCCAAACATTACCGCCCAGGTGGGAGTTTGGCAAAAGACGCTGGAGTTCGCACAGAATGTGCTCTTCTGCAAGGAGCTGTTTGCTCAATTGGCACGCGAGGCCATTCAGCTGCAGGCGCCCATTCCACATGTGGTCATTGGGAATCAGATACGTGCCACACTTCTACCCAATATACAGCTAATCATTTCGCTGTGCCACTCGACCAGTTTCGATTCCAGCCAGCCCGCGCCCATTAATGATCATGATCATGTGCTGGAGCACTCGCTGCATCAGCTGCTGCGGGAGGTGCACTACAAGAACTCTCATCATCCGTTTCCGCATCCGGCAAGCGCACCGCTTGGCCCCAGCAAAAAAAGGATGCTCGCCGGCCCAACAGCAGCCGATCGTGATGCGCTGCTGGATATGACCAAGACGCAGACCATACTCGAGCAGATCATTGCCCAGGCACAGCACATCTTCATGCGCAAGCGGACGCAGTATGTGCTCGATACGCTGGCACGCGATGTCAAGGATCCGCAAATTGTGTCGCACTGGAATGCTATGAACAGTCCCACCATGTCCTGTGTAAAGATAAATATTGTGACACATGGATATGATGCAATTGGACGCACATCGCTGGTCATCCATGTAAAGGAGCGTTCGCTGAAGTGCATCTGTCGCGATGGACGCGTCATGCGACTGTCATATGAGCCGCAGGAGCTGCGCGACCTCATACTCTGCCAAATCAATTCGCATCAGATTAGTTGCCTGGTCAGCTTGGCGCGCTGCATGGCCTGGACGGTGCTCTCGAATAGCAATCATCTGGGCATTGGCAAAGTGGAGCCGCTGGGCAATGCCAGCTCCTGTCTGTTAGCCTCGCCCAACAGCGATCGCATGATTGCCGTCCAAATACGCTGCGATCCGCAAATCGATGTCAAGGTGTATATTGCGCGCAGTCCGCGACAGGACTTCTTTCCCAGTCCACTTGTGCCCGAGAAGTTCTGGGAAAATTTGGGTGGCAATTTCAAAGAGGTAGCGTATGCAACTCTTTTCATACTATTATGTGTTTTCCAGAGGGTATTTTAATGTTGTTAGATAAGACATTAGAATTTAGTTTATATATTACGTTTAGGGTTTTGGAAACACATTTTCCATTTCACTAATTCTTATTCCGATGTTGCACAAGTCGTAAGAATATCTATTGTAGCAGCTTAAATCAAATTTAACGGCCGAAATTAACTATTGGGCGAAGTACCCCAAGCGCTGAGTGTTAAGATTCGATTTCTGTGTGATAGTTTCTATATTTAGAAGATAGTTTTTACTAACTCAAAAGTTAGGAATAATAAGTTAGGAAACATAAGTTAACTTAGTAGTTAATAAGCTATTTTATCTTGCACACCTCAAACCCCGACTATTCCCTTTAAGTATGTCAATTAATCTATTTTTATGTATTTACTTCAGGTGCGCTTCGACAAAATTGAGGGCAAGAGTTTTCTCAATAAAATGGAATTTCTGATGGCATCGCTGACCAGCAACACGGCCTGAATTGGAGAGCACGCAATTTGTTGTCCAGCATATTATTATTTATAGTTGTAATAAAAAATTGTTACTTAAATAAGCACACATAATAGATATATATATATATACATGAAAACACAGCTACAAATTAAGGAAATCAGTTTAATGTTGCATTTTGTAGACAGCCAAGTTATTCCAGTCGCGTTGCGGTTGATGGCTCTGTGGATGTGGCGGATCTGGATCTGGATGCGGGCTTGGCCTCAGGATGCTAAATGTATCCTCTAAGCTGACCACATTGGCTCGATTGGTGCTCTGTGTGCAAAATTTGACTTTATTCGACTTTGCTTAAGTGCAACAAAATTGTGTGTGACTCACCCAGCGTTCCAGATCGCAAAAGTTAATGTCATAATGTTGAGCCACCGGTTGCAGCGACGTCTGTGGCTGTGCCACACGCAGATAGAGACCACGATTTGTGGAGAATAAGACGGGAACTCGACGCGCTGGCGCTGAGCCTGCACCAAAGCCGCCGCCTGCGACTTGGCGATACGTTAGGCAACTGGACCATCCGTTGACAGTTGGCTCCGCTCCTCGGCTGACTTCCTCAGCGGCAGCCACGTTGCGCGCACAACCCAGGCAACTGTAAAGACAGGACGCCACTTTGCTACATTCGACTTGCGCGTCTCAATGGATGCGTTCGATAAAACTGCTTCAATATAAATGCATTTTCTTTTCTTAATTTTTTTCTTATAGTTGCATATATTTAGTGCACTCGGTTTATTGATTATTGAGTTGACGCCACTTCGACGCTGGCGGCGCTATCAACACTGAGTGAACAACTCCGGACATTCGTTAGCCTAGGTAATTAGCTTTAAGTGAAAAGTTTGTGTGGGCCATCTGGCATTTGGCCTGGCCAGGTTGCCAATGGCAATGTGCCTCAATCGACGCTCAATTAGTTCTGTCCTGACCACAAACACATACCTATTTGGCTGTATGTATGTATGTATATATATAGATATATATGGCAAAGACCGTGCGTGTGCCACGCCAATTTTGTCTCTCTGTCTGCGCTTTGACTTGGTCTCTCCGTGTTTTGGCGTCTCATTTTAACCGCACGCATTTCAATACCAAATTATGCAATTAAAACGGCAGCAATCAAGAGATCATTGCCCGCTGATGAACATGTTAGCCAAACACCAGACAATGCCACATAAATGTAATTTGATGCATTAGCTTCAGTTATCTATTTCAATCTGCTGCTCCGGGACACTAATTGCATAACAAATTATTAATAAGCATGACATTAAACAAAATATTTCTGATTCAAAGTGACAATTATTATGCTAAGCCCATCTGTTAAAGCAGCCAAATGTTTACTACTCTATCTAATCAGGTTAAAATGATATATATATATACAATCTAATCAGGTTAAAATGATGTATACCTTTTAACAAATGACATGCATGGTGCAAACAGATTTAAAGGTTATTATTATTAGTGAGTTGAATAATAATATTAAAATTAAAAGCACTTCAGTTGAAATTGTTGGCAGATTAAGCAGCGATTATCATCAAAGTGGCTTATAAGGCCGAATAATTGGATTAAATTATAAACAATTATAAATGCTACAATTTGGCTTAATCTTCTATAACAATTCCAGCTAATAGACAAGCTATACACACCAAAAAAAAAGTCGTTAAGTGGATGAACAAAGAAATTGTTCGTGATTTTTGACAAAAGATGATTTCATTTATAGTATGATTATGAATTGGGTGGAAATATGCTGATCCTATGATATTTGGAAGTATACTTTAAGTAGTTGTAAAGCTAAGGATTATTAATTTCACTGAATTTACCTATCGTCTGTTTTTTCTGATCTGGTCGGCTGGAAGATTATATCTTATCTTCAAGTTTAGTCAGAAATAGAAAACATCCTTCAGGAAAAATATTTCAGCTCGTAAAAACTTGTAAGAAACAAAAATAGATAAAGCTAAAAAAAAAATAAATCCATTTTTTACTTTTTACAAATATTGTTTTAAAACTTTATTTCATTTTATATTATATTCTTGTTTTGTTTTTTGTTTTTTTTTTTTGTTTGTGTTGTGTACTTGTAAATTGTATAATTAACACTAAAATACTTATTTAAACGTTTTTTTTTTTTGTTTTATATATATATTCAATCGGGATTTTTTCAATTTTTTTCTGGGTTTTTCGCATTTTTTTATTTTTGTGTTATCTTTCATGTTGTTGCTGTTTTTTTTATTTTTGTGTTGTTTGTTGATTTTTTAGTTTTGTTTTCTAAACGCCGCGCCATTACACATACATACATTTATATAGATCCAGCAATTGAAACGCTTAAACTAAAGCGTTGCAGATAATAAATTTAACTTAGATACTATTTAAGTGTTGTGGCTTTCGCATTCGCATCATTTTATCTGGTGCGGCATCAATTCAATAATAATAATTCATGCAGCACGCACATACATATACACATATATATATATATATATATATATATATGTATGCCATCAATTTGTCGCACTACATATTTTCAAATTCCGACACATTAAACATATACATACAATATTTAAAATAGAATTTGTCGTTAAATTATGTGTTATCAATTGATTTGGGGTTTTGTGTTTATAATGCAAAGAATTTCATTTTGATTTGTTTGTTTTGTTAATAGTTTAGTTGGGTTTTTTTTTGTTTTGTTTTTTGTTTTTTTTGTTTTGTTTTATGGGTTTTACGCTTACAAATTAGCTTTCAAATCTAAATTCTACGGATTTCTTGGTTTCTTCTTCCTCATCTTATTTATGTGAATGTGCTGTGTCGAGAAAAAGATGCAAGCACAGACATATCCTATTAATTATATTTATCTTTATATATATATATATATTCATATATATGCTACAAATATATATGTATATATACTTTATATGCATAATATTAACATTAGCTGCGCACCCACAGCCAACATTAACTAACTTTTGTACAGCTTTTTTTTAATGTATTTTTTGTTTTAGTGTGATATTTTTGAAGTAAACTTTTATTTTAGGTTAGGTTTTTGCTACATTTTGTTGCCTGCTGCCTTTAAGTAATAGATAATGTATATATATATATTTATAAATATATATAAATATATATTTATATGCAATATTAAACAGCTAAATCTTAGTTATACGCGTAGCTATTTTGCAATAAATATGTGCATACAAGGCGCCACAATCTGTTTATATCTATATATATATATATATATCTATATATATATATTTATATGTATATTTATTTATTTCGCTGCCCTAATGCACAATGTCGACATCGAAGGAATTTCGGAAATCGAAAACAAGTGCACAAAAGTGTTATTTGCCGTCCTCCAATAAAAATAATTGGGGTAAATCATAAATATTGCTCGATTTGCCAGAGACGGCAGGTTGAAGGAACTTAATTAACAGTTTGTTGCTTGTAAAACATACAAAAATATACAAACACAAATAGAAGTAAAATTTAATTTACACATTGAAGTTTGGCATGATTTAAGAACGAAAGTGACAAACTAGAAACGCATACAAATACAAAAATCTAAAATATATATATATATATATATAAAAACGACGACGACGACGACAAAGTGCCAACTTTACAATTTGTTTAAAAAAAAAGAGATACGCAAACAAAATATATATATATATATAAATAAAAAGTACATTGTGAGAAGAGCACACACACAAACAAACAAGATATTGCCATTATGTGCATGTATGTGTGTTACAGACTACATATACATATACATGTTCAATAATGCTAACTATGCTCCTTCCTAATATATATATATTATAAATATTTCATCTCTTTCGATTTGCATACTCAGTTTTTTTCTTTTGTTTTTTGATGTTGCGCCTTTAAGACTTTGCTTAACAAAAAATTGTGTTGTTTGCCATCTCAATTTCTACAATACAATATTGTTAATATTTATATACTTAGTTTATAAGTTGTATATATCTATATAAGTATATGCAAAAAATCACACAAACAGAAAATGTACATAGATGGTGTAGCTGTGTTAAATATTTCTTCTTTTTTTTTTTCTTTGATTTTTGTTATTTATTTTTTGTTAATAATGCAAAGCGCAAGTAAAATGATTAAATTGCTAAAAATTAGTAGACAGATTGTGTGTTTGTGTATATGGAGGCTACAATTTTTTGTTTTTTTTATGTTGTTGTTGTTTTTTTGACTTGTTGCAACTAAACTAATCAGAAGACTTTGCTAAACAATTGTTTGTTTGTTGTTGTTGTTGCATTTTAAGTATATTTTGCTTTGTTGCATTCGGTTTCTGCCATGTTAAAGTCAGCCGCTGAACCGCTGGCGTTGCCACCTGGTCGCATTTGTTAGCATTTGAATTTGAAATGTGAGTTGGAATATTGTTTGGTTTTCTTTTGCTCCGCTTATTATTTGCAATTTTACATATTTTGTTTTTTTTTTTTTTGTATATTTTTTTTTGTTTTGATTTGTTTGTTTTTTCGTTTAGACTATTACATATAATAATTACTTTACTTTATGCTTATGTACCGAGGATTTTCACTACCGTATGTGTTTATTTAGAAATTGAGTTCCTTTGCAAAATGCGCGCCAGTGGGCACAGTCGTCGGGTTGCCAGATTGGTTTTGGTTGTGGTTGCCGCTGTTGCTTCTGTTATTGTTGTTGGTATTACCACTTAGCAAATTGGAGGCAGCTGCTCCAAGCGCCGCCGCAGCAGCTATAGATGCAGCCGTTGCATTGCCATTTGGACCACCTCCATTGCCATTGGATGCGGCAGCAGCAACGACAGCTGCCACTGCAGCTGCCATCGTATTAAGATGTTGTTGTTGCTGGAGCTGCTGTTGCTGGAGCTGCTGTTGATGCTGGTGTTGATGATGTTGTTATGGCATAAAGTAGTCCGGATGATCTGTGTCTTTCTCAAACCGCTTGGCCTCCTCGTGCATGCTCTCTTTAATCTTCAGTATGGCCGCCGATTCGGTTTGATCGTTCTCGCCGGGACCGCCAAAGCCGCCTAAATTGTAATCGCCCATGCCGCTGCCAGAATCTTCGCGCGGCGTACCCGGTCCCCCGTTGGCTGGTGAGTTCTTCATGCCATCGAGACCGGTACCATCGGGCCCGCCGCCACCGCCATTAAGTACCGGACCCATTGAGTTGGGACCGCCGCCCATGGGTCCCATGCCGCCGGGTCCGCCGCCACCACCGCCGCCTCCGCTGCCATCGGGGCCACCGCCGCCCATCGGGAATTCTGGTTTCATTAATGAGTACATGCTGTCGCCGGGTCCGCCAACGGGGCCGCCTTGCGTGTTATCTTGCGGTGAGGGCATGATGGGCGTACCGGGACCAGGCGGTCCATTCGAGCCGGGTCCGGGTCCATAGTTGCCCGGCGATGATGACGAATACGCATTCATTGGCGCCGATGCATTTGGCTGCCATTGCGGTGGTCGCCCACCACCACCGCCCATGCCCATTGGCGGCATGCCACCTGGTCCGCCGGGCGCTGGACCACGCATGCCGCCTGGTCCACCATAGCCCATGGGACCCATGCCGGGGCCACGAGGTGGATTCATACGCGGATTCATGGGACCCATGCCGCCGCCTGGTCCCGGCCGCGTTGGATCCATGCTGTTGGGCATCATCGGTTGTCCGGGTGGCCCATTGAATTCATTGCCCATGCCCTGCATGCGCACACCGGGCCGTGGTCCGCCCGGATAGCGCGGACCGCCCATAAACGGCGGCTGGCCGGGCATCATCTGCGACGGCGGCGGCTGTGGACTCGAGGCGTGCGTTGGCGGCGACGGCCGCATTGTCGAATTTGGGAAAAAATTGGGACCCATTGGTCCCCCAGGGCCCATGGGGCCACCATCACCGCCCGGTGGCATCTGTCCCAGAGGACTGGGCGCTGGTCCACCAGCGTTGTGTGGTCCACCGGGTCCGATGCCGTTCACACCATAGCCGGAGCTAACGAAGCCATAATCATGGAAGGCTTTTGCCTCTGAGCTATGATCGCATTGATCGCGACGCTCCGGCGCCGCACAATACAGATCCCAGAAGACGCACCACCAGGTGTGCAGAAATCCCGGTGGTTCCCCCAGTGTTATATTCTTCTCCCATCGTATCTCCGAGAGGAATGTCTGTGCCGCCTTTTGGGCGCCCACGTGCAGCAGATATTCGTAAACATATAACGCTAGCTTCTCTCTTGCCTGCGCATCAGACGGCACGGCGGATGTCTTCGATTTTCCGTACATTTTACTGTTGTTGTTTTTGTTGTGATGTTTTCTGTTGTTACACTTTTTGAGTTTGTTCTACTCCCGTTGTGGTTGTTGTTGTTGTTTGCTCGCTCGCTTTCCAACTTCCACTTCCACTTTATTTAAATTTTTAAGTTTGTTTTACTGCTTCTCCTCTGCTGCTGTTGCTGCTGCTGCTTCTGCTGCTGCCTCCAGCGGCTGTTGCGCGCTCGTTTTGCTTTTTGTAGTTTTTGTTCTGTTCTGTTGCTCTTCTTATTGCTCTTGTAGTTAGTGTTGTTGTTGCTTTTGTTGTTATTTGTATAATTGGCGCTCAGATCTGGCGCTGCTCACGCAGCCGTTCTCCGCCGCTCTATTGCTTCCACCATTTTGTTATATTTTATTGTTTTTTATATGTTGTTTAACGTTCGTTCGTTTTACTTCGAAAGCCAAAATACAAAAGTCACTTGGTGCCTTCTACTTTGATTTTTACAATAAACTTTTAGCGCGCTACCTTGACTTGCTGCTGCTTGCTGTCGCCACTTCTTCTTCGCTTTACCGTTTATTTTTCTTATTTTCAGGTATTTTGCCTGATTGTTGCTGCTTCTTCTTGCACAACCACTGAAAACAGAAAAAAAATATATAAGCAAAGAGAGCCAAATATGAGTGAGTATGCGTGTGTTGCAAAAAGTGTATGTGTGAGTGAGTGCGGCTGCGGCTTGAGCGCGTGTGAGAGAGAGGGAGCGCGCGCATTGTCGACAAAACGGCACAAGTGCTACACTGCTATCTAAAAGAAATGGCACACGTGCCAACTATCAACACTGCATTAAACCGTATATTTTCAACTATTTGAATAATGGATTCCAAATAGTTGAGCATTGTCCACAAAGGGTCATAATTCCATAGTTCCATATGCAAAAATGTGCATGGTGCATGCCAGAAGAGACGTGCGCTGACTTTCGTCACAGACTTTAATGCGTCGTTCACTCGTGTGTTCGTTCCCCTATTTGCTCACCAGGTGAGTGAGTGATGCTCAGTTGTTTGTAGGTTGGAAAAGGCAAGGAACAGCAGAACAGCAAGCAGCGTAATCTGCTTCTGCCGCCGCGCGTTGACTGTCAAATGCTTATATTCAAATCAAATTTCGTGTACACTTTTGTGTACAGTGGAGCAGCATGATAGATTTATCGCTCTTATTGACACCACACACACACACATTTAGTTTTTTTTTTTGTTTTGATAAGACTGCTCGTGAACAGGTGTATTGCGATTTTACAACAAAAGCAGTCAAAAAGAGATAAAACGCCAAGGTGTATTGCGATTTTACAACAAAAGCAGTCAAAAAGAGATAAAACGACACTGCAGCGTATTCTAATAGGCGCTTACACAAGCAATATCCAGGGAAAATAAACTTTGTGAAGACCTTTAAAAATGCAGCTGTTTTCAAATATCCAACCACTTATTATAAAATTTAAGAATAGCTTGGAATTTGCTACTTTAATGCTTTATGCGTGCTTATTTTATACTAAAACTTCATTTGTGATGAAATCAAAAAAAACTTCCACACATAAGAATTTTCACCCTTTAGAAATAGCTTTTAAGCAAATCCCTTATGCTTTTGAAGAACTATCGTAATAACTAAATATGTATTGAATACTACTAAACAGTGGCCACACGCAAATCGAAACTCTACCTTAGCATAAAATTCTAATATATCCAATAACCAAAGACAAATATCAATTGATTTAATAGACAAAAATTATATTCTAATTTATTGAAGCAATTTATGTTTTTTAAAAATCTCTATTCAACAGCGTAATTTTTGGATTTCAATCGTATTTACATATATGGCATACGTATGAAATATATATACATATATAAATTGTCTCAGAGTGCTGCCCGAGGCATAGCTAATTCACACATTGCACAGGTAAAAGTTACTTTTATGTTTTTTGTTGTTTCACTGTCAACTCATTGGAACCTATTCAAATTTGACTACATCACGATTCGCTTGGCAGCTACACTATTTACTTGTTGTTGTTGTTCTTATTGTTGTGTTGCCATTGCTCTGTCTGCTTTCTGAGTTTCTTCTGGGCTTCTCTCATTGCTGCTACTGCTGTTGTTGTTGTTAATCAACAGCAACAGCATCATAGCATGCTGGGCTTCTTCTACAGGGGGGCTCTAAAAAATACCGGTCGTCGTCGTCGCTGGCCGAACCCCAAACAGTAATAGTAGTAAGTAGGTACAAATGTACGGTCTGTAGGCACATACAGTGGTCACTCTCCACATTCAACTACTACTATAAATGAAAACTATTCACAAATAATTACGGACGATCAGGTACTAAAATTCTTAAGCCATTTCTTCAAATAACGCACTTTTAAAAACCCTTATTTAACTGTAAAAGCTATTAAGCATATTTCAATTATTATATTTATTGTATTCAGAAATTGTTCGATAAAAATTTCGAATTAGAGTTAGATGTAATTGGCGAGTGTTCATTGCATATGCATTTCGATACTATTCGATACCAATCCATTGTTGCTGTTGTTACGCTAGACAACATCAACAACAACAACAGCGAAAATAGTATCGCGTTGAAGACGTCATCAAATTTTATACGCGGGTTTTCTTCTCTCACACGTTCTACATTTAACTCCACACCACACCGATTTCTAATGTTTTTGTTATTGCTGTTGCTGTTTACTGCTGCCGCATACGCACCTTGTATTAAACTGTTTTGCAGATGGATATATTAGTGAATATGTATTTGTATTATGTACTTGAGCTGCTTTTGGGTGGCAAATGTTTTTATTGTTGTGGTCGCTGCTGCTGCTGCTGATTGCAGTTTTATCACAAAATCAACAAGAGAGTGCGCTCACAGCGAATGGTGGTAGAGGCAGAGACAGAGTTGTAGTTGTAGTAGGATGAAGAGAGCAAAATACGCAATTTTATTACAATTTCATTGATTTTTCGTATTTGCGGCGCCTCATATGTTTTCGCGCAACATACATACGTATAACTGTTTATTATTAAACCGCGCGCCTGACGACTTTTTGCACCAATTCTCGAATCTTGCGCTTGTATTCGCATTTGCATAAGTATGTGTTGTTTGTGTGTGTGTTTATGTGTGTGTGTATGTGCGTGTGTCTTTTTAATTTCTTTTCTAAACACACTTTTCGCCTTGGTTATTGTTGTTGCTGTAATTTTTGCAAGTTTTCTCTTTACACGCTTTTCATTCGCACTGCGCTTTGTCCGTGTATTCGTCGTCGTTGTCGACGATTGCTTTTACTGCCTTCACTGCTGCTTCTTCTTCTTCTTCCACTAAAAATCGGCTCTTTTTTGCCTGTACGACGAAATTTTCACGGCGAGTTATTCCGTTGAAATACATTTTAAGTGAATTTCATTTCATTGGCAAACACTGCGTTTACATTTTCACTTTATTTAATTAATAATTAATACGATTTTTACACAATAAATGATTTGTATAAATATTTTCACTGCTACAAGTTGCGCTGTTGTCGTCGTCGTCGTCTTCTCGTCGTCGCGTTTCAAATGGCGAATGTGGTGGGAAGAAACGAACAAACCAACACTTTTTTCTGCTCATTATTTTGATAAGTGCTTTGCGCTTGGTCACGCTGGTTATCTCGCTCGCACGCACATTGTGCAAGTAGCGCTGCCAGATTGTCCAATAAAGCAGATTGGAAAAGAAAATCTCTGAAAAACCTGTCTTAAATGTTTCATCATCATATGATACAAATTAACAAAATTTAATTATTTTGACTATTTAATGAACAACAAGTACAAGCGCTCTAAGCTTTAACTTTTGATAACTTCCGACCGGCAGTGGTGAATCTGGCAGCGCCGCGGCTCCGGCATTTTACTCATTTTGTTTTTCCCTCATTCTTTACACGCTCTCTTTCTCTGTCTCTCATTTTTTGTGTACATGCATTTGTGTGTATGGGTTGGTACAATTGACTGCGAGTGCGTCGATATTGCATTCGCTATTGTTTCTTGCTGTGTTTAAAGTCGAGAAAGTGCAAATGGGTGAGTTCACAAAAAATTATGTAATTAATTAGACTTCTAGGTGCTTCATTAACATATTGCCACTGGTTGTTGCTAATTTTCATCTTGGAAACTAACTTGTTAAAATTGCCGCCAGGGATGTACAAATAAATCGGAATATCGAAATATCGGCTCATGTATATATCGATTAATTGTTTTTAAATAACTGATTGAAATTATAGTTCGCTAACAACTTTATTTTAAATGGTATTTATTTTTATTGTTGCTGAGTTTTGTGTCTGCGCATTTGTAAATTTGAAGTATAAACAATTTTTAAGAAATTGCATATTTATTTCAAATGCTAACAGCTATTTAATGAGCTTTGTGCAAACTAGCTTACTGTCGATTGCAAATTAGCCGTTAGTTATTCAAAAAAGAAACTTTCGCCAATTGCCAGCCAGTGCGCAAGAACCTTTTGCCTTGCCGCCAAATGGCAGCAGCCGCGTGGCATAAACAGAAAACAGTGCAACTGCAACTGTGCAAGGCATCGGTGCGAGCCACGGATTATCTTATTGAATCAAACGGATGCAATTACTATATATACCGCGATATTCTCGAGCGTTGTTTGGTGACGCGAGCGCGCTTCAAAAGTGGAAAGCGATGCAGCTAATTAATGTTGCACCTGCAATTGTATTTAACATAAATTTCAATTAAAGTAACATCTCACGTACGCAAGGACATACCGCAAACAGTTAAGTTGCCTTATTGCAAATGTTTAATTCAACATTTAACGTCTTAAATTAAAGAACAGCCAGTGACCGAATTTCGGCAACAATGGTTTACTTTGAAAATCAACTTAACTTGAAATTGAAAACATTCAATTGATAAATGTTTTTACCATTTTTACAGCTCAATTCAACTAGAAATATTTGCGGGCTCCATCATTTATCAAATGAATAATGGCGCTCCGCGACTATCTGTCAATTCCCCTTTTTCAACTTGTATTCGACACATCTTATTGGGCTAAATCGTTTAGCTGTAATCCGTTTCTATTTTTTTCATTGAAAATTATTATTTTTTATTTGACGGCCACTCGCCTCTCGCCAGATCCCAAGGGCAATATTCGTGGGTATTTGATTTTCTTTTGTGTTTTTTTTTGTGCTGTTTTTCTGCTGTGTTTGTAATTTTGACTGCAAATCTGATTGTTGTTCTGTCCTGCTGCTGTTGCTGTTTTGCGTTACAATAATTTCCGCAACGAACTCCTCTATCTCTCACGTATCTACCCCAACACCCACACACACACACATACACACACCCTCACATACCCGTACACATTGACTTACACAGACGCAGTTCTAGCATTCAATTAAAATCGTTTCAGCCAAGTTGCACTAACGGGCTTAACTATGATTTCGTTAGGAGTGTCTTTCTTTTTGGCTGAATTGAATTTCCGTTGCTAAACTGCACAATTTTTGCAGGCTATTTCTCAAACAGAGAGCTTATGTCAGAAATGCTTTCGTTTCATTGCCAACAAAAAAATAAGCTGTGGAATCCGCTTAGCACCAACATTTAGTTTCCTCTACCTTAAAGCATGCATGTGAGTGAATGATGATGATTTTATGATAATTTGATTTCATTTTTCCTTTTTATTTTCAATAGATGTAAATCGCAAGTGCTTTTTATGCTATTTTTTTTTTATTTACCTCCGATCCGCTTAAGTTTCTTTTTTATATATCTATATAAAATTCGGCACTCTTGGGATCAAAGTAAGCCAAAGCTTATTCCTCTGATTGGCCTACAAATTTTTGTATATTCCTCATTAGTAACTGTTGAACAGATTAAGCGAAATTTACGTGACTAGAAAAAAATGAGGTGTAAGACGGCATTTACTTTCTAGTTAAAAAAGTATTCCTAAACTTATTTATTTTATATCTACTACATAAATAAGCTTTATTATAGATATATATATGATATATTATATATATTGTGCAATGGTTAACTAATATTCGTCAACAATCTCTTGTCAACTCAGAGCAAAACAAAAATTTGTAAATTGTGTGACAAATGTTGAAGAAATTACATAATTTGCATAAATTTGTCTATTTTTTTTTTTACACTTATCGATTTATTTGGCATTCAAAACCCATTTGCAACACTCGAGACAATTTGCTTGTTACGTGTTGCATTAATGGCGCCTTCAGCGACACAATTTACACCTGCTGCACAGTAATTAATAATTAATCCCCCGACTTTCTGCAGCAGGTGTAATTTGTACATGTGCTTTATTTGTGCTGCATTTAAAGCTGCTCTAAGCCAATTTTAATGTCAACTGATAATTAGCACAGAACATGTGCTCTAACTTAATGAGTTAACTTCTTGTTAACTTGTTTTGTTTTCCCAGCTAATTGTGCGGAAATTGATTAGTAACGGTCCCCATTCGAGTCAGCAACTTAAGCGTAAGCATATGGAATACTTGTGCTTGTATAACAAGCAATTGGTTGCACACACTCCCACACACACACACACACCCATACACAGCCACACACATCGCTGGCAGCAAATGCTTGATGGGAGCACATATTTTACGAGTAAGTGCATCTTACATGGGCTGTTCACGTAGGCAGGCGGCAACTAGGCAGCGAGCCATTGTCGCCTTTTGGTTGGCTGCCAGGATTTATGAAGCTCTTTGCCCCAAAAGACGACCAGTTCCGTTTCCTGCCGCTTACTTTCAGGTTGTACTGCTCGTAATTCAATTGCACTTCCACGTACGAAAATATGGCAGCTGATTTATGCGATTTATGGCGCGGTCTTTTGTGACCCACAAACATTGGCAACAATCGCAACTCGTTTCACTTACTGCACGTCCCTATAAACATGTCCATATCTCCAGCTAGTTTTTACCATCATAAATATTAAGTGTGCTAAACCGACTTTCAACACAAAAAGCATTGTTGTTGGCTGCAAATAAAAACATATTAATTTCACTGGGAAAGTTGAAAAAGGGAAAACTGTTTCCTTGAGGAAAATGATTTACAATTCCATTGAATATTTGTGCATATTGCACAATTCAATTTTTTTTTTTGCTTTAAAATTTATTTAAATAAATATTCGACGACAAATCTCGTTAGCCTGGGCCCACAAGTTGGGCAGCTCATTATCGTTAAATTTAAATTCCCCGTGCGTATGCCACACAATGTGACAATGTGACCTGCCCCAACATCCAACATCGCCGTATCATCATGTATTGTATTATGGGGTCTTTTTTTATCGCTTAATTAAAACGGCTGACAAAGTTAATTTATTTTAATTTTAATAGCGGCAAAAATGTCAATTAAATATTTCATTAGCAGTGCATCTCAGGGAATATGAACTACCGCACATTTATTTACACAAACTCACTGCCACACACACACACATTCGCACTCACACACACATACA
Source organism: Drosophila seclusa (assembly GCA_035043575.1). Classification (NCBI taxonomy): domain Eukaryota; kingdom Metazoa; phylum Arthropoda; class Insecta; order Diptera; family Drosophilidae; genus Drosophila; species Drosophila seclusa. The sequence continues at coordinate 3,533,745 of JAWNMX010000043.1, read as the reverse complement.
CATTCACACTCACTCACACACACACTCACACACACACACACTCACACTCACACACACATTCACACACACACACACACACTCTGAACCGTTGCGCTGGAAAGCACGCAACTAATTAAGTTTTTGCTCTCAAAATTTCATGAGCATACGAGCAAGAGCCTTAATTAGGTACATACGTCTACTATATATATAGAGTAGATAATAAAATAAAAAATATGGTGTATTAAAGTTTAAAACAATGGAACCTGGTGTGCACTGTGGCTCTGGCCCCTGGCCCCAGGGATAGGCGGTGACAGCGGGGCAAAAGCCAAAATGTAAACAGAAGCAAAAGAGTTGCTCCGCTCCGCAGACACAGAAATTGAAAGCCAATGCCTGAGGGAAAGGCAGGAAGAGTGTTGCTAGGGAATAGGGGGGGTGGCACAAAGCTGCAACGTGTGGCCAATACACGCAGCAAGCGTGCGGAAATGGTGAGCCACATCCAGTCACATACGTACGATGCATACTTCCGTTGGCTTTGTCAGCTCACAGCTGGAAATGCTGAAATTTCAGATATGCAAATAATGTCCAATAAGCTAAATATCCGACATATCCAAAGATATGCACACTCTGACAATAATATGATGGAGTATTTAGAAAATTTACATCATTTTTTATTTTTTCTTTATTTTGAAAGTCAATTTCAAAAACAAAGTTATTTATTTGGAAAATATTTGCTTGAACTTCAAAAAATTACAAAATTTTCTATTTTCGATTCTATATAGAAAAATAAATTGAAGGACTTAATAAAAATGAGTGTAAAATCATTTTCAATACTTTGTATTTTGAACATGCATATTTGTAATGTTTGCAAATTTTTGAATATTTGTTTGTGGCAGGGAAAAACTTTGATAAGATCCTTAGTCTCCGTTTGATACTCTTTTATTCCTGCCCGATAATCAATTATCCTTGTTAATATTTACTATAATTAAATTCTGATTGATACTCGTAAATCAGATTAAAATCATCTGCATATAATTTACTTTAATCAGAGCTCAATACAGGATGAGAATCCCTGATTGCCCGATCAGTGTATAAATAAATTAACAGTTTGCTTAACTCCGGTTGCCACAACTCATTAACGTGTCCATTTGCAACAGCATACCTCCCCCCCCACCCTTACGCTGCGTGTTGTCGCAACTTTGTTGCTATTGTATAGTAACTGTATACGCCATGCAGAATTTCCATTGCAGTTGATGTGGCCTGTGGAAACGCATTGGGGCATGGATGCGGCGGATGTGGGAGATGCGTGTTATATTTACATGACTGCGTTTTGGCGTCAGAGCAGAGGCGCGAATGGGTTGGGGCAGGGGATGCGCCTATGCAGCGACAACGATAACATTCCAAAGTAAACACTGACTACGTGCGGCAATAGTAACAGCAGCCGCATCAGTATTCGTGCCACATGCAACAACAACATTTAAGGCAACCTCAACTCCAGCAACTACAATACAATCTCCTCATTTGTCAGAGACGCAGAATGTGTTCCATGTTTCCTTTCGTGCCCCTCATGCAAAATGAGCTGCACCAGTTGTTGGCCCTTATGACGACGGTCCTTGTTGCAGCGATAGCAGATCCTGGCCCAGTTTATGCCCGCTAACCGAGCACAAACCACATTCTGTTGCCCTGTATACCCTTTCCTGTAAGAGCATATGCAGTACTTCAAGTTAGTAAAAAATATGCAAAATAAGTAAACAAAATGTGCTTAAGGATCTAGCGTGTTTCTATATATCATCTTATATAGCTTCCTTCTGCCTGATATACATACTTTTGGCTATATTCATTATACACCCTCTGAGGGGGTATCTAAAAAGTCACTCTTTCCCTTGGCATGTTTGTTTAGGCTGTAAAATGCTACAAACTTATTTGCATGTATATAATACGATGACTGGGGGGGGGGGGGGGAGGGGAGGGGTTGTTTGAGGGGTGTGTTGAAATTGCTGTTTACTGCTTTTGTTGCACTTAATTCGTTGAAATTGTTATAATTTGCATGATAATTTGAGCAAATAAAATTAGTGAAAATATTTTAATTGCATGCTCTGCGAGCGACCATTAAACGAAAATGCGCAAAAAATAAATGAATATTTAAGTCGGAATTGTTGCAAGTCTTCTACGTCCGTCTCAACTAAGCGGATTTGGTGCATATTAGCTAAGTTTCTTCGGCTGGCTTAAACTTTAAAGCTAATATTTGCCTTTGGCCAGAAGATGAACTGAAAACTTGCGTCTCTGCACCCGCTGAGCACTTGTAGTTGCAACAACAACAACAAGAATAAGAAGAAGAACAAGAAAAATGCGGGACAACAATGCAAAAGGCACTTAATTAATTTTAAGGGCAGATTAAAAGCAAAGCAAAAAAAAAAACATGCCCAGAACAGGCAGCAAGCAAAGCGGAAGCAGATGCCGGTGTTGCGTATACGCCAAGGCGACCATCATCATGACTGCATATATTTAATTGACGTTGATTAATTTGTGTGCTTTAAGATAACACGTTGCGGTGGAGAGGAGGGGAGAGAAGGAGATGCGGCTCTTTGTGGCTTGCTGCAGTGCGTTGCAAGAGATATTGCATGCTGCGGCTTTTGCGGTTATCTAACATGGGAAACAAATCGAACTGGTCAAGTCCACAAAAAACAAGAGGAAAGAGTTGCACCAGAAGATATTCACTAAGCAAGTTTTAGACACATACATTGCAGACACATACATGTCTGTACATATATGTGTGTATGTATTTGTGTGCACATGAGCTAAAAGTAATCATTTACTTTCTTAGCTTATGTGTTCTTTCAACACAATTTCTATATTCTATTAATATTGTGCCAAAGTATATCGATTGATATCGATTTTAAGCGGGTATCGATGACATAATAATAATCTGAAACAGGCAAAGCAGAGCATACATACCAAATTTACTGTTCGTATCTCTTATTTATATATATTTTTTATTACTATATTATTTTTATATATTTCTTATGCAGGGTAACATATTTTCCGCCCGCTTTTCAATAGTCCTGGCCCAGTTGAATGCCTGGCAGTCGTCGCAGTGGCAGATAAACCACAGAATCTATAGCAACAGTTACTGCAGAGCACACACCATAAAGTTCAATTCAATTACCTTTAAGGACGTAACCGAAGAGGCTTAGAAGTTCTCAACTCGCTTCTAGTTTCCACAAACTCAGTTTGTATGACAGCAACACAAATGAACAAGAAAGAATTGATATTTTAGTCACGCCGAAGATTACATACCCTTTGTTGATCATATCTTATCAAAATACATTGCTAAACAAAAAAAAGTATTTCTTCTAACAATTAATTTTTCGAGCGATTATTCCTGTGGCAGCTATACAATATAGTAATCCGATAAAGAAAAAAATATTTCGTATGAGAACTCATCTGGTTCCTATAGCAGTTATTTGATTTAGAAAATCGTTCTCAATAACAAGCGTAACAAAAAGTTGTTATACAAGATAATATATTTCAAGCGATCCTTAATATGGCAGTTAGGTGATATAGTGATTCGATCCGCTGGTCAAATTTAATCAAGTTAGCCTTAAAGCTGACTAAGTAGCTTGACTGGGCTAGTCCGATTAGGAATTTGGGGGTCAAAGACGTGTTCCTCAATGTATTACAAACTTCACATAAGATTTATAATACCCTCTGGAAGTGTATGAAAGAAAAAAAATGGTCAGCAAGCAAAAGTTTTAGAGGTAAAATGTATGAACTGACTTTGTGTTCCATCAATAACAATGTGTGTTGCACCAAAAGTGGTGCAAGTTTGCATTGGGGAATTGGAAATGGGCAACGACAATAACGACTATGAATAAGTTTTTTATTGTATGAAAATAAATAAATAAAAGTTTTAATGTGATTTGCCACCTTGTGTGTGTGGACAAAATTGTTATATGTTATATATATATTCAAATATGATTTAAAGAGACAAGCAACACATATTTCAACTGCTGATATTTTAATGACCTTTTTTTTTTTGTAGAACAAATGTTCATCAAGAACAGAAGAGAAGACAATAACCGAGTGCTATATAATTATAACTTTCTCAGTTCAGGGAGATAAAGAACTGACTAACATTAAATTATAACATTTGTTGCACATTAACGATACTATTCACGCCCAACTTTAAGCGTCTACGGGTTGTATTCGACCCTGGTGAGCAAGCCAATGGGTTAACATGGTTATGGAATGGGTCATTGTAACGACTTGTATGTCGGTTTATTTGACTAATGACTGTCGGTACACAGAAGTCGTTGTGGAGCGTCATATTGCTCACATAGGGTAGAACCAGAAATATCTCTTAGGACCTTGTTCTGAAGAACTTGAATTTGGTTAACCCAAGATTTTGCCGCTGTGCCCCAAAATGGAATTCCATATGTCCATGTGGGCACGATGCTGCTCCTGTACACCAGCAGCTTGTTGCTCAAGCTGAGTTTGCTAGATGACTTCAGCAACCAGTTGAGTTTCGCCCTTTTGGATCTACACGCTGCTGCGGTGATCTGTATATGTTTGCGCCAGGTAAGTTTCCTGTCCAGGTAGCGAACATGGTTCTCCTGAGGTATGACCGTGCTTTTGAGGCGGACGGTTGGACAGCCCAAGTACTTAAACCATCTCAACAGCTGGCTGTCAGGGGCTTAATACCTGCCTGTTTAGGTTCATATAAATATACACAGCAAATAAGATACACCCAAGCCATGGGTTGTGATTAGAAAATGTTCACAGCATCTGTCAAGCGGCCTGCAGTTAGCAGATAGTAGCACAGGCAGCGTCGTAAATAAGATAATCTTAATCCCATGGTATCAGTACTCGTATAGATAACTATTGATTGCTTAGGTCAGCTCGTAAATAGCATAACTAATCCTAAGCAAACATTATCGTCTAAGAATTCTGTATATAAACCATGAATTTTTTCTCAATAAAGTCAGTGTCTTTTAGAGGCTCATACATACACTGTCGTTGAACTGAGTGGAAAAATAAAGGATAAGACCACTTTAAAGAATATTGGAGTGATCATTAGTGAAGAGCTACAAGTTGACCTAAGTGAACACGTGGTGTATTCAGCCCTATCTATAATATACCCTAACAACCATGTCTACCAATGCACAGTCACCAACTAAGGATGCAAATACTACCTTCAACTTTAATGAACTGAAGGATGAATTCATGAAGGTGTGCCCCGATTTCAGTACCATCCCTGGACGAGAGTCTACTGAGAAGTCTATGGCCCTAGCATTTTCTGGACAAGTACTCTTCAAGATAGGGCCAGAATCCAGGAAGATCAAGACTACTGGGAAGGACAAAACATGGAGGATTAAACTGGAAGAAGGATGGGTGTTCGTTGCAACATTCAATTATTCCAAGCCTCCCCAGAGTCAGCCAAAGGCAACTGAAAATAAGCCTAAGAGCATAATTTTAACAATTAAGCAAGCCGGATTGTTAGCCACTTCCATCTTAGGATCATGGGCTCATGTTATAGTTGATTGCATGGCTGACAATAGTGCACTTTTGACGCCTTTAGCAGGAGCTATGTTTTCTAAGGCTAATATTATCCCAATCACTAGGGTTCTCTGCAATCTTGGAGATGATGCCACACCAAGCAAGAAGAACATGGCTGAAGCTATGATTATCCTTAACAATAGTTGTCAGCCAGGAGGATTTCACCTAGCTGGTTCCTTAACTGAGGTGGCGTTAATAGCTTGTAGCTTTGCTACCATGAAGTGTAAGGAAAGTGTTAGAAACTCAATTCTTACCAAGACTTTCAATCAGTACATAGCTGCTAAAGGTAAAGAATGGGATAGCGATAAATTCCATGGGTTAATGAAATATGCTGGTGGACGTATACTGTTACAGATGGATATAGAGAAGTTTTTATCAGAAGGTATTTCTGGCTTGAAGATAAACAATCATAAGTAGTATCTGACAATCTGACAAATCGAAGTTTGCTATATAAGATATAATAAATATTTCCTATTAAAAATCGCCATGTTAAATAAAAGCATTTATACTCATATTCCATTATATATTTGGTTTTAAATAATAATCTAAAGAGTTGCAGCTAACTTTGTGGCAACACATAACAATATTTGCATTTTTATTTGATAGTTAAATCAGAATTCAACCATTTTTGAATCCCATCTGCCAACTGCCAACTTGCTAATGAGTTTCTGTCAACTGTTGCATTCAACAGTATTTTATAAATTGAAATCATTTTGTGGTCAATTCAATAATCACGTTTAGAAACATTGACAGATAAATTTAAGAACCAGACAAACACATAATTTATTTAAGCAGAAACCTTAACATATTCGATCAGCTATAGCCGACATGACCAGGTTGAACTTGATTACTAAATAAATAAATGATATTTTTTTAATATGTGACAAAAGTAAACAAACTAAAGAAACCGTATGTAAACGCGACGTCAACTGAAATTCCCATTTGGCTCTAGATTATCTCATAAATTCCCATTTTCGCGTTGCCGCATTTCGGACGCAAAGTTGCCCCATGAGCGATGATGCTGCCACAAGCGGCGCTGTTGCTTGCAACACAAATAGCATTGCTGAGCAGCCACACAAGGTTGGCTAGCTAAGTTATCTTGCTGCAGCTATGGCTGTGCACTCTATAATTCATAAGCATCCATCAGTTACCGAGGGAGGCAAGTTCCCCGAGTGCCTTCTGTCAGTCTCCTGGCAGGGCAAATGGATGACTCGTTAAAAGCACTTGATGCCATTCCATGGCATTCCAATCCAAACCGGGCCTCATATAGCAGTAGAGCAGCGCATCAACACTTCAAATGTGTTTCTCTGATTTGTGTGGCACTGTGCATTACATTAGTAAACATTTTGTTGTCAGTGCTCGTCATGTGATGGGACGAGTTGTCGACGCAGCACAGCGCAAAGTCAATTGCAAATCGAGGGGGGGGGGCAAATGGAAATGGCAGCCATTGGGGATATTCCATGCGCTTGACAATCTATTTGCAACGAGACAGATTTTAATGGCTTTTACTAGAATGAAAAGCACAAATACAAATACAAATACAATGAGCAGCAAACAAAAACAATGCCACAAAAAAAAAACACAAAGCAAACACAAAAGTTAAAACAATAAGGGAATTAATGATGCAACATGTTAACTGGTAAAAATGTTCTGCACTGTTTTTTCCATATGCAAATAGTTTATTGCAGTGTGGCTTTAAAGAACCAACATTTTGCAACATGAAAAGCCAGCTGCAAAGGGCAAACAGCTGAAAGGGAAAGAGGGAGACAAAAGTAACAGCAGCAACATGTAAAAGGATATCATTGCATGTACCGTTATAAAAAGAGCAAAATGTTTAAATTATATGCTCATACAAACGTAGAATAAAAGTTAATGGAATGTTTCTGGTCTTATAATCAACATAAAAGAAACTCCTCTTAACTTTCCGCACAAGTTTTTCTAATGTTATTAAATGAATATAAATGAGCAAATTAAAATTCGTATTACTCAACAAACATAAACATAAAACTAAAAGCTGAAAACAAACTTTGCATATGCCACAAATTACATTAATGTGTTTTCCGAATTTGACTTCATTTAAATTTAAATTTAAATTTGCTATTTTCGAAAAATAAATTGCAGACAATTTGAATTAAATTTTATTTGTATTTATGATCAATTTGCATTTGCAATCAATTTTTTTTTCATTATTAATTCAAGCACTTTTCAGACAGTATCTTTTTGATGGTTTCTGTTTTATATTTTGGCTAACATCGTTTTGGGTTATGTAGCGACAAAATTGGCCTAACTCAAACTTAATAAATGGCCCAAATGAACATAATCAATGATAAATTACATATTGGCCATTTGGACGACATGGCTGATATTTGTTAACACATTGAACATGACACAGAATGTTTTTTTTCTTACATCGGCCAAACCATTAATCAATGGAATAACAATGCAATTGCGAATTCAATTCGGAAATGTAAACCCGGTCAAAGGATTCTGCCGGCCACATTTATAATCCCAAACACGTCTGGCTGCCGAACCATACCCAATACAAAATTGCTGACCACCACAATAATCAGCAAGTGTAGATACACTATATACACTATATCCTTTTTAGAAATCAGTGAAACAAGCAACAAACAAGATGTCTAAATGTCTGTCGTCTGTGCCAAAATGCAGGCAGAAACTTATTTCAAATTATAAACACGAGCATCGTGCGGCGTGCGACGTGCAACGTTTTATGTGTCCCAGACAGGCAGATAGACGGACAGACAGTTCGACAGACATTCAGTTGAGCATCTGGCCCTTTCACTGCAAAGCTGCCATAAATGTGCTGCACTTGAAGAGTGCTTGACTATTTAAATACTCTGCATAAGTCAGCGCGAGGCGCCACAAAATGCAAAAGTATTTGCCTCACTTCTGCCAAAGTTAAAAACTACTTTCCACATGACATCAACTAGCAATGCCAATAATATAATTAATTTAATTACAATGCAAAAAAAATGAGTATCTTAAAATGAATGTGTTAGTTTGGCATTATTGAAAGGACTCTTCAAAATGTATCCAATATTTGCAATTATTTTCGTTTATAAAATTAAATTCATATATAATGAGAGCAGCTCTGAAAAATAAGTACGATTTTTTTTGTACAAAACCAGTCAGAATCACTGAAATACCCTTTGCCCCATCATGTGGCTGGTATTAAAGTGTCCTTGCTGTGGATTCCACAATAGCATTTGTGCAGTTGCCTTTTATTTTTTTGCACTCGCGCTGACAAAGTAAGTGTTGCATAGTTAAGAGCGCTGAGATTTGTGCATCACTCTAATTTATTCCCATGCCGCGTTGCATCCTTGTCACTCGTATCTGTTGCACTCTCAGTTTCTGTCAAAAGTTTTCTGCCACTTTTAATGCGCTTACAAACTAGGTGGCTAAGTACGCTGCTACGCTGGCCAACAAAAAATCATCAGCGCTCGATGGCAAAACTTTGCACGTGACAGATTAGTTAGTATTTTCGGTACAAAAAGCAACAAAAATAAAGTAATATCTATAATATATATATATATATATATATATGTATGAAATTTGAGCTGTTCAGGGCTGGAGCACTTTTCGTCTGATGTTGAAACTTGTGCAAAAAGTTTTCCAATTGCAATTTACATTTGGCTGCACTTTGTAATTCTTTGCAGTGTTTTGTGTCGATTTTGTGAAATAAGCAATAAAAGAAAATAAACAATAATAAATTAAATAATTTATATTTATATAACTGCTTTGATATTCATATTGAAAGCCATGACAAGCACTGCAAATGGGTCAATAAGTGTGTGTTCAATTTTGTGGAGCACATTTTGAGGTCGAGTGATAAATGAAATGCCAGCCAACTTGTGGCACCAATTAAATCGAAATAACGCATATTTAATCAAATTAAATGGCTTTGACTTGATTTGAGATCCAAAAAAGATAAGAGATAAGTTTGCTGGATTTGCTGGAATTTCAGCTGTAGCCTTCCCATTTGCAGCAAGCCAAATATTTTATAATAAATAGCAAAAAATAAACATAAATTTCATTCGAAGAAAAAAGGAAATAGTCGAAATTATGCTGCTCCTCCATTTGGTTCGATTTAACTTTGCCGATAAATCTTCATCCCAACTCACACTGGCATCTTATTCACAATTTATTAGCCATTGAGTATGAGCTCTCTTATTGATTTACTTCAACCATAAAATGCCCTTTAGACTCTCCATTTGATTTAGCCACAACTCGAGTGCTTAGCCAAGTGCTCGTTTCAGATGGGGACCAAACGAGCCACTAACTCCTTCAACTCCTGCCATTTCGCTGGCTCATATCCTTTTTGCATTTTCATTTTTGCCTCGAGCAGCACTTGGTGCACATTTTTGAGGAACGGCAGCAAGCTGCAAAATGTAAATGCGCATATTCAGACTGTGAGCAAATGTTGCATCAGTGTGTAAGGAAGCAAGACTGCGCCAACTAGCGGACGTTAATAAGGCGTTAAATTGCCTAATTGCCGATTATGATGGGGCCCGAGCTGGTGGTAAGCCTGCCGGGATAAGCGACGGGGCACCAGACGCCATAATTTAAGTTCCCATCCCCTGGCGATTATCCTCGCTCGCTTTGCCCAGTTGAAGCAGTTTAATGGTGCCCCAAACAAGTTTTCGGTACTTTATAATGCAGTGCATGCCATGCAATAACCAAAGTGCAACAATAACAAACCCGTGCAACAAAAATCATAAATAGTTCGCTGGAGTGCATTTCGAATAGCACAGCAATAACATCAAAAAAACTGGTACAACCGAAGCCGCTTTAGCGATTTCTGAGAAGATTTCTCTAGCTTTATTTTGTTGCCTACCCGCACTTGCTGAATTTTTGGGTATATTTGGCTAGAGTTTTTCGATATGCCGAGTGAATTTTCAAAAAGGGGCAATAATACGTCTGTCGGAGGCAGCAGCAGCCAACAACCAATTAATTATAATATCGATTATCGATTATCGCCCATCACTAATTGTCACCTTTGCCTTGCACATGCAAATTTAGCCAATTCACTCTCGATTTAGCACTCGTCGGTAAACGAAATACGCGCATCAAATCAAATATATTAATCATTGTGAACAAATCAGAAAATAAACACACAACACATGAAGAAAAATAATGTAAAGGTTATCGTGTTTTACATTAATGAAATAAATCAGATCACACAAACAAAACAACTCAATTCGCACATAGGTGAGCGCGAAAAAGGCGTCTTTTATCTTATACTTATCTGGGGCTTGGAATGTGATTTTGAAAGGGAGATCAAATTTCCATAAAGTGAAAATCATTTTTGTGCACTTTCTTTATAAATAACTTTCCAAATATTTATTTATCAACTTAATAATCTCGATTTTTTTTTAGACTCTCTTTATTCCACACACGTAATTTGACATTCTAAAATGTGTGAAACATGTTTCAAACTTTTTATTTATTAAGTTTAACTAATTTTATGTAAATTAAGAAACTTTGTCAAGAATACAAAATTAATTTGCTTAGAGTTCAGATATATCATATTCGTTTCGCTCGATTAAATTTGATATGCGGGTATTATTTTTTTTTTTCTTTTTTTTTTGTTACTGGTTGCCCTTGCCGCTGGCAGGCAGCCAAATTGTGCTGCTGTTTGAGGGGAAGCGGGCTGCCGGCTGGAGGTGTGAGGCGTGAGGCGTAACAGCTCACAGCATGCGAACTCTTGCCATCGGTCTTCAATGCTTTAAAAATTTTGGCTCAGAAAATGTGCTGCATAAATTGCAACAACATTGTGAATAGGAGAAAGGAGAATTGCAGGCAGGCAGGCAGGCAGGCGGCAGGACACGGATGCGAACCCACAGAGACGACACCAACTACAAATTGGCCCTGCGGCTGACGTAGCAATTAAATTTCATTTTATAAACTGCTCTGCAAAATCATTGAAGCTGCACTGCGTGTGCAATTAGTGCCAGAAGCCAGAGCAACAACAACAACAACAGAACAAGCATAACATAAAAGCATCAAAATTCCATAGAAACGACATCAAAGAGGCGGAGGCGAACGCGTTGGGCAGACAGTGTGGCGCCCCAAAATGTGGACACATTAGCTTGACACCCCCTGCCCGACATTAGTTTTTCTTTTTATTTTCTTTTTTTTCCTTTTTTTTTGCATTGTTTGTGTGGGTTTGTTGTTGTTTGTCTAGCTAAGAGTATATTTGCATCAGCGGACAAAGCCAAAGCACTTTAAGAATTAGCCTATGGCTCTGATGTAAGTGGGTTGAGGTGATGATTTTCGGCAGAGTCCCAATTTTCCTTATTTTTTTTTTGGCACACACAAGTGACTCATACACACACACACACAAATATATATATATATATGTTTAAACAGTTGGTTGCAGCCGGTGGCATTGAAGTCGTAGCCAAATAGGTCAGCAATTGAAATTTCCTGCTTGTTAGCAAAAACTCAGCTTGTTATTCTCGAAATGTAAAACGTGAGACTTGCCAAAGGTATACTTGGCTTAAATGGTTACAATAATCGTTTGTTCTATGCCATTTGCATAAATTGTATGCTGCAAATGCTAAACTCAACAAGTTGAACGTTTTTCCTATATTCAAATCTGCTGTCTGCTAAAAGAATCATCAAAATTACAGCAAATGTTCATTGCATTGTTGCAAAAGTCTTGAATAGTTTCCATAAATACATTTCATATTTATCCTCAATAATTTCCAATTCCAAATTCTAATTCTTGGTTGCTAAATATGCTATATGCAATCAGATGAGCATAATTATAAAATAATAAAATATACCTTTAGCAAAATTCTTAAAAATAAATGCCTTGCATGGAATTATTGCTAATTTATTACTAAATCATTTCGATCATAAATGCCATAAGTATTTTTAGACTATTAAAGGATAATTTCAATGCACAACACCAACTAAATATTGTGCTGCATCATAAATAGGCCTTATATTGGACACTGCAAACTTTTGCAGATATAGAAAAGATTCATAAATATATTAATGACTATCAGCATCATTTATCCCAACTAGAGCTAATAGCTCTGTTGTCAATTACCAATACATTTTGGCTTTAACTATCTAAAAGAAATCTTAGTATTCGTTAGCAGTCTTGAGATTTCGAGAAGTCAACCAAATAGGAATCGTTTTCATGAAAATATTCGAATGTCTGTTTTAGTGACAACAAACAGACTTGGGAATTGAATTGCAGAAAGTTGTGAAACTATTTGTGTTAACTGGAATTTACTGTGGCTCGCTTAGCTCCACTCAGCTCGAATCGTGAAAAGCGTCAATTCAATTTCCACCAGACAGCTGAATGCTGTTTCATTTCTACATGAACACTTGCATTTGTCGGCTGTCAAAGTGCCGGGTCGGGTCATGGCATCTTTTCTTGTTAACCGCATTCAGCTGCAGCAACATAATGGGTCATATGTAACTAAATACACACATATCATAGCTATATATATATACACACATATATATATATATATAGACATTTATTTGGCCACGTGCGCATTATTTGTTGAGCAATGAAATCCAACTTATGCGGTTACATACAAGGAAGCAAATGTGTAAAGCTTTGTTTTCTTTTGTACATATTTTTAACTTAAAATGCGTCATTTTATAATCAATCATAACTTTATTTTTTTTATAGGATATATATATAATATATATTGATTACTCTGTAACGTAATGTGGTTGCCCCATCCTACTTGTTTTGCATATTTTAGTGGCAATTTTTATTTAAAGCAACCAATAAAAAACAACAATATGAAAATAATTAAAAGTAATAATCTATTATATATATTTATTATTTATTCATATCATAAATAGACGGGGAAATTATTGTTGAAATTGGCAACACTGGCGCGTGGGGAAAGCAACTCATTTAAATGAGCTGGCAGTTTTGGGCACTTAAGCGAACTGCTGCTGAATGCGAACATTGAATGGCTGCCAGTTGTTGTTGGGCACCAGCTAAAGTAAACACCTCACATGCACAATGTATGTGCTTGGCCGTGTATAAATATACACATATGCATACACTCGGAGCACACAAAACAAACCAGCATCAACAACTCTTAACCTCAATGAGCCGCCCGCCTCTTGGCGTATGAGTAACGCAGATGTTATGGTGCACAAGTTATAGCATAACTCGGGGGGCTACTCGTTGTAGGTTTCTCAAATATTTATAAAGTGGGCCTGGTTGGGCCTTTATTGCAGTTTCTTTACAACTCCATTTCACTCTCTCACTCTCTCTCTCTCGCTCTCTCTCTCTCTGTCTCCCTCTTGCAGATGCACTCGAATTTGCTGATATTTATTTGGCGCCGCAAACTTTCATTTCTGCTGTTGGCGTCTGGACTGGTTTTACTAGGTCTCTGGACATGGGCCATACTTGTCGATACAACCAAAACGCTGCCAACAACAATCACACAACAGCAACAACAGCAACAGTCGAATAATCCGCAGTCCAGTGAGGCAAATTATCAGCACGTTCACATAATTCAGAAATTGATTGCTCAAGCGAATCGTGTCTTGCGCGCTGAACGGCAAAAGGATATCGCTGAGCATCCATCGCCAGTGCAACGGCTGTTGGGCAACGTGCGCTTTGTGCGTCCCACACAGGCCAAGAAGGCACCACTGCCCTTAGCCGACAGCTACCTCTTCGAACAGGAGCGTCTCAAAATTCTCGCGCAGCAACAGCGTCAACGCAACGCCGGCATGGAGGAGCTGAATGCCAATGCCGAGGATGATCGCATGCTCAGCTCCGCGGAGCGTCAGACCCAATACGAGCACGAGCTGCAACGTATGGGTGTACCAGTTGTCGCGGGCATTGGTCCGGATGGACCACGTGCGCCAACCGAGCGACTGGTGCATCTCGATCTCAAGGGTGCGCCGCCAAAGCTCAGTTTCCTCAAGCAAATGTTGCCCGTGCTACGGGCACTGGGCGCAACAGGTCTGCTCATTGAGTATGAGGACATGTTTCCCTACAGCGGCGTCCTCCAGTCACTTGCTGCTCACAATGCCTACAAAGAAGCCGAATTGAAGGTAAGAAAAAATTAGCTCTTTAAATTTACATTTTCTTTAGTTCTTAACCAACAATTATTTTACCAATTTCCCTTTCCGTTTGGTTTTCTTCCATAGGATTTTCTGGAGTCAGCCTGGGTGGAACATGGACTGAGCGTAATGCCGCTGGTGCAGACATTTGGGCATCTGGAGTACGCACTGAAACTGTCCGGCTTTGAGCAGTTGCGTGAACTGGCCGATAGTCCGCAATCGATATGCCCCAGTCAGCCGCAGAGTATGGCGCTGCTGGAGCAGATGCTCACCCAGGTGATCGAGCTGCACATGCGACCGTCTGCGGGAAATGCAACGAAGGCGAAGCCGGAGCTGCCCATTAAGTTTACGCACCTGCACATTGGCTGTGATGAGGTGCAGCGGATGGGCGAATGCTCCTTGTGCCGCCAGCGGATGCGCAGCGAACTGTTTCTCACGCATGTGATTAGCTTGGCGCACTTTGTGCGCCGGCGTTGGCCGCAGCTGCACGTTGTCATCTGGGACGATCAGTTGCGCGAGATGACTTTGAGTGAACTGCAGAACTCACAGATAGGCACCTATGTGGAGCCCATGGTGTGGGTCTATGCCAGCGATATCTATCGTTATATACAGCCCCAGCTGTGGGATACATATGCGAAGGTCTTTCCCAGTGCCTGGGCGGCATCCGCATTTAAGGGTGCTTTTGGGGAGAGTTTGTTGGTGCCGCCTCTGCAACAGCATCTGGAGAATAATATACGCTGGCTGGCTGTTATTGCCAAGGAGGGGGGACGCTTTGCCAAGGGCTTCAGAGGATTGGCGTTGACGGGTTGGCAGCGTTATGATCACTTCGCTGTGCTCTGTGAACTGCTGCCGGTGGGCATGCCCAGTTTGATGACATCCTTGTCTACCGTCGCCAAGGGCTATTTTAGCACTAATCCTCGCGATAACGAACTGTTGCATGTGCTGCGCTGCGTTTTCCAACCGGATAGTCGACGATCCGGTCATCCCTGGTTGGAGCTGCATCCCAATGCCCACTATAGTCAACTCTTTGCTGTGTGCAGCTATCCGGGACATCTGGTGTTTAAGTATGCGCTCCGCTTGTACGACAAACTGGCCGAGGTACGCAACTATCTGCAGCAGACGAAGGAGCACAGCGCCTGGCTCTCCAACTATAATGTGCGGCACAATTTCAGTTCGCCGCTGCGCATCCTGGAGCTGACGGCGCGCACGCCCCAACTGATCGAGGAGCTGCGCGTGATGGCGCGTGAATCACAGCAACTGCTGTGGGAGGTCTACGATGAGCACACGGTGGCGGAGTTTGTGGAGCAGCATATTTATCCCAGCATAACTGCACTTCAGCAGCAGTTGGGCAGTGGCCAATCTCTGCTGCAGAGACGCACTTGGCCGCAACGGCCGCTGCCACTCTCTACCGAGTTGCAGCAGGATATGGGATTGATCCCTACACACGATCAGAACCAGCAGCAGCAGCAGCAGCAGCACTGAACTACTTTTTTCACGAATAGTTAACAGATAGGAGCAAGATACATATTTTGTAGTCAAGGCGTTCGAAACGCCCTAAGCCTAAAAAATAATTACGATAAAAATGCACAAGCCAATTTATGTATAACTTTTTCCAAGCTCACTTATTCGAACATATGTATATGTATGTAAAATGCTAATCGTAAAATAAATTTTGCATTTGTCAAACAAGATTTAAACTTGCGCGCCTTAATTAAAATTGGTGACACAGGCTCACGGCTGACAATCCAAAAGCAACTTTAGGTAAACAACTGTTTGCTATTTTAGCCTTGTCAGTTGCGTTTCTTGCACAAGAAGAAGATGGAATAATCGCCAAGTATCTCCAGTTAAATGTTGTATACTCTCAACTTACATTTGTGCCGCCATTTTCAATTTGAATTAGCGCGCTACAAATGCAATTGCCAAGCTTCCGGAACAGGGTTGCCATTTTGAAAGGACTTAGCTTTTTTTGGTATTTTTTGTATTTTGGCATTGTCATGCGTAATTTTAGGACAGGACGAAACGATGGAAATTTGAGCAAAACATGTGTTCGCGTAAAATCGATGAATGAACGCTTTAACCAATTTGACGAGGCTTATTTTTATTATATTCAAAAGTTCTGTGTGACGAAACAAAAGTTAACATTTATTGATTAATTACAAATTTAAAGATTTCGTGCTCATTTTGCCGGCTGTAACTCAATTAGATAACGATCGGGCAAAAAATGGGCATCACAGAAGCGCCGAAAACAGGAGCAGCAACAACAACAACAACAGGCACCGCAGCGGCAAATGAAAGCAAAAAAGTTTTAACTTTGGATACGTTTCAGGAGATTTTCAAGTGTGTGGAGCCGGATGTGCAAATCGAGGCATTCGAGGTATGTGTGTGTGCGTGTGTGTGTGTATTTCGTATTACGTGTGTATTTTGTGTGTGTGTATTTTATATGCATTAGCTAGCGCAAGGCTCGGGCCGTGGTGATAACTATACGGCAGCATTGTATCGCATCTACCTAAGTGGGAAGCGTCATCATTTGGATGGCAGCACACACAAATGGGAGCAGAATGTTATATGCAAAGTGCTGCCAGAGAGCGTTGTCCAAAGAGAGGCCTACAAAAGCGATAAGCTCTTTCGGTAAGTTTTCTTATCATATATATGCTTAAATGGATATTCATTTTATAAAGTATTTTGCAGCAATGAGGTGGAGTTTTATACCACAATAATGCCGGAGTTGGTCAAGTTTCAGGCGAGCAAAACGGGCCTGGAGGCGCAATTATTTAATTCCATTCCCAAATGCTATATAGCTCGACATGATCTGCTTATTATGGGTAACTATTGAAAATATTTGAATCTCTAGTTTTTGATAGCAATGCAAATGGGCAGAATTTGCCTCTAGATTCTTGTTAAATTCCTCACCTTAACTTAATACCTTAAAAAGTTTATTAGCTGAATCTGTCTAAGATAGATATATAATAATATAATATAATTATTCCTTTCTTCAAACCATATATAACTGTATCTGTACTTTCTTGCAGAGGATTTGCGTGTTCGCGGCTTTGAGATGTCGGATCGCCACAAGGGACTAAGCATGGAGGAGACGGAGTCTGTGCTGCTGCAGGTGGCACAGTTGCATGCACTCAGTTTGGCCTACAAGTTTGAGCATCCGCTGGAGTTTACGAAAATGTGCAGCCTCATCAGCGAGGGCATCTTCTGCACTGCGAATACCAGTTGGTACAAAAACTACTATGAGCGCCTGACAAAGAACGCCATCAAAATGGTATCCGATGTTCTGCCTGCCGATTCCAAATATATGCAGGCAATGCGCACTTTTGCCGAGGACTCCTCATTCTTTAGCCAAATGGTGGAGTTGGCCAGCGCAGAGTCGCCACTGTCGGCCATTTGCCATGGCGACTGTTGGGTGAATAATTTTCTATATCGCTATGATGCAGAGGATCGACAACGAGTGTTGGAGGTGGCACTGGTTGACTTTCAGCTAGTGCGCTACAGTTCCATTGCATTGGACATTGCCAATCTGCTGTACTGCTGCACCACCAAGCAATTGCGCGACGCCCAACTCCAGACACTGCTCAAGGTCTACACAGAGGAATTGTACAAGTGGCTGGAAATGCTCTGCACAATTCTGCCCGAGCATTGTGATACACTGGAAAAATTACAAGAACTGTAAGTTGTCGCTTAAGTCAATTTTAGTCATGAAATGTTCACCGAATTGAATTCATTTCGCACAGCTTTGCTCAGGAACTGAAAACCTATGGACGATTTGCTCTCGGTCTGGCCATGGACATAATACCCATTAGTACGTGTTCTTCGGAGGATGCACCCGATATGTATTTAAATCACAATGATGACCTTGATGAGGATGTAGGCGCGCCCACATTAAACTTTCCGCCCAACGATCTGTGTCGGCAGAAGATGTCCGAAATTGTAATTGACATGGTCGACAGTAACATGCTCTAGAGGATGGCAAAAAAAAAAACCAAAAAAACTCGAATTAAAATTCCTGATTAGATTGCTTTAGTACAAGTTATTTGAATTTTGAGTTTGTGGTCAATTTAGGAGGAATTCGAAACTCATAATTTACAAAATGTAATTTACGTTCATTAATAAGTTATGACCACAAGATTTAGGTTAGATTAGACATAAAATACTTTACCCCAATACCGAGTAATATGTTTACCGTTACGTTTCTCTAGCAGCCAACTTTCAAAGAACGATCGATTGTGAATTGTATGCGTAAATATAAATCTAATTACCGTACATACATATATAGTTAACACCAACAGACAATATACAATTTGTCGGTGCAAGCGCGTGTTTTTCTATAGTACTGTGTTTATACAAAAGCAATAAATAACATACGAACGATACAAAATAATACTACAGTGGTTATTCAATAATAGCGACACAAGTTCCACAAGTGATTCGGATTGTCTGGTCAAGTTCTAGTTAGCTGAACACAAATGTAATTATTACTGCATTATAATTATTTATTTTTTTTCTTTTTATTAATTTCTGAACAATCGAGTAATGTATTTAATCTAATCACTGTTTACTTAATAGTCCGCCTTGGCGGTCCAGGTAGCCTTGTTGCCCAGCACGCCCTTGTCGCAGTTATTGCGCAGAAATCTTAGACCCGCCTCAATGGAGCGCTCGAGCTCCGCCTGTGACTTGGCACGCTTGGCATCCGGCGGTCCACCATAACCAGCATCCAGACAGGCAGGCGGCGGTATGGCAGCGCCTTGACTATGAGTCTGCATTGAGCTGCCTGCTGATTGATCTGCATCCAGATCATCGCTAGCTTTCGTATAGTTGCGTCTCTGGAATTGTTTCTCGCGTTTCGTCGAATGGAAGCTGCTAAACTCCTGTTCAGCATGCGGAAACAAAAGCTGCGACGGTGGTGGCATGCTATTGAAATTGGAGCGTTTCGGTGGCTTCTCTGGCATGGGGGCGAATTCTGGGGCGCGCAGTGCGCGCTGCATTTCGTTCCATTGCTCCTGGGACATGGGCAACCGTTCGGCCTTGTATTGCCATTCCTCTGGCTCTGGCTCCTCATCAGTCTGCTTCTTCGGGACGCCCGTTTTATCTCTATCCCAATCTCGAATGTGCTCCTTGCGCAGCTCATCGCGTTCCGCTTCCTCGGCTGCCTTTAGCGCCGCCTTAGCTTCATCTACTTTCGTCTTTTCATATTCGAGCTCAACTGATTTGGCAGCGGCTTCTTCTGTCTTTAGCTGCTGCTCCCGCTCGTAGTCTTCCTTGCTGATGGGCGGGAGACCATTCCGCACCCGTATCCGATTCTTGGCTGCGAGCACACGGTCAGCAACAATTCTATCGCGGTTAGCACGCATCTCATCGCGTCGCTTTTGCTCTGCCTCCGTTGCCTTTCGGGCCAGATCCAATTCACGTTGCTGCTTCGCGCGCTCCTCCTCGTCCGTGGAGAAGGCATAGTAGCTGACGCCGTGTGTGCGCGCCTCATCGAAGAACACATCCTGATAGTGAACATCTGGCTTGTCCACATTCTCTACCTCCTTGCGCTCCCAGTTCATGCGCTGCTCATCGTGCTTGGTCATCGTGGAGAGTGCCTCACTAAATACACTCTCTGTGGGTCTCGGTCCATAGCTGGGCTCCTCGTCTTCGTCCTCGTCGTTGTCGCTCTTGTAGTGGCCGCTGCCTTTTGTATCTATCATCCAATTGGCTTTGGTTTGATCCAGATGATCGGGCATGCTGTCTGCTAGCTGCTTGTCGCGTTTCTTCGCCTCGCTAAGCTCATGACGCAAACATTTCCGTGTTCGTCCCAGGCAATCCGTGTACTCCACTTCATCATCATCGTTGCAAGCCTCTGTGCTGTCCCTGCTTTCCTCGCTGCTGCTGCTGCTAATCAGTCTTTCTCTCGTAGCGCAAGTTGGTGGCTCTACATCCTCCATATCCTGCTCCTGGCGCTTGCGATTGAACATCACTAGACAATTGTCGTCGGAGTTGAGGTTGCCGCCGCTCCTACTCATACGATCATAGAATTTACTCTTTGCCTCCAGCACACGACGTGATTTCTCCAACTGTCCCGAGTCCTCTGTTTCGTATACCTTGGCGTTCTCATTGCGGCTGATCTCCTTATAATTGTGTTCCTTTTTCTTACTGCCACTCGATCGAGACTTTTCCTTGTCGCTATCTACTTTATTGGGTCGAAATTCATTGGCCGTAGTCTTGGTAGCCTTGGCCAGTTTGACTTCATGCTGTTTGCGCTGTAATTCTGCTTTTAAACTGAGTAGGGATGACAAATTAACGCTGATTGCTTTGTTTGGATCGTTCATATTCAAAACATAAAAACACGAAATAATTAAATAAAGAAGAAGAGCAAAGTCAAAGTCAGCTGTGCTCAGAGTGCATTCATAAATACTCGATACCCCACACACCGACAGAGAGTGATAGGAAGGTATCGATACCAACAAAAAGCGATAACAAGATAATGCGAATGGCAGAGAAACTGCAACAGCAAACACACTTTTTTATTTACAAAATAGATTTCTTGGAATGTCTGGCGATGGAAATGAATTTCAGGTGGTCACACGCAAGAAATGGATGGCGCGTAAATGCCTGAGTCGACGGAACCGCCACAAATCAGAAAGCGACTATTTAAACGATTGCCCCGATGTAAATGTGGACAGCTTTACAACGTAATTATCCTTGCTTTATACATCCTTGCTGATAATTTGATTATTGTTCATTTTATAGTCGCCTGGAGCGACTCTGTGGGACAATGAGCCAAAGTGATTATTTTATGCTGTCAATGGAGATGCTGCAACAGCAACTGGACATACTCAAGCGGCCGCTGGAACGCATTGTCTGCCTGGGCCTGGGACCGTTCACACGCACCCACCAGGCGCTGCATCAAGTGGCCTTTATTGTCAGCGCCCAGCGGCAACATAATATTAAGGAAGCTCTCTACTACGATCCCGTGTTTCGTGATACCGAGAAAGAGTTGCTCGAACGTCTGAGCGGGACAGTTCTGACCGAGGACAGATCAGGCAGACATGAGGCCACAGTGCCCACACTTTATTATTTACCCCACTGCCCCTATGCGCTGATGCACAATCTGCTCTTATGTAACTGGACCAGGGAGAACCTGTCAAATGTATTCCTCATATCGAATAGCTTTGAGATGCTAACACTGAACAGAGCGAAGAGTAGCGTTGCTGATGATCACATTGCTCGCATTACCGCCCACTGCACAGAGGCTGTACTGGAGGATGATTATGAACAGCACAATGTATTCAATGATTTGTCATTGCACAGTTTTCACAGCGACAAGCTACCGGCTGCAGATGATGACGTGTTTTGGACACGGTCTAGCCCCTTAAAGGTGCACGAAGATGAATTACAAACAGAGTTAATTACAGAAGCCGCAATGGCCTCATTGAGCATTAGCTCGTAGATCAAATTTCAAAGGCTATGGAGTAATTGAGATAATATCTTATTTTACATAAAATCTAATCATAAGAATTTTCACAAATTTCGTTGGATGAACAAAACATAATTTATATGTTATAAGATTAACATCCGTATTCTGAAATTAGTAATCAGAATAAATTTAAAAAAAAATCTTTAAATTTAAAATTTTTCTTTAAAGAAACTTTGATGATTGATCAAAAGAATGCTCTGCATATTTACCTATAAGTCTATATAAGTATAAAGTCAACAACGATGTGCATATTTCCATCGATTTAATGTAAATGAATATATTATAGGCACATAAACTTCTCCAGCTGCTCTTCCTGCTGCTTCAGTTCTTTGTCAGCCGCCCGTTTGCGTTGCCTCTGGCTCGATCTTTTTCGCTTCTTGGGCATTGTCTTCTTCTTGAGCGTGCGCTGCACCAGAGTTGGTTTCGCTTCGATCTTTGGTTTGTTGTTCTTCGTGGATCGCACGCCTCGCTCTTTGCCTGGAAAGGCGCAAGGCAACAGTTGAAGTTGCTCATGAAGGCGACTACACAACTTGCCCGAGATGGGCAGATAGCTGTTTGTCTCGGTGAGAAAGTTGATGCAAGTGGGTGGCTTGCTCATGAGCAGATCATGCAATTGAAAGCTCTGTGCCGTCGCCTCTGATGTTGGACGGCACAGTAGAAACTTATCTTTGTATTTGGTTGTATAGCGCAGCAGGTATTCTCCGGGCGCCACGGATCGCATCAGTTTGAGGAACTCGTGCAGCTGGCATAGCTGCTGTGGCATACTAATGTGATAGTATTCGTGCAGCTGCTCCTCTAGTGCATCCAGTGTTAGCTGTTGCTCCAGCAACGGTGCAAAGTCGCGAAGTGAAATCCTCGAGCAATGACCCACTTTTGCTTGCAGTAATTTCAGCTGCAGCCAGGCGCTGATTAGCTCAAACTTGGTCATTATCTCACAGCCACAATCGGGCTTGTTCTCCAACTTAATGAGGTGACAGCCCAGCAGATGTTCTCCCAATGTATCCCGAACGCCTGCAATGGCGAGGCTGCTGTAGATTAGCAAGGCGTCTTCCTTTTCGTCGGACTGCAGGCGCCAGCCAATAAGCGCACCATTGCTTCTCGCCTGCT
Organism: Drosophila seclusa; assembly: GCA_035043575.1. NCBI lineage: Eukaryota > Metazoa > Arthropoda > Insecta > Diptera > Drosophilidae > Drosophila > Drosophila seclusa. The sequence continues at coordinate 3,510,566 of JAWNMX010000043.1, read as the reverse complement.
TAATTGGCTGCACTTGCTCATTGATCGGTTGTAGTTTATATGCAGGCTGCAGCTGACTTTGACCTTGCTGCACAACTGGTTCATTAGGCAACTCAGCGACTCCATCGCTTGTAAAGTTAAGCCACTGGGATGGCGCATATGCCGCATAGCCTTCGGTCAGGATGCGATTGTTTGTGTGCCAGCCGCAGTTGCGTGCCGGCAGCGGTTCCTTAAACTCAATGCAATTGTGCTCCCCGTCTACAATGTGGCGTATATGCAACAGCATCTCTGTGGGCAAATCAACATAGGCGCTGGGCATCAAAAGCATCAACATCGCATCCAAGGGCAACACAAAAACATCCTCCTTCACCTGCAGCAGTTGCCGCTCAATTTCTGAGGCCACCAAGTCGGAGGCAGTTTCATTGGCAACACCTGCGAGTGCATAACGATCCAAACGCAAACGCAATGTGCTCAGATGGTGCTTCTGCAGTCGCACTTCTGGCCAGTAACGCACTTGGCCAGTGCAATAAAGTAGTTGCACTTGTTCCATGGTGGCCGTGTCCACATTGAGACTCTTGCATTGCTGCAGCTGCGGCAGACCGGTGTGGGTTATATAGCTGGCATTGGGCAGCGATGGCTGCAAATGTTGTATTCGCAGATGAAACCAATTCTTGTAGTTTTGCACTAGTGTCTTCATCGGAGCATAGAGACGCTCTTTTTGTGTGTTGGCATAGTCGTAAATGTGTTTTTGCACCAGCTGCTGTTCGCTGCACCATTTGCCTTGCACTGCGCGCCACACAACGAAATCAGCCTCGTCCACATCGGTACCGTGCTGGAAGGAGAGCAGCACACGCAGACAGGCGGACTGTTGCGCGCGACTTATTGCCGAATAGCGTGCCTGGGGATTGGGAAATGTATATGGCAGTTTTTCGGTGGTGTGATCAAACAGAGTCTGTCCGATAGCTTTCTGTGTGCGTGGATCTTGTTGGGTGAATCGACAGCTGTAGGATGTGAAGACTTTTGTTGGTTGTTGTTGCTCTTCTTTGAAAATCTCTGGATCCAATTCGTTGAGGAACGCGAAGAGTGAGTCGTCAGCATGCTCGAAAGATTTGTTAAACACCTTGTAGGAGGGCTGATTGCGAAATGCTGAGTGTCCCTGATATAATTGGCTTTCCATATTTTTATTTTAATTCTGCAGCAATTATTAACACATTTTTTTGTTGCTTGCGTCGTTTGTAGTGGTTCCCTTTCGCGTTATTCGCTCAACTGTTAACTTAACATTATGCTGGAATGTTATTAACAGCAAGCAGAAATGCAACAAGTAAAAACCACAAAGAGTAATTTTAATAAAAAATATAATGTAGGTTACTGAATATAATTTTAACTCTAATGTATATAAACCAAGCTCTCTTTTGTTGTTAATTGATTGAGAAGTATAAATTAAACGTTGAGGTAATTTTTCCTCTTAGTGGTCGTTAATGTTTAAATGTGATTTTTTATGCAACGTTGAACTTCATTAAATTCACTGAAAACATGAAAGCTATTTAAGCCCAAGTTTTTAGTAATAAGCGCCATAAATTCAACATGTCTTTCAACTATTTTCTGCTATTATTAATGTTTGTGCTGTCCGTTTTCAAAACGGAAGTTGACTCAAGCTGCGATATGGCAAAACATTTGAAACTAGTAAGTTCAATCAGATTTCATAGATGAGAAAATCTTACATAATATTTAACATTTAATAATCATATTTATTCGCATATTTGTATGTATTTAGGTGCGCTCATGTTGTAATATTACAAGAAATGATAAAGCCACTCAGGAGTGTCGCAAGTCCTTGCTAAGCCAGTGGAAGCAAACTACCAATAATGGAGCGAAAAGTAATTTGAAAACGGATCAAGTTACCCTACATGCTGTAAGTATTAAATTGTGCCGATACTCATGGATTATAATATTTGAAATGGATCGCTTACAAGTGCATTGCAGAGTGCATATTCAAGAGAAATGGCTACTTGCTCGCCAATGGAACGCTTAATATGCCCATCATCGAAAGGAGCTTGAAACAGCAATATGGTAATGACGATGATCTGGCACAGCTAATGGTGAAGAGCATTGAAGGCTGTGTGGACTCTGGTATGTCAAATTCAAAGCTATATAATCTATATTGTGTATCTCATTTACATCATATATATGTTAAATTGAAATTTAAAGCATAACAATATTTATTTTCATATTATTAAATTAAAAATGGATTTTTAAGATTCATATCCATCGATACTTCTTAGGATGTATCACAGTGAAAATTCATAAAGTACCTAAAAATCTGTTAATCGAAGGATTATTTTTTTAGCGCAAGCTCGCTCTAAGCAATTCGAATGGCTGCATTCAAAGGAAAACTGTGAATACTATCCGGCCACTTTACTGGCCTGCACCATGGAACGCGTTTATAATAACTGTCCGGCAAGCAAATGGAAAAATACCACTGAGTGCCTGGCCAAGCGGAAAAATTTAACGGATTGTGATGATGTCAAGCGAGGCAGAAAGTAAAGTGATTGTCATTAATTTGATTTATATGTACAACAGCGAAATTAAATCGATGGTTTAATAGCTTCAATTTTAAATTGAATTAAATTTAACAAATTGCACTTAGTTGTAAGTTAAGTCTGCATTTATTCGCCGCACACGTTGAACTTCATGGTGGCCAGATCTGCAAGGCCACACTCGATGACATCGCCAGCTTTGAAGGCATCGGATCCATGTGGCGTGCCTGTGAGTATCAGATCATTTGGCTCCAAAGTCATATATTTTGAGACATAGGCAATAATATCGGGCACTTTGAATACCAAATCCGCGGTGCAACCACTTTGCTGCACTTCCCCATTAACCTTCAGCCAAAGGGGCAGCGCATGAGGATCCTCGACAGCATCGAGAGGTATTAACCGAGAGACAGGCGTTGAGGTATCGAATCCCTTGCCCAGTGTCCAGGAGCCGCCAGTGGCACGTGCCGCAGTCAGATTACATTGAGCAGTAAGATCCAGAGCCAAGCAATAGCCGCCAACATGTTGCATTGCTTGCTCTTTTGAGACATTCTTGCAACGCGATCCGATGACGACGCCTAGCTCCACTTCATAGGCAACCTTGGTGAACACTTTGGGTAACTGAAATGTTGTGTATTTAATCAGTTATCTTAGATTTTTGATCTCAAGCGATTTTCGTATTTTTTTTTCAAGTCGCAAACCACATAAATAATTTTATTTTGCCAGTATCAAGCATGTCATTTAAAAAAGTTCGAGGAAAAACCCATAAATCTAAAAAAATAATTGAAGAAGAATACTAAAATAATACTAAGGACTTGGCAAAAAAATGTGTTTTTGTTATACTTTTTCTATTTTCTTATAAGCTCGCCCTTCATGGATTTTGTATTATCAAGAAATCAATAAAATAAACTAATTATTAATTTTTAGTTTAAGTTTATTAAATATTACGATCAATCATTTTCGGTTCGTGTTGTATTGAAAAAACCCACCACCGTTTGAACACTACTCACCACGATCGGAGAGCCCTCGCGTATATAAGAAGTTGTTGGTTTCAAAAAAACAATTGGCTCCTTGGGCACAGGCACTTTCCTGGCATTGACAGCGCACCTGTTTGTGGCAATAAAATTTGAATTAACGATTCATAGTCGGAATACTCCATTAATTACATATAATTAAGCGCAACTCCAATAATTTTCTTGCCCTCACATACAAAGTTGGCCGCATCCTGGCGTTGGGAGGCCATGAGGCAACGAGCGGAAAGGCGCACCACTTAAAAAAAGAAATGTAATCAAATAACGTTATTTTAAATATACATGTTCCAAGCGAAATGACTGGATGTTAAAATTTGGCTTACAAACGAAAGTAAAACTGGAGATTGCAACCGCTGCGGTCGAATCAATGTGAGCGAATGTGTTGTGAATTTAGCACTTACTTGCGTCAACGCTCTATTAATTGGGTCCCAAGGTTATCTGGAGAACTGCCCCTCTGCCTAAAATAGTTTATCAATAGAAATTAAATAACATCAAAATTGAGTGATCAACAATGAACTAGATCGGTGGTTCATAAAATTTAGTGTGACCGACACAAGACATAACAATACAAGCGCAAAGTCAGCAACGTAAACGCAAGAAAGCCAACGTAACGCGAAATGAGTAACGTATTCCACTTCACTGACTATCGACAGCTGTGAGTTGCTGAACACGTTCATGTTTTTATTCAGTTAGTTCTACTAAATCTTTTTATAATTAACATATTTTATTTACTTTAGACATCAAATAACTACAAATATTTAATAAAACTGTATATTGATGTAATTAGAGCAAAGAAAACTATATTAATAAAATAACATAAGCGAGTGAGAGTGAATTTAAACTAACAAAACGAACAAGAATTTAGCTCAAAAGAACAAAGGGAATTGACGAACGAACTAAATGAACGATAATCAGTGAATCTGTTCGTTCATTCAGTTTCATAAAGTCGTTCGATCGAACATATTCCAAACGATTGGTACAACTCTTACATTTACGTGCCGTCGCTTAGTAATGGTGGAGAAAAAAAAGTTATTAAAATATATAAATTAATGTGTGATAGTGTGAGAGTGCGAGGCAAACACACGTGCATTTGCTGGCCAATAGCACGGTGCTCTTGCAATCTTATTGCTGTTCCGAAATATAGAGAAGACGAGCATACAACGCAAAAGTCTAACGAAAAGTATAAAGAATGACTTGTCAAAGAGAATAACACGAATTTGTTGGAGGCAGTAACGCGCGGCGTGGTGAATAAATATAAGCGCGAACGAGAAAGCAATGAAATATTTAAGTGGGCAAAAACGAGAAAGCGCTAAAGTCACCACCCTGAGAAGAGAGTTGTTGTAGGGACAACCTCAAACCTCAAATTTTTGTAATTTTCTTGCAACTTAATATAATGTCCAATTTACAAATGAATGGAAACATACATGTGCTAAGTTAATTTCGGTATTGTTTGATTTAAGTTATTGCGAAACAATAAATCCGTGCGCTACTGTGACTGTGTGTGTGTGTGTAATAAAATAAATAGGAGCAGCAGCCCAAGCAACTACATAAATTCAACAAACACAGCAACAACACAATGATTAAAATGGAGACTGACAAAATGATGGACGAGACTAACTCCAATGCACAAGCAGTAAGTTCATCATTATTATTTTTGAGGTGTAGTTGATGAGTTGAGTTGTAAACGTATATATATATTTATATATATATATATATTATATATATATATATGCGTGTGTGTGCACCGTTTAATATATATACAAATACATAATGCCCAAGGTGTCACATATAAACGAATAAACGAATTATGTTCATTTGTATCTGTGTGTTTTATTTTCGTATACACACACACACATATACATATACATATGTATTTTGCACTCGTGCACTCTATTAACATTTTGTTAGCATTTCTTATTTGATGCTTAACCTTAAGCATTTTACATTCACTCATATTTGTATTTGTATTTGCCCTGTGTCCATTATAAAAATGGGTAATGTGTAAATGTAGAATATATGGTACATAAGTAAGCTTTAGATACAAATCTATATGAATTATTGATTAGACAAATGAGTTGAACTGATTTAGCAATGTCAATGGACACAATAAGAATCATTATTTCAGGGTATCTGCTAGTCGTGCATTCTCCCCACTAGATCACTCGTATTGCTTAGTAACTTGAGGAGGAATTTAAGCATGCTATATTTTTTTTCTTGTTTTGTGTGTTTATATTTTTGTTTCGTAATTAGTAGTTAATTGGCCTCTGTTGCTTTCAAGTTTTATTTATGTACACAAATCAGTTACATATGTCTAATTGTATATATAGTATTTATTGCGTATAAACATAACTAAATTATCGTATTTATTTTAATCCGTTCAATTCGATTTATTGTGCGTAATAATGAAGGTCAGTCCTCCCATTTACGCCATCCACTTCAACCCCTATCTCCGAAAATCACTCAATTCATGTTTTTCGATTTATTTACTCGGTTTCGGTTTCTGTTTTTGTTTCTGGGTCAAAAGTTGATATTTGGCTAAATAAATGTACGCGCTCAGCAATTAAGTTAAGCATTTGAGTCATCTTTGTTGTTGTTGGCCCAAAAGCTGACATCAAGGTGAGGTGGCGGCCAAATTGTGCATACGCAATTTTTATTTTATTTTTTTTTGAGCTTACTATTAAGATTTCGCACCAAACTCTCACTCGAATTAGGTCCAAAGAAAAAAGGTCGCATACATCACGAAATGACATACATACATATGCAGACAAACATATATATGCGCGCACACACACACACTAACACATATGCATACACAAGGCTGCAAACCGGTTCTCAGTGTAACAGCATAGTTGTTGCGGTCTGTGGATTTTGATAATCGTCTCAAGCGATTAGCCAAAAACACTTAAGTATGAGCAATATTAAATCATGCCTACTTTACTTCCATATGGATTCCTTAATTAAATTGGAAATTTGCTATCGTTATTAAAATAAATTCAATAAAGATCAACCATCTATATACGCTCACAACAGACAGTACCATTCTGATCTGTGTACGTGCTCGAAAGATATTTCGAAGACATTTCAAATCGATAAAACACATTTTCAATGAATTTAGATCCGATTTGGAGTTTCGAACAGTCTATTGGTGTGCAAGAGCAAGAGTGTTGTCCAAGAAGATTGTATTGGTTGCTTGGAAGATTAGGAGGATGATAAATCAAATTTATCATAAGTTCAGCGAAAATTTAAACGGGCATTGAGAATATGGTCTAAGACTTCAAGGATATTCCTGGCGAAACTTTTAAAGCAACTAGCTGGCTGACCTACATATGCAGTAATTGTGCGAGTTGTAGGAAAAGCTTATACAAGTTTCAAGTAGAAAAATATTGTTAGCATTGTCAAGTGAGACTAATAAGCGCAGTTGGAGGCCACAAGTAGCCGCCTCAACATTTATTACCTCCACCAAAATGTTAGCCTCAAAAAAAAAAAACAATTTTAACTTTATTTTTAATGCAAACGCAAATAAATGGCTATAACAAACAGCAAAAGCAAACGACAGCAACAACAGATATGATATGCTATTAAATTAAGCCGCTAAAAACGTGTACAGACACACACACACACACACAGACAAAACATTTGCAAATAGAAGCGCGAACAATTGTTCATTTACTCGCACACCTGCAGAGACACGGATTAGATGTAGTCAAGGTACTACTAGTAAGCAATTAATACACACGCACACATATACACGTATGTATATACAAACATATACATTATATTCATTTACTTTGAAGTTAACTTAATTATTCAAAATCTGCACATTTATTTCACTTTTTTTGTGTCCTTCACCGGTATTGTAGTAAATTTAGTCAGAAATAACTTAATATAATTTGAAAAATATTGAGATTCAAGGTAAACATTAGTTGGAGAATTGTTTGAAAATTGTTATATTTGAATGGCATTTTATATACTAATTGTTTGCGATAAATATGGAAAATAAATATTCATTGTATAACTTGAATGTCGAATAAGTTGTTAAAAATATCCAATGGAAATTTCCCTGTCAGGCACGAATATTATTGCTGACTTTCAAAATTCGCCCAGCTCCAGTTGCTTTTCTCTGCCTGTTATAACACATAATAAATAAACAAGGCAACACGAAGTATAAACAAAATTCTTGAATTCTCTTTTAAACTGGTACGTATTTCACAATTGTTCTCTCCTTTTCAATGAATGATATGGAGTTGCTGCCTCATTGTCCGTTCTCCGGCTGAGTTTATTTTTGCCATTTTTGTGCTAAATAAAGCCAAAACTATAGAAGTCCAAATACACAAAATGAAACCAAAAGAAAAATGAAAAAACCGAAAGACAAGCTCAACTAATTGGCTAATTGTAAGCCGTAAGTTTATTTGCTTGCTGGTCGCCAACCTGCCTGAAAGAGTTGCACAATCTCTCAACTTGGCACATAACCTAACCTGATCCGGTCATTACTCATGCCATTGCCAAGAGCTACATACTTTTCAGCTCGTACGAGCTGCCCTTTGACATCCAAAAACAGAGATAAAGAGAGCGAGAGAGACAGAGAGAGAGAAACTCCACAAAGAGATAGCATCTAACAAATATGTATATTGAAAATATCATAATTATTATAATCGTTTCGTCTTCTGCATTTCTATTCTATAGTTCACAACCACAATGCTGTACGATCCGGTGCGCAAGAAAGACTCATCGCCCACATACCAGACGGAGCGGGATGTCTGCTTTCAGTACTTCACACAGTGGAGCGAATCGGGACAGGTGGACTTTGTGGAGCAGCTGCTATCGCGGATGTGCCACTATCAGCATGGACAGATCAATTCGTTTCTCAAGCCGATGTTACAACGTGACTTTATAACACTGCTGCCAAGTAAGTGGTAAACAATGATTCTACTAATAATGACACCACAATGTTTACTAAATCCAATATCTGGGAGGGGTTTTTTTTTACACCATTATTAATGTATATGGATAAAAGATAATCATTTTCAAAAGTAGGCAATCAACCAAAAAGAATATAAATCAGTAGAAAAAAAACATATTTGAAAATGTCGCCTTTCTGTGCAAATCTCATGAATTCAAGTAAGACTCTTCGATCTTCATGTTTCTAGTGAATATGTCCAACCTTACTTAAAACTAGCCAATGGATCTTAAGTAATAACATAATGGTAGACAATAAAAAGCAAAACGCTTAAGCGAACTAGTGACGCAGAAATAGGGTGCAAGCACTCAATATACAATGTGAGGGGGAGCAAACTCCAAATATGAAAAGCTAAACGGAATCCCTTCTCCGGCCCCCATCGCTACCTCCATCATTCGCCCTAAGTCGTCCTGGCCGTGACTGCGTTGCGTTGCCGTGCAACTGTTACGTAGTGCGGTAACGCCACTGCTGCAGGTGCTGTCTGCCGTCTGCTGTCTGTTGGCAGAGTTGTCGTCGTCGTCGTTGGCGGCGCTGCTTATGTTGTTGACTGAAAGGTCATTGCTTCCATTAAGCGACGCGCTTCGTCGTCACAGAAAGAAAACAACAAAAGCAAAAGCCTTCGCAAATCGTTATGCATATATAAGTAATGTTGTAATCAACTCAGTGAACAAAAAAATAATTGGATAGAAAATCACTTTTATTGCTTAAGCCCCTAATTCCAATGTGGTGTAGAATAAACTCAATAAGCAAATCATAAATAATATAAGCTGTATCTATATAGATATATCTGAAGACATGTAAAACCTTATAGCTAGACACCAATAATTGACTCTTGTTCTAGAGAGCTGTAAACTTGCATGTACTCAGGATGTTCTCAGGTAAATGGGAGCGAATAATTACACGCTCATTGTCAAAGGCTTACCTGGAGCAGTTCTTCATACCAAACAAGACAAGAAACTTATTTTTGGCATGTCGAACCTAAAATACCCTTATCCTGTATTAATTATCGTACGTTTTCATCATAAAGAAATACAAAGGAAGTGTTTTTTGATATTTCAAAATTAAATTAAATTTTTATAACCTGAATTTATTGATAATTTCCGTCTGGCAGTCTGTTTAAATAAACAATAAGATTTCTTTTTTACTGAGTTATCTCTCCCTTTCTCAATCTTATAACGATATCTCTCTGTGCCGATTACTACAATAAATAGAATACAATCACGAGTTACTTAAAGCAACTTATTTTAAATTGATCTGCAGTATTGATCTTTTAATTTTGTGATGCCATAATTTTTAATTTTTTCTTAGACTTATAAACGAATCATAAAACGAAACGTACCCAAAAGTGACAAAAGCGATAAAAAAAAATGTATTAATGGTGAGAAACTGATAGCAGTAGTTGCTGAAACGATAACTTATTTTCTTTCATGATGTCAGATAGAAGGCGTTCATTTTTCTACACATACACGTTTGCTGCTTTGGTAGATATCTCTCAAGTCGTTACATCTTGCTTGACAAAGCGATAACAACTTGGATGGAACAGTTAAGCAGACAAGAGAGGAACAAATATTCTTGACAGTCTTTGGCTTGTGAATTTGTTCCTCTTCTTTTTTTCAGGATGAGCTCGTGCATTAAAAAATGCGAAAGAGACAGGGAAATAAGCAGCGATGTTTCCTCCTCCATTTACATTGTAATGCACTTCAAAGGCAGCTAACCAGCCAGTAATACACACGCGCACGCACACATATCTATATATATACATATATCTATATATATATATATATATATGCATATGTGTTGTGCAGAGTCAGACAGAACTGAGGATAGGCAGGCGACATGAACCGTTAGGCAGCGACGAGAACAACAACAACAACAGCGACAAACGCCGACAACTTGAACTACATCAGCTTGGTTGCTGTGGTTCTTGTTGTCGTTGTAGTTGTTGTTGTTGCTGTTGTCGTTGTAGTTGTTGTTGTTGTTCTCTCGTTGTCGTTGCAAAGTCACTTTGCGAGTTATGCACATTTTTAATTGTGTTTGGCAAATGCTGCAGCAAACACTTCACTTCACTTGCAGAGCAGAAGGGCCACTTGCCCTTTACCTGACCCCCTTCCCCCATCCCCTTGTAGGTGGTAATCACACCTTCTCCATTCCCTGCTTTTAATATCTGTCGATTGCTCGCATTCAATTCTTTTATCCACTCGCGCTGCTGCTGAACGCCGTTAGGTGCGTCCAAAGTTAGCGTCTGTAGGTGTAAGTCGCGTAATGTCTCTGTTGCAACTTCCCACTGTTTCGTATTTGGTTCTACATAGTGCTTCATTGGCGGCAGCAGATCACAATCCGCATCTGCGATGAGTCACAACTAGACCTAATGCCACCGTATCTTCCTTGGTATTCACTTATGCATCGTTATGTATATACAGTCACAGCCATGGCCATATAAATAGCACTTATTATATGGATACGTTGGTTAGTCACTAACTCACTTGTCAGGAAGCGCAAAACGCACTCAAGCTAAGCAAACTGAAAGTTGTGATGAGTCATCCAGGTTTTTTTTTATTATTTTTTTTTTGTATGTATGTATTTCTCGTAATGGGTTCATTCGCCTACGTTTATAATCTCAAAAAGATTACTTTTAAGAATTGCACATAAGCACATGTAATCTGAGTAAAAACTTCGAGGAAGCAGCTATAAATCAATTATTTCATTACTCTTATCCAATCATCTACAGAAAAAGGTCTGGATCATATTGCCGAAAACATTTTATCGTATCTGGATGCAGAGTCGCTAAAGTCCGCCGAATTGGTGTGTAAAGAATGGCTGCGCGTCATATCCGAGGGTATGCTGTGGAAGAAGCTCATCGAGCGGAAGGTGCGCACAGATTCCCTGTGGCGTGGCCTGGCCGAGCGTCGCAATTGGATGCAGCATCTGTTTAAACCGCGACCGGGACAAATACAGAGACCGCACTCATTCCATCGCGAGCTATTTCCTAAGATCATGAATGTGAGTACCGAAAATATTTAGAAATTCCTTAGATGAATATCGAAATGTGGTTTGTGGTTTGATTGCAGGATATTGACAGCATAGAGAACAACTGGCGAACCGGTCGACATATGCTTCGTAGGATCAACTGTCGCTCGGAGAACTCAAAGGGTGTCTATTGCTTGCAGTACGACGATGGCAAGATTGTGTCCGGCTTGCGGGATAATACGATCAAGATATGGGATCGCACGGATCTGCAGTGTGTCAAGGTAGGACGAGACAATTTGCTGTTGTTGAGACAGTTTTTAATCGTTTTGTTGCTCCTATTTTAGACACTGATGGGACACACTGGATCCGTGCTGTGCCTGCAATATGACGACAAAGTTATTATCAGCGGCTCCAGCGATTCGACGGTGCGTGTGTGGGATGTGAATACTGGTGAAATGGTTAACACGCTTATTCATCACTGCGAGGCGGTGCTACATTTGCGCTTCAATAATGGCATGATGGTTACCTGCTCCAAGGATCGCTCCATTGCTGTCTGGGACATGACCTCGCCTAGCGAGATCACGTTGCGTCGCGTCCTCGTCGGCCATCGTGCCGCTGTCAATGTTGTTGATTTTGATGAGAAATATATTGTGTCCGCCAGCGGAGATCGCACCATTAAAGTGTGGTCCACGTCGAGCTGTGAATTTGTGCGTACCCTGAATGGTCACAAACGTGGCATCGCCTGTCTACAGTACAGGGATCGTCTCGTTGTAAGCGGCAGCTCCGACAATTCAATCAGGTAACAACATATTAAAACTTGTATAGGTAACTTCTTTTTACTGACTTCCACTCTCGCTCGTCGACAGGCTGTGGGATATTGAGTGTGGCGCCTGCCTGCGTGTCTTGGAAGGCCATGAAGAGCTGGTGCGCTGCATCCGCTTTGATACGAAGCGCATTGTCAGCGGTGCCTACGATGGTAAAATCAAGGTATGGGATTTGGTTGCCGCCCTTGATCCGCGTGCCGCTTCCAATACGCTGTGCCTCAATACCCTCGTGGTAAGTGTAATTATTCTCCATCAGCAAATGTTTACCAAAGATTACGATTACTTATTTGATTTGTATCTAGGAGCATACTGGTCGCGTTTTTCGTCTACAATTTGATGAATTTCAAATTGTCAGCAGCTCGCATGATGATACTATTTTGATATGGGACTTTCTAAATTTCACGCCCAATGAGAATAAGACCGGCCGAACACCATCACGTAAGATTCAACTTTCACTTTTTCTCAAACTAGTTGTGTGCGTGAATTTGTTAAATATTTAAATTTTATCGGGTCTTTGTTTAGCGGCGCTTATGGAACATTAACATTTTGTGCAAAGGCAGCTCCGCGAACTAGAGCTGCAGTCCTCAAGTGATGAGGAGGAGAACGGTGGCGAAAACGATGATGATAATGATGATGATGGGGATAATGATGATGAAGATGACGGCGACGCTGATTACGACGATGCAGATGATAACATCGAGCTGGAGGATATTGATCATGATTACGTTTATTCCCCACCAAATCATCATCATAATCGAAATAATCCAGCTCTTGATAATGCTGAACACGATAACTAATGAATAAAACACTAAGCCAGCAAATAGCATTGAGACTCGTCCATTAAATTATGTTGAACCCAAGATACTGCGATCTCCGATTTTACTGAAATGCAACAAACACGAAATGCAAACTAAAAAACAAAACAAAATCAATGTGGAAACAATTTATAATTAATGCAAACAAATACACACATGCGCATAATATGAATTAATGAAGTTATTAAAAAGAAAACACAATAATAAATACAAGAGTATAACAAATATTTTTGCATAATCTGGCTGTTAGGTTTGAGAAATATACGAAACAGAGAAAATAATATATACATATATATATATATAAATTGAAATATGAACAGAATTATGTATTAGTTAATTAGGCATTATAGGAATAATTAAGGTCAGTCTGTGTAAATCTTTGGATCGACTGCTTGTGCTTGCGGCAGCGAACTAATGTTTAGCTCAAAAAACAAAAAAAAAGAAGAAGAAAATTAACTACAATGCATTGGGCTGAGCGCAGCTTTAAGGAATTCTTGAAATATAAATACACGCGATTAGGATATACATACTAAGTGAGCAAAACTGTCAGAGCGTACAGACCATAGTCTTTAGCATAGATGTTAGTTAAAGCTTCATGGACTTCTGGGCGAAACATATACACATTTTTTTAATTTTTTGAACATTACGAATCGCTTCTGTCATATTGCACATTTTGTAATTTAATTTGAATTCCTGATGTTAAAATTGTAAAAACAAAATCATTATAAATTGAATAATTAGGCCTTAAGAAATACTTATAAACAAATCTAAAAAAAAATCGAAAAACTACAGTGGCGGACACCTTATTTGGAACAATGTCAAGGAAACAAGTAGGCAACATTTTTATAATTCTACCTAGCAGGTGGGGAAACCCCAGTGTATTGGGGTCATACATTAATTTTGGTAATGATGATTAGTTTATGGCAGGCAATTACTTTTTTTCTTTGACATTGTTCCAAATAAGGTGTCCGCCACTGTATGTGTTTGAGTGAGGTGACATGGAAGGCGTACATGTCTTCACTGATCCTGTTTTTAACAGAGCTGTTTGATACTGTTCATTAGGCAAAACTATTAAAAAAAAAAAAACTAAAATATTAATAAATATATACTGCAATAAATTACAAATTCTTTAATTGAACATTGCTAGATGTTATACATATGTAGAAATTAGCTAATTGTCATGTCGTTTTTCAATACATCCTTGATTGTGATTAATTGATAATTTAATATATATGTTGCCTAAAATTTAAGTTTCAAATCTACTTCCGCGCTCTTATATTATGTATATAATGTTTTAATGTAAGCCTAAGCAAAGTACCCAATATGTGAAACTGTTTTGTGGAAATGAAGCCTAGTTGTTGAAATTGGCAATAGGAACTGTAACTTCAGCAAATTGGTAATATAGATTCTATAAAATATATATTTATACATATATAAATATATATGTATTTATATATATGATTAGAAATAATAAATTGTGTATAAATGCTATTAATGGTGATTTATTTCAATTTGTGTATGAACATAAGGAAAGCACGCAATCTTGGGCCTTGAAATTCACTTAACATCTAGCACCAATTCTTTAAAAGCTATATATTTGTTTGGTTCGAAATTAAGTTTTATTTTAAATAAATTGTTTAAGTAGAAAGCAGTCCAAATAATACATCGATATTATACTTCATACTCCGATAGCAGACTTTTCTTATCGATACTTAAAACAGCTGATTCTCTAGCTGTCAGTTGTCAGCTGTTTCACAGTAGTCTCGGATGGTTTTTGATTTTGTTTTAGAGCAAACAAGTTAATTTGCCGGGTTGAAGCTTTTAAATGCATAGTACACGTTACATTGCAAAGATACTGACAACGCCACGAGTTACTGCATCCATTGCCATCCGTTGCCGTCAGCATTTGAGAACATCTGCAAACCACATGTCTTCGCCACCTCAAAAAACCGCTAAAACTGATCTCTCGGCAGAGATAATCGCACAGCTTGGTAAGCCGCCCAGGTTGCGTGAGAATCCCGCTTTCACCAAGGTCGACAGTGACGAGTTCCGTAGCATTTTCACACCTGAATTGGAGGCACTCGTTGCGCTCTTCAAGAAATATAATTATGAACTGCGCATTGCTGGCGGCGCCGTGCGGGATATTTTGATGAGCATCAAACCGAAGGATGTTGATTTTGCAACGACAGCGACACCGGAACAGATGAAGGAGATGTTCACCAAGGAGGATGTGCGCATGATTAATGCCAAAGGCGAGAAACATGGCACAATAACGCCGCGCATCAACCAAATGGAGAACTTTGAGGTGACCACATTGCGCATCGATGTGCGCACAGATGGACGCCACGCGGATGTGGTCTTCACCACCGATTGGCAATTGGATGCGAATCGTCGCGATTTGACTATCAACTCCATGTTTCTCGGTCTCGATGGCACCGTCTATGATTATTTCTATGGCTACGAGGATGTGCTGCGACGTCGCATCGTTTTCGTTGGTGATGCCGAAGTGCGCATCAAGGAGGACTATTTACGCATTCTGCGTTACTTTCGTTTCTATGGCCGCATAGCAGCGGATCCCAACTCGCACGACACGGCTACTTTGGCCGCTATCAAGTCGAATTGCGTGGGTCTGGCGCGGATTAGTGGCGAGCGTGTTTGGGCCGAGCTCCAAAAGATTATTGTGGGCAACTTCGGCCGGGAATTGTTCCTTGAAATGCATAATTGTGGCCTGCTTGAACATTGTGGATTGCCGGCGCAACCAAATGTCCCGGAATTTGAGCGAGTCTGCAACAGCTTGAAACGTTTCGAGGAGGAGTCACATCATCCCATTATTTACATGAGCGGATTGCTGCACACCACCGAGCAGGCAATGCAGATGCACGAGCGTCTCAAGCTGTCCGCCTACGAGCGCGACATGGTACTCTTCATCACACTGCAGCGCCAGCGGGTAAGCTAGCCAGTGATTGCAAATTGCGAATTTATAAAATAAAATAGATTATTTATTTTCAGGTCGATACCGAGTACAAATCCCTGCGTGACTATCAAAAATTGTGCCTGCACCCGTACGCCAAACGCGAATATGTCGAGCAGCTGCTGAAGTATGCCAACAAGCTGGAGCTGTACCAGCAATTGAAGGCGTGGCAGACACCCAAGCTTCCGGTTAAGGGTAACATGCTGAGTAGTTATGGCCTGGTAAATGACAAAGTCGGTCTCGTTTTAACCGAACTGCGTCTGCTGTGGGCAGATAGCGATTTTAAGCTAACGGCCCAAGAGCTGCTGGAAAGCGTACCCACAATAATGGAGCAGATGCAGCAATCACCGCCCAGTACACCCAAGACCAATAAAAAGCAACGATTGCGATAAATTAGTCTCAATATTTGTTATTTTTGATTTCTTGTTAATAATGATAATACCCATAGAACACCGCTGAGCTCTAAACTTTGCTAAAGATCTGGATGGGTCGCTTGAAGCCAGCTTTGCAGTGCTCCGGCACACCCATGAGTTCCATGCTGGCAAATCCCACTTCTGGGCTAAGCAAGTAGGCCGTAAAATTATCTGGTCGAAATTTGATGGAATTGTAATTTTCACGTATGCTTTCCTGCAAATTAGAGAAGGGTGAAGAGTGGTTATATAGAGGGGAGTACAGAAGTGCTATCGTGCAGTTGACTCACCGACAGCTTCTTGCGACGCTTATACGTATCAAATGATTGTGGCTCCAGGATTAGCTTGCCTCCGGGTCTCAGTTGGAGGAACATGCGCCTGAATGCCTGTTTTAGGCCCGCATCACAGAAGTTGAGATGTATCCATTTGGTGACCGACAGACAGAGGATCACATCATATTGTGGGCGCTCAATCTCGAGCAGCACATCGTCGTCCAGAACATAGTTGCCATGCACAAATTTCACATTGCATGGAAATATGCCAGGAGTCATAGGACTCTTGTGGGATCGTTTCAGTGCATTTATCCCCATTTGTGCGCTGTGCGCCAAATTGCGATCAATGTCCAGGCCAACAAGACACTGGGCCTCAAATTTCTTCGCAATCTCAATGGAGAGGTGTCCCGAATTACAGCCGATGTCCAGCAACTGTTTGCCACGAAATAGCTCCGGCTGTGTTGCCAGCACATCCAAGCGTACATCGTGGAAATCCTTGTCCAGAATACGTTTTCCATAATAGTGCCTGTAGTTGCCATACATGAATGTCTCATTCTTGTTGTGTCTGGGCTTGTCTGGGACAGTGTTGCCATAATTTTTGCTATTCAGCTGAAGTCGCTTCTTCGGACTCTGGGCGGACGCTCGTTTAGAGTACTCCTCTTTTTCGTTGCTCTCAGAAACGTGCGCCTCGCCGCTGGAGTCGTTTGCATTGTTCTTCAGTCTTTTGATTTTTTGTGCGCCATCTTCAACATCGGCAGTTGCTGGGCGCTTTTCAGTAGGTACTGTTGTGTTGTTATTGTTTTCTACTTCCATTATGGATATGTCAACGTTTTAAAACGTTTCATCCACAATAAACCAAATATTGAGCGGCATTTACAGTTTCTGTTTGAAGCTGTGTTGGAAATTGCCGAAATATAAATTTTGCACTTTATTTTCGATACCTTACTTAAGTACGCAACTAATGCCAACCCTGGAATGTAATTGGCAATACAAGTGCAAGCTGCTTGCTATAAATCTACACCTCTGTTGAGCTGCTGTATAATGCTGAATGCTATGACTTACGTATGCAAAAACTAAGATTCGTGAAGCATACTTTTAGGATGCAAGTACTATAGTTATCCGGAAAAATAGCAGTAAATTTTGCCAAATATATTCACATATTTTCGAAGGACATGGTGCATTACAATCTCAAGGACGAACTCAATCGGTGTGCATTCAAGGATTTTGTGGTCATCTAAGAACCCAATCGCTTGTAAAAATTTGACTCCAGGCCGAATGGTGAGCCGAAAATCCTTGCTTTTTTTCGATGACTACAAGCCAAGCAAAATGTTTGGCACAAGACTCACCAAGATCAGGAAGGATATTGCCGACAAATGAGCCATTTTCTGTATAAAAACTCCTTATGTTTGAGCTATTTGAAGGACTTTCTTCATGTTTGCTTCTTTAATCCTGGAAATCCTTGAATGCCAATCGATTTGTATTTTTTCTACGAGCCTAAAAGTATGTGTCCTTTAGGACCTGTCCGATGTTTGACTTAAATACGCATATACAAAATTAGCTCTCACGAAACAAAACAAATATGTTAGTTTATTTTTTTTTTATTTTAATGTGCGTGCGCACATGCACGTACTATTGTTTTTATTTAATGTACGTAAATATAATGTATGTATGTGTTTGTTGTATGCACTGATATAAATATAAATGTGGTGTTGATTTTAAACATAAGTGTAAATTAAAGAATTAATATAATGCACGTATGTATGCGTAGAAATGAATGTATGTCTTTGTTCGTTTACCTACAACAGGTGTGAACAACGCATTAATATATTTTAATATCGTAGTAGTATAATATTGGATGTAAGTAATGCTAGGTGTGGTATTGTATGGTATGGTATTTTATGTAATGTTTGTGGTCAATATGCATGACGGCTTTAGCTTTCATAGAATTAAACAATTTCCATTTAAATTTCTACAGCGTATTACATACGTATATGTATTCCATTTAGTTGCATATTGTGGTTGATGATTTAACGGGACATACATAATTGTGGTTACAGCGATAAATCAATTAGGTTCAAGCGTTGATGAAGAGTGATTCCAAATATTTGTGTGGTATTTTGTGTGTATATTAATAATTCTTGGCTTAGTAATGCTGATAAGATCCGACATTGAGCAATAATGTTCCGCGAAGTAAAGTGCTTAACCTCATTTGCGAAACAAGATTTTATACAGATAGATCGATCTTGTGCGGCGTTTTTTTCTTTCTTTTCTTTCGATACTAAGAACAATGTTTTATTCGATATAAGAATTGATGCAGTTGTCGACTCGATTGGTGTTGTTGGTGATGTTGGTTTTAATGCTCTCCTGTTGCTGGTTCTTATTATTAAAAACGCTAGGGCTAGTTTCGCATATGCGGATAGTAGGGGTTTCGTTTTCGTTTCTTTTTGTTTTTGTTTTTTTTTCTTTTTCTTTATGCTTTTCTTGGGATTAAATTTGTTTGTTGGGCTGTCTCTTGCTGTGCACACATTCATCCGACCATGTTGATTTTCTTTCGAGTCTCCATAATTTGTAATTACCAGAGGCCCGATGAATATCCGCCAGGTGGCACACGATTCTTGTTGATAACCTGGTTGCTGCCGTTCATAGCTGCTGCCGGTTGTATATAATCGTTTCCACCAGCTTTGTACCCCTCGCCAGTCACGGGATTTCCATCTGATATTAAAAGAAGGAAAGGAAAAAAAGTTATTTGCTACAATTTGAATCATAATTCAGGTCATTGAGTTTAATGTATGCTTTGAAAACATCCTGACACTTAATTTTTAATACAACAATCATTTCCTAAATCACAATTACCAAGAATTTGAATTATTTGCGAGTGAGAATCGACCTTGAAACAGAAACTAATTTTCGATCGACCCAATTTTGTAAGTTTTGTAAGTTAATTGTCGCGTGCCTGGAGCAATAAATGAGTATTTGTGCCGATGCTAAAGTGTGAAAAGCTTTATTTATAAAACCCCATCACAATTCTTTTGTAAGCAACCCCGAAAATGCACAAGGCACAGAGCTGAGCAATGTCAACTAAATCGATAGGAAGAATTGGGATTGGACTCTGACTGGCGTTTGAAAGTGGCTCCAAGTTTTAATAGTTTTGTTTGTATATCGGTTTTTATTGTCGTTGAATAGTAAAACAAATAAAATACGAAATAATAGTAATTATTCGGATTTAATTTACCTGATCGGATGACTCCGTTGATTTTTAAGTTCTCAGTCGAAGAAGAAACGGAAGATGATGCCGACGATACCGAACCACTTTTGCCATTGTATTTTCCCTTGCTATTGGCAAGTAATTGCTGTGCGGCATTTGTGTTCTGTCCAAATGGAATGCTGCTCTTCATGTGGTTCTTGCCCGGCGTGATGGGACGTGCCGGTTCACCAAATAGACGCGAATAGGAGTCAACGGGTTTTTGGCCCCTACGCGGTGCATCACCTGTATTTGGTAGAGTACAAGTTTTATATGAAAACTATCGTTGGTTTATTTTTATTATGTAAAAACAAAATAAGTACAAGACAATAAATTAGTTTGCTGTATGAGTGAATGTGCTTACATAACTATACAATGTTGCTTGAGTGAAACAAATTATGATGTTAACCACAAACTGAAACGATTAACAGTTAAATACTTAAGTAACTCTCATTTCTGAAAGCATGAGATTAGGTCATTTAATTATTGTAATTAATAAAGTGAGATGCTGGGCGGCTGCTGGCTGCATAAGTTTGGAAATGGATTTCGATTTTGAAATGGCAAACGATTCAAATTTGCATGGTTTGAGTGGAAAAACAGCAAAGAATAATAATTAGTGGTATTAGCAATCCAATTTTAGTTTTGAACTCAGCGGGTAGTCTCTGACCTATAAAAGAATTGTATTTCTGATTTTGATTCATTTTTATTTCTGTATGAATCAAGCTTTGAAAATCCGTGGAACATGGAGGAATCTTAAATTAAGCCTGAGAACAGGCTCAATTTTTCTTACTTTTTTATATCTGCTTTAAGCAAATTAAAATATGATAATTAAATTGAAAAAATAAATTGTTTTAATTGAATTAAATGTATGCCAACATTTTGAGTGTGTGTAAATTAGACTTTTTGTGAAAAAATTGTCTGCTTATTAGCATTGTGCTCGCGTTTGAGGTGACAGAGAAGATTTGTTTGATTTAATTTGTTTGTCTTGCACAATTAAATTAGTAAATGGAAAATCAACAACAGAATTTAAACAAAAGAATTGTTTATGTTAAATCGGACACTTTAAATATATGTATATATTTATGTACCAATGAAATAGAATCTGTGAGCTCCTTGCCGTACTGTAAAGATATATATAGAAAAAAAAGAAAAAGAGAGAGAGAGAGAGAGAGAGAAATGGATATCGAGAAACATTCAGTAAAAGCTCACAATATCATTTTTTTTATTTTTTTTTATTGCATTTTGGACAACAGTCACAATTGGTTGCAATGATAAAGATGTGTGGGTTTCTGTCGAGACGATAAAACGATAAAGTAATTTGTAGGGAGATCGATCTATTCAATTTAAAGACTAAATAAACTAACTCATCACAAGGTAATTTGCATGTTTTATATATTTTCTTAAAGCAATTTGTGTGTAATAAATAAACAAAAAACGGCTGAAAAGCGTTCTTATAAGCTGGACTAGACAAATATTTGCTTAGTGTCTGGTTAAGATATGTAATATATTTTATTTGTGAATCTCAAAATGTATCTTTCATAGTATCTATTGCGCAAATTCCATTACTTACCGTTGTTCTTCAGAGCTGCATCTTTATCGGCTGAGAATATATTTGAGGCCATGCGATTTTTGACGTTGCGTGGTGTCTGCGGCATATCAGATCCAAAAATGTCACTTGACCCGCCGCCTGGAGCCCTCAACACCCTAGAAAAAAGCAAAGAATAAACAGTTTATTTTTTTGAGGTCAGTTACATTTCCAATTAAACAATTATGGAGTTTAAGTTTAAGAAATTAGCCACAGACGTGCCATCCAAGAAAATTATAAGGCAATGGATATGAAGTATGCCGCCTATGCAGGCATTGCAATTATTCTGCTTGGCTTAGAAAAGTCAAGCATTGAAATCAGAAGAGAAGCGAAAAATTAAAGCCAAGAAACAAAGACACAATCAGAGAGAGAGACAGAGAGAGAGCAGTAACAGCAACAGCAACGGCGGCGGTTGGCACTTAACATCACGCCAGATTCTGGTGTTAAAGCTCAGTGCCTGGAGCCAACGGTGCGGAAAAGCTCGCCCGGCAACAGTTGCATTCTAACTGCCTATGCTGTGAAATTACTTAACGAGTGCTATCATTGTGTGTGTGTGTGTTTTGCTGTTCTTGTTCTCATTGTTGTTGTTACTACTCCCACATAAAGTAATAAAATTTGTCATGATTCGCTTTGCAAATAAACCCAGCTCCAATTAAAAATGTGTTAGAAGGGTAAACACATAGTATAACCTGGACAAATTTATGTAACAGGCAGACACAGGAGTCATAAATACATAAAACAAATAGAACTGGAACTGAAACCGTTATAGGCAGAGTGGAAGTTCCAGCGATTGCGGTGTGATCGCCACCACACACTATAACTACACACGGATGTCTCATACGAGTACACAAGTGAATATTGCGAAGTGCAATTAGTATTTTGGTGTAAAAGAGGCATAAGTCAAAACATAGCAACAAAATTCATCTTACACCACAGATGTGGTTGCATTACACCGCTGCAACACTGCGGTAAGGCAAGCACATGTAGCAGCAAAGAAAAGTATGTCTTGTCTGAATCTATAATATAACGCCAAACTCGGCTAAGAGAGCCATAAGTTGTGTAATGCAACATTTTACTGAATAATTTGTTACGTGACGTGCTCAAACTTGCGTGTCATAGTTTTCCTTAATTATTTGAGCATTAATATCTCAGCTTGATTTGAATACCGCACAAATTATGCTATACTTGCTTATATTTGATCACTCTTGATTACCATTTAAATACATATTATTCCATTATTCAGCAATGATGCAATCCTACCTCCTCCTCCTAAGGCGCATTTACTATCAATTTCAAGCAGATAGTTTGATTGATTAATTGACAGGCTGTTGTTAAAGTATTTAGAAAGTACACCCACCCATATGGAAATTGTTGCTCACATAATGCTTAATTAGTTGTTGTATATGTCATTTTGATATAACGACCAAATATTAATCGTTGCGGTAAAAGTTAACACACACACACACACACAAGGATGGATGGAAGAGGCGCTCGAGCTCGCAGTTGACTTGTGTTGTTAGTGCAAATCGGCTAGTTACTATCGAATGCCTTTCACATGTGATATAGTAGTGTTTCAATGTGTTAGCAGCAGCAGCACTGAGTCAAATCAGAAATTAAAGTTTGCCTTTTTTTGGTTAGTTTTCGTTTTCGTTTTTGTTTTTGCATTGACCAGAGAATGTGAGAAAAAAGCAAACCTGACCGGCAGGTAATTTTGCGGTGCAGATGGTTCATATGCCATCGGCAAACGAAGTGAGCTCAACTTGCTCTCGGTGACAGCCGATGTGCAACACATGGAGAGTGAAGCTGGTGCTGCGAACTGCAAGCTGGTAGCTGGGAGCGGGACTTGAAGCTGGGAGCTGAAGTGCTTTTACCTAGTACATTGTGCATGCAGCAGCATGCAATGGAGACAACACCACTAAATATGTATTGAGTCAATGACAACGAAAATGTTGAACACTTCTTATCCACAAAAAAACAAAAACAAAAAAAAACCTTACGGGTAAAAGTTGTTTTGTGATCACTTAAAGTAAAAGTGATAGTTGCTGCATTGATTTAGTTTAAGCAAAACACTAGCCCCTTTTTGGCATCTTTTTTATATTTTGCGTTGCCTTTGTTATTTTGATTGGTGTTTGGGAATACTGGATGCGTTATGTACATAACACTTATCACTTATCATTTGATGTTTTCTCATTTTTACTGGGAGTACATTTGAAGCACCTGCAGTCGAAAGCTGCCCACTACTTTATTTTTCCATTGCAAAATCACTTTATTTTCGTGTTGCAAGTTAATATTGGACTTGTCTGAGAGACCTTGTTCAATTAATATCAACATTATTTGGGAGGATGAAAGATTTGTGTGTTTGATTAACTTTTGTTTGGACTGAAAGAAAACGTTTTCGTCTCAAAAATGTTGTTAAGTAAATTGGTTATCTGCTGTTTCTCCCACATAACGTTTAATTAGTTTTCAATGAAAATATCTATTTATAAAATTATTTATTTATATAAAACTTACAGTTAAAACTTAAAATGTACGTGCATAAATTCCTAGATAGTGACCTTATTATCTACAAATGAATGCCAGCAGTAAGAATATAATTTTGATCGTGCCCGATTAAGAAATAACCGCTACGCAACGTTCTTTTATTGTTCTCTTTGCTTGGGATCGTCTGTCTAATTTTGTGATTAACCTTTTTTTTATACTCTCAACAATGCATTCCTGAGACGACTACAATGCAGGGAAAGAAGAAAAACTGTGGAATGGCAGCAGTGATGATAACAATTTCTTGGACATTGTGGGTATTGCGGCTGGCTTCAATAACTTCAATAGTTCAACAAACAGTCTCCCAGCCGAAGAAAGAAAGCGCGGCTGTAAAACGAAACGAAACGACACGAAAAGAAACCCCACCCTGTGCTGTGTAAGCTAATTTTCTATTTGGCTGATTGCAGCTTGCAGCTTGTAGCGCGCAGCGCGCAGCTTGGGGCTCATGTCATCAAAGGTCCGCAGGTTGTCTCAAGTGCCTAAGCGCTAATTGCAACGTCAGCCGCTGGCGAGGAGGCTAACGAAAACCGAGTGACGGCAGGCAAGTGTATAAATTTATTAATTGCAATTAATTTTTATGATTTTGTTTAAACTTGACATGTTGGCCGCCGTGACCGTCTGCTGCCATAAAGATTTTCCAATGGTCAACATATTTTTTATGTGTGAAAACGGGTGAAAATATTTCTCTTGTCTAATTATTGTAATTTATTGCTAAATGCATAAAAGAAACTAAACATTAAAATTATATTTATAATGCGTAAATAGAACTACCAGATTTAATGTGTAGAAAATGACTAATATTTTAAACTTTCTTTTGTTTGGAATAGAGTGTGCGTAGTCTGCTACCTGTTCATCATCATAGTGCTGCCAAGAAATCGTTACATGTGCTGCACTTACACATTTATTGGATGTTGAATGAGTTTGGTTTTTAAAAGTTGCAGTTCATTCGTCTGTAACAAACAAATGTCCGAGTAATTGTTCATCAGTGGAGTTCATTTGTTTGGGTTTTTTTTTTTTTTTTTTGTTAAATATTTTTTTTTATTGAGTTTCGGGTTGCTTTAAATTGGTTGCTGCACTGATCTGCTGGAGCGCATCAAACCGTTATTGTTTGGCTCGCCGGCTGCAGCATTGTCTCACTTAAAACGTGTCCAGCAGAAGCTCGTGCAACCGCAAACAAACAAAACAAAAAAAGAGTTAAAAAAAACCATAATGAAAATTTAACTGAGGCACGAAAATTGAGTGTGGTTGCCTGAATTTATGCATGTAATGTATTTTTTGTTGTTGTTGTTGTTGTTATTGCAGTAGTAGTAGTATTATTTGGTTTTGTTGATTTCCCTAAAATGTTGATTAGCTGTATCCATTATAATTGCCCGGTATGCTAGAAAACAACAACAGCAACAATAACTGACGTTTAAATGACTTGCTTGATGGGGCTGATGGGGCTGGCCATGCTGCAATACTTTCCCTGCACGGCTTTCTGCTGGCTGGTTGCACTGTGGCAGCTAGCTAGCTGTGCATTCAAGCGGAGTTGCGACTTAGTTGATCAATGTTGCCGATATCCGATGTTGCACTTTTTGATGGATTGGCTCGCGCGCAATCATTTCGAATGTTCGGTAATTTCCTCTTAGCTTATAGGAATTTGATCAGGTGTGCCATCAATTTTGAAAGCGGTGAAGAAAAAAAAAACAACAGCCAAAACAAAACAAAGATAAAATGAATGAGCGCTTACTGTTCAAGCTGACGAAGATTGAATACCCTTTAATTTGTTTTGTTATGTAATTGAAGCTCTCGCTCGTGTGTCTCCAAATTAATTAAACTTGATTGAGGGCATTTTCATGGCAGCTTGCCCCTTGTTTCTGATAAAAATCCTAAAACCTTTGGAATGCGATTTGTAATCTCTTCTCATGTTGTTGGAGCTTTAACCACACTGCTTGGCTAATTATTACAGTTATTTAAGTTGGACCTGACCAAGATCTTAAGTTTTAATTAATTTCTAGGTGTATTTTCGAAACGGAAATGAGCAGAAACTAGAAATTACATTTAAGTATGTCTATTTGGAATGGAAAGATTGTTCAAGATACCAGCACTAGTCGAAGAAACAACTATTTCAATATTCATGGAGGTGTTATTAAACACTATTTTCAGATTTATGTTGCAATTATGCAAGACACAATCACTGTTGCAACTAATCGTAAATTTTACGTATTCAATCATAATTGGATATTCAAGGATAATAATAAAGTTGATGTGATAATAAATATGGAAAAGGCATTATCTTAAGCCCCTTATGTGCTCCACAAATCCAGCTTATGGTAAAGCTTTCTTTTTGGAATTAAGATTCGTTAATTTTTTGAAAGTCAGTCAAATTAAAGGCTGGTATTCAAGAACTTAAACAATTAACATTTATGATGCCGCTAATCAAGTGAAAGATACAGTTACTTATGTAAGTATTTAGTTTTACCAACAGCTACATATTGTATCCCTCGGTTATCGGATTTACTATAGATCTATAATACATTTCCAGATCGCTGTGAAGCAATGAATGTCGCACCTCACAACACCTTTTCCAATTGGCCAGCTAACAATAAATCCAATTAACGCACACTCACACACACATATACAGATACAAATTGATACAGAGTTGCAGAGAATCTAGTGATTCACAGCTATGTCAGCTAGCCGGCTGACTGGTTGACTGGGCTGACTGAGCTGACTGAATGTCTGGCGCTGCACAACAGTTAGATTGTCAATTATCGATAGTGTTTTCCGCGCTTGATCAATAATTATCGATTAGCTGCGTAGAAAGTGTATATTGGCCGGTAAAGAGGAAAAGAAAAGTTGCCGAGCCACGTTGCTGCCACTACTTAACAATTATATATGTGCATATGCGCCAAGATCGGTATTGCATAGGCCACCAGCCTATCAGCTAGTCTTTTTTATTTTTGTGTTTAAACTTTAGAATTAATGACAGCAGACTTCAGCTAAAAATGGCGAAAGTTGGCAATTGCATTGAATTTTGATATACGCAGGCCGAGTCGATTATAATTTTGTCACGCAATGTGTACCGCACAGAAAGAGATATCGACAACTTCAAAAACTCGAAGGTAAAAGCCATCGAAGCTTATTAGCTTAAGTGCTACTAAGTTTAAACTGAACATAAAAGTCATTTTTGTTGCTTATAAAATACAAGTGATAAACATTTTTGTTAAAAAACAAACAAAACACAAAATGATATTTGAAATCAATTTCTTTGTCAAAGCAAAGAAGTTAACGTATTTTATTACATGCTCGTAAACATTTATCGACATGAGTTTACTTTATTCCAAGGTTATTCAATCGAATTCGCATTGCATCAAAATTTGACTTGAATTGCTCATGTATTGAATAATTGGGTAAATAAGTAAGTATATAATAATAATAATATAATAATTTTAATAAATAAACATTTAAAATTAAAGTTACAAATAAATATAAACTTAAAAGCAAGAATATAAATTCAAAGTTTCAAAGGATATAATAAATCCTGGAGTAATCAAATGTAAAATGGTCAAACAAGGACGTTGGAAAACCAGAAAAAAACGCAATCAGACAAATCATTTTAATATGTGATATTTTCACAAAACTAAATACCAAAAACTCTTTTAGCACTGCAAAAAACTTGAATAAAGAGCTGCACAACTATTACGAATGTTTCTAAAACTGTGTCAAACTTCGATTGCTAAACACATGTACAAAAGCAGTTAAGATGAAATAGTATTATTATTATCAAACACAATGTTCCAAATGAAATATTTTTATTGGAACTGTAACAGAAATCGACCAAACATCAAGGCATTAAGCATTAAATGCTTCGGGTAAGCAAGCAAGTTGTTTGCCGACAAGCACAAGAAGGTACGAAAATACTTCGGGAATGCGCAACAAAGTACGAGTCACTAGTGTTCCAAGTAAATGGTGGTGAGCTATGTATCTACACCTATAAATATATAAACATATAAATATATATATATATATATATATATATATATATATACTGACGCAACAGTATACCGCAAGCAGTAAGTATATATGGAATTCGAAAAATGACGTTCACACAGATTTGAAAAGTATAATTGGGTGCTTAATTTGGTAATACTTTTCCTGTTTGCCCTAAATAAGCATACCAATGCGGTTGACATAGTAACTATATATAATAATATATATATATATATATGGGCAAGTACAAAAAGAAAGAATAAGCCAAAATAATTTGGCCTACAAACAAATATTGCGCTGCATACGTAAATAAACAAATATACAAATTTAATCGTACAACATTTTGCACAAGAGCACAAACACAAAAAAAGAGATCTCAGCAATTGGAGAATGGAATGCCTCAGTGCTGTATATATTTAAACAAATGTAACGTTTATTAGAAATAATGTGCATTGTCTATTTGGGAGACAATCGCATGGTAATTACAACAAATAAACAATGCCATAAAAAAAAATCTCATTGCAACGATTTCCGCCGCACAGCTCAACACAAAGAAATACAGTTATGTTTATATCTATATATATATATGTATTTAATAATACTTTCGAGGAAAAGTCACGCCTTTAAAATTTAATTAAGTACCAACCATGAATCAGGCCGAAAAGGAAAGCTTACAAAATATTTCATTAAGCCCTCCAACCCACCCCACCCCTCAACTCAACTCAACCCAACTCAACTCCATAATAAGTGCATACGAAAATACCAAATGCGATTCATGCAAGTGTCCAAACGTGATAAAACTCATTTTCTTCAACAAAAGTTCACTTTGCTAATCTTGATGACTTAATGCAGATGACTGACTGTTAATTAAAGTTAGGAAATTGTGTACTCTCTGCCAGAGGCTAAGTCCAAGTCGCTGAAACAGACTCGAAAAAATGAGCAAAAGAAAAGTTCAATGTTTGTTTCACGTTCTTAGCAACGACCTTAGACGGAACAAAAGCAATTTTGCTTCATAACCTGCACCCATATGACCAAATTTGGTATTTTCTTTGTTTATGTTTCTTTCAGTGCTTTCGTCATACGCACATTAATTGTGTCCACACCCCAAATTAAACAATTACGAACGTTTTCTTATTAAAGCTGACAATTGAATTGAATTTACGGAATTTCAAATTGCCAAAAAGTATTTTTTTAATAGTCATTTTTCAATTAACTGTTTACCTTGCATTTAGGAATACTCAAGTTTCAAGAACTTTAAAACATCTTTCATAGAAGTCACTTTTCTTTTATTTCCCGAAACTTGCATATCTTACTTCTATTTTCTATTTCTATTGGAATAACGTTGAAATTGCTATTTTATTTTTTCCTGATTTTCACAAATACTTTATTAAATTTGCTACAAAATACGAGCTCAAAGACAAAAAAGAAATGGCCTTATTGACTATGAGGGCATAGAGCATTTTTACGCTCTTCTCTTTCATATAATTATAAATATTATTTATGTTACTGTAGACTGAAAAAGCAGCACAAGTCGACGTGCTTAAAATAGGCGAGACTTCGCTGCCGCTGCCGCCGCAACAGTCGGGGAGTCGCATGCAAAAATAAAAACAAAATCAGGGATTGGGGATTGGGACAAGCGAACCGAAAAATCAATGAACTGCTTAGACTTAGAGGCAGTAGTAGTAGAAGTAGTAGTTGTTGTTGTTGCAGCACTAGTTGTAGTGGTTGTAGGTGCCTTAATAAAGAGGTTCT
The DNA here is from genome assembly GCA_035043575.1 of Drosophila seclusa. Taxonomy (NCBI): domain Eukaryota; kingdom Metazoa; phylum Arthropoda; class Insecta; order Diptera; family Drosophilidae; genus Drosophila; species Drosophila seclusa. The sequence continues at coordinate 3,480,718 of JAWNMX010000043.1, read as the reverse complement.
TGGCAGATTACATGTGTGTGCATTATATGAGTGACCAATACACTGAAACAATGCACACACATTTGGTGAAAGCAAAGGGTGAATGTACGATAAATTACAATAAAACAATAGTGCATATAGCCACACATACTCGGACACCATACAGCATATATACGCGAATATATGCAAATGCATATAGGAATCGCATTGAGTTTGGGGCAAATGCATTTCATTCAACTTGAAACTTACCTTTTTTTGGCTTTGCCGACATTGTAAAGTTCGACATGTTTAAATGCAGCATAAGTAGCCATCCTTTATGTATTTCTTTGTTACGTGTATTACTCGCTTTGAATGTTTTATTGTCTGGTGATTTTGTTTTTATTGCAAAAAACCTAGAGACACAAACAAATTAAAGCTTCTGCAATTAACACTAGGAAAATTTGCAAATTCAATCGTTGAGAAACACAAAAAATCGTCAGCAAAATTATATATATATATATATATGAAAACAAAAAACGTGTATCAAGAGGAAGCTGCAAAGCAATGATGACTCATGCTGCTTGCTGCAAGCTGCATGCTGTAGCAGCAACGACGTTGCCTGCATCGGATGCTGTGCGCATAATAAAAGAAAAATCAATAAACGTTGTGTGTGGTAGGCAGAGTCCTAAATTTTATGACTGTAGAAAATTACACTTGTTTCTGCTCACATTTTAAACGGAATTTGCAAACTTTCCTAAATCTAGTGTGTTTGTGAAAGTGTTTTCTTGTTATTTTGATTTATTTATTTTTTTTTGAATATACTTTTTAAGGACACTCACAAAGTAACCGACCTTATTTACACCTTTATTTTTGATAAATTTCAAAAAATTTTCTTTGACACAAGTAACACCTTTTTATATCGTATGCAACAATATTTTGATATGATATGCGTTCGTTTTGATTTTTGGATACTTTGCTTTAATATTAACCGCAAAGAATGAAAGCTAAGTGCTTTTCAATTTTCCCATTCATGTACGTTTTTCAAAATGTGCTTAAGCGTTAGCTGACGTTGTGAGCGCTTCAGTATGAAGCTGACGACTGGAGTGCATTGGGAAAAGTGAAAAGCATTTATTACCACCAGAGCTGGCAGTTACACGACGAACGCCGCCGAGAAGTCTTATCGATCCAAAAACAAAAGCACCAACTCTCTCAGAGCGAATTCATGTAACTGCAAAGAGAGAGAGAGAGCGAGAGAGAGAAAGGGAGAGAAGCGCACACTTCGTTTTGTAAGTGTATGTATTTACATGCAATATACTCGTACTCGTACTCGTACTCATGCTGTATACTGAGTGAGAGAGTGGCGTACGAAGCATCGTGTTGGGGCTGGCTGGCAGCCGTATCAAAACAAAAAACAAAGCACAGCTGATTGAAGTTTAAACAGCACTGCACGCACTCTCTCTCTCTCACTCTCTGTGTGTGTATGTCGCTCACTTGCTCATCTTTGAAATTCAACTCAGATGTAACGTAAATTTGGTGCTGCAAACAACAAAATGCATGCAAACAGAACTTCACCAGAGTTGCAAAATTTTCAAATGCAGTTGAATTTGTATTGTGAATGTTACATAGCTTACAAGTTGAGTAAGTAATCGCTAATATTTGAGTTGAATTTAATTAAATGTTTGGTGGATATGGGACTCTTCCATTCAAAATTAAACCTAATAATTATAATAGACTCTCATTTGAGTTACAGTCGAATGAGTTCTATTGTGAACAGTTTCGCAAAAAAAAAAATGAATGAATAGTAAAATTTCTATTTAAAGAAGTATAAGATTTCTTAAAACTAAAACTTTGCTTCACATGAATACTCAAGAGGCACAAAGCCTTTTTTGTTTTCTTCCACTGAGTGCTTTCTTTTGCTTTTGAGGCAATCTTAAACAATCTCCTCAAATCAGACATATTGATTTGGCGAAAGGCAGCTGTCAACTTTGCCTCTAACATGATGAGGCAAGACGACCAGGATTATTAATTCGAACAGATTACATAGCTTATTAAAAAAAAGTGAATCGTATTCCGTTTATTTGTTTTTAATTGATGATACCGTAAAAGTTGCAGATGGCATCAGAGTATCATGTGCTAGAGTATTAAATGTTCGTCACGGCAAAGATAATTGGTCTTTCATGCTCTACCAATGTAAAAAGTAGTTCAGGTCTAGTGCATCTTATGTTTCTTAGTGTGGCTTTTCTATGGGTACCGTTAGAGCGAAGTCCATTAGAAGCTAACACTGCCAGTAACTAGCAAAAATTCAAAAACAACAAAAATGAAAATGCGAAAAAAAAAACAAAAAACAAATCCAAACTGAAAACTAACAAACAAACGAACCAGAAAACATTGTGCAGCAAGTTGCATGCTTTATTCGGTGGTGGCGTCGACACAGTAAATCACTTTCATCATCATCAGCATCTGGAGAAACTTGATATGCTGCTGGCAAATTAATTTAAAATTCAACTCTGAATTGCCTGCATTCAAATCAAAATGCAGTTATGTACCCACCATTCTTTGTAAGCTCTTCTCTCTAGCGCTATCTCTCTCAGTCACCGACTCTCTCTCTCTCTATCTCTCTCTCGCTCTGTCATTCTTTGTAAACATATTTGGCACACATTTCCGTGCAACACAGGAAGCAAGTTGTGTTGGTCCACGTTGCGAGGTGCCTCTTGTTTTTTTTTTCTTTCTTTTTTTTTTTTGGTTCGTTTTATTTTTAGTTTGAAGTTGGCAGTTCTTTACATGCTGGCACACTGTCAAAAGTATGAGCGTCATTTGACACCGACCAACATACAACATTCAACATCCAACATCCAACATTTAGCACCCCACAGGCAAGTGTAAGCTATTTGGTCTCTAGAGCAATTCACTTGCCCACATTGCGGTGCAGCGGACAGCCAACCAACCCACTGGACTGGGTTAAAAATAGTTAATGTGGTCCACACACAGTCCACAGTAGACCATTGGCATCTGCTCGTCGCTGCGTTTCTGCCGAATGGAATGGCTTGCCTAATTGTCGAGCATCGTTTCGTCGGGTCAAGTACTTATGTCTGTGTGCCTTATCTATTCAAAATCGTCTGTATCTGCCCCTGCTGTTTTTTTTTTGCGTTTTTGATTTTTGCAGCAGTTGCATCAAGCAGACGTTAACGAAGTGGGGAGTCTGTCTAAGTGTACACAACCGGAATGTGGACGCCCATGCCTTGCCTGGACACTGTGGGCGATCGTTTTCAAGATTGACCATCTGACGGGCAATAATGGCATTTCCCATTACATGCCATTAAAACATTGTGGCATTATCTTCTAAAGCTGTTGCAGAAATATTACTAGAATATTACTAAATGGGACATTTGTTTTAGAAGGGATAATGTATATGTGTTCATCATGACAGATTTACAATAATTTGTCGCGACTAATATCTAAAAAAAAGTGGTTATTTCCCGGAAACTAAAGCTGAGTCCAAGACCTTTGTAGCTAGTATACTAGACTATATATGAAATAAATGATATCTTTTTGAGAATTGTTTTTTGTCATTATTAAATTACTATTGAATAGAGAATACTTTGAAGAAGCACTCAGAATTATTAAAACTCATTAAAAAGAGAAAAGTATATATAACAAATATATAGCAACAAAACTAACCATTTTAACAAGCAGAAACAAGGCTATAATTAAACCATTCTGACTTAGCCACTCAGTTCACTGTTGATATAAATACCAGTTTAATTTAACAGCAAATCAATCATAAAATGTCTTTGTTTAAAAAACAATCAAATTGGTGCATTTCAATATAAGCTAATAAATTATTAAATCTTATGCATGCCCATGGGCAAACTAACTATATGATGATTAGATCTCGGTTTTGATTAATTAAAAACTTTAATTATTGTTGCCTAAGGAAACAACAATGAAAATATTAATAATTCTCACGGAATATGTACAATTTCTTTTCTTTACACAATGCAATAGTCTAATGGAATATATATACTGGCCCATTCCCTTCCTTACATAATACAATATTTGCCCAGCTTAAATACAAATCTATTTATTATTACACATTGAATGAGTGCATGGTAAAAATACAAAAAAAAAAATAAAAATAAATTTAAGGCTTTTAAACGCCTTTCCTCCGACAGACAACCCAGACAACTTTTCTTTTTTGGACTGTCTATTTTAATTATAGCTTCGGGCACACAACATTTCTTTTTGTTGTTTAGCCGGCTGCTTTTGATTTAGTCACTTTTTGGGTAAACATTTTCCACGTGTGTCCATAGAGTACATAGGGGAGACAAAAAAACAAAAAAAAAAAAAAGCAAAAAAGGTTTACAGTTTTCACTGCATTTCACCAGGCAATTGACCGAGCGGCCCATTGACTTACCAACCACTTAAGAGCCACAGATTAAATGGAATAATTAGCCGACCGTGCAAACTAAAATATAAACTAAGAAAAAAAAAAGAAAAAAAAAAAGAGGTAAACCGGCTCAGTAAAGAGGTGACCGAATCCGCTCAGTTCAACAACATTTATCAGCGATTCCTTTTTTTTTTCGAAAGTACTCGAGAAGAAGTTGGCTCGAGTGCTTAAGCCAACTTAGGACAAGTTGCTTTTCTATACAAATTTATTACACGTGTGTAATAAAAAGTGACATATGATCTAGTTGGAGCATTAAATAGTCAGCAGCTAATTGGCAGACAGCAACAGCAACAGCAACAACAATCATTCCCAACATTTAAATTGAGCAATCTGCAGATGTCCATGCTGTTAACCTTTAAGGTCAAGTTCTTTGAATTTTATACATGCATTTTACGAAAGATAAGTTTAGTAAGACTGACATTCTAGCAGCAATTAAGCAATCCAAAAATAGTTAACTAATTTTGAACCATTTGTTAATAACATCCAATTGGAATGAAGACCAATTCTAGCCACAAAACTTTTTCTTAAATTCAATTCATTGAGAAGCTTCAATTAAAATGGGCGTTTTTATGGTTATAATGAAACTTTAATTAATCAATTGCTTGCCGGATGATTTTTTATGTTGCATTGAGTGATTTATGGATAGATCGAGATGCGTAGGTGGGCACTTCAAATGTTCCCTAACTCAGCAGTAAATAGATGAAATGGAAGCAATTGGATTGTTGCCAACAAATGAAGCAAATTAAACTCTTGACTCTGCATCAATAACAGAATGTAAACAAAAAAGATTTACAGGGATTATTGACTCTAAAAATCCGTTTTTTTTTATTGCAAATAAAGTATAAAGTTCGGCTTCAATTTTCATTGTTAATAGAAAGTAAGGTTAGAGAAACGTTTAGAAATTCACGCAATAAAATCAGCTGTTAACCCGAGACGTAATAAATTGTATGTGTAACGTAAATGTATGTACAATCCTGAGTGCCATTTAACCAGCAACTTGTTGCCATAAAAGAAAAAAACAATAACCGATTTCTACAAGCTCTTTTGAAAGGATATCAAATTGCCGCAGTGTAGATTTATACGTTGCAGGTGCATAGAAGATTTGTTTCAGTTAGTCAATAACTCTCATGTTCCACCACTTGGGCTATGAGGACAAACAAAAATAAAAATAATGCCGTCTTGAAAAAAAAAAAGATAGTAAACAATTGTCTAGAGTCTAGACTCTAGAGTAAATTGGCTGCACGAAGCAACAAATAAAACTTTGCTGTTTATTGAGCGAAAAGTGAAAGGCAATTCAATTTGTGTACTGTGCACAGCTCGTCTCTGGATAGAATTTGTAACACTTTTTGCGTGTTTAATACAGCATAGCCGAAAGAAAAATAAAACACACACACACTCCGACACTGTTGTTAAATATAATGAAGCACTAATCAGTTTTCTGTACCTCTTAAATCACATGAAAGACTCTTTTCTTTCACAGGAAAAACTAAAAAATAACAATAAAATGTAACACTTTAGCTAAGACTTTTGCAGGCACGTTTCAAATTATCTGTGTATAATTAATATGCATGACCTATAGGCTTATAATTGTTTTTCAGAATTATGTGCATCACATGCAACTAATTCAACTGAAAGGCGATGAACACGTTAGATAAAAGTCTTTTCTCTGTTGGATACGCAACCGGCTAAGATGCCACACACACAACACGCTTCACGCTTAATTTGAAATCTTTGAAATGCCCGAAAATGAAATAAATCAAAACGGAAACAAGAAAACTTTAAACACATATTTTTCCACACATAAAAGATAGTCATGCTATTGGCAGTGTTTGTTATTTTCTTTCTTTTGTTGTTATTAAAAATACTTTTGAGCTACACAAAACATTTTTTTTGTAACAAGTCTTGCAGTTTGAGGCCGTTGTCTTTACTTTTCCAAATATGCATTATGTATTTAAACACATTTAATATATACGGAAATAAGTACACAGCTTTGGTAAGATTTATTGTTTTCACAGCTTAACTCAGTGGTATCTATCCCAGTGAAGCAGTGAACAGTCTAGACTCGAAGAATTTGGTATTTATGGTTCGTGTATTCGCTAGACACACACTGCTTGTGTGCACTGCTTTGCAGCAGCACTCCTCTTCAACTTCTGAAGCCTACAGTTAACTCCGACTAATACAGTGTTTTCAGTTACAGTTGTAATTTTTGATACTTATATTAACATATTTTAAATTCAGTTTTCTGACCTTTTCGAAAATACGCTTTGAAATTATTTAAGTAATTCATTAGTAAATTGTCGATCAGAAGAAGCAGCACAGCCGCTGTCTGAAATTGCACTGCTTGCAGTACAGGGTATTTACGTTTCAAGCTCTCAAATATAATTTCTAAGAAGTCTTTGAATAACAATACATGTAATAAACAACTAAACTTGATAGCTTCAGCTCTTCCAATACTAAACGGTTTTTAACCAAATTCCCATTAGCAAATGACAAACTAAACTTGACACAAAATAATGATGCGCACAGTTTTGAGTGAAGCTCTAAAGGATGCTTCTGCATGGTGGGGGCTACAATTCAAATACAAATGTGCTGTGTCATTAAAAAAGAAGAAAAACTTTTCCCTTACTGATTGCGTTGTCTACACATGCGAAATTCTTGGTTAAGTGTCAAATGCGAATGAACTCCAGAAGATATCTTCTCGCTTGCTCGCTCGCTCGCTCGCCATGCAGCCCAATCATTTTCAGCTCAGACTGATATTGCCAGCTGTGTCCATACGCTGAGATCAACAACAAGAACCAGAAGTTACATGCGACTATACAGATTCCAGAGATGCTATTTATTAAAAATAAAGTATTTTGAGAAATTGCAAAAGCTTTTCAAGTGAAACAGACCATTGCAAAGCTATGTCTGGCATTTCCCTATTTCTGTCGATAATCCACCCTGTTCCTGGTTCCTGCTTTACTGCCATGCAATTTAATCAAAGCCCCAGTTGACTTTAGCATTGCAGCGAAAAACACCCCAAAAATGGCTTACTTAAATTCGTAAATCCGCAAAATGAATGCATTTCTACCCTTCTCGAAGCGAAACGTGCAAAGTGTCGAAATTATTGCAAAGTCCGTGCTTAATTTGCTACTCTTGCAGTCTTAACAACAATCTCTCATTCTGCTTGAGACAACTAATTAATTGTGCCCCTGGGATGGATCCAGGCTGCCACTGGCCGATTTCGTATTTTTTTAAAACGAGAAAATTCTAGAATATTTTGTTGTTGTATATATATCTAATTTTAAGCTGTTGAGAGGCATTCGCATGCAGTTGGTAGTTTTTATACGATTCTTTAGAAATGTATTTTGAGACAGAAACAACAGATGGGCGATGGGCGGGTAGCTAGAAGACAAATTACAAAAGAGTTGCTGGCATTTATTTATTTATCTTTGTTTTATTTGGCAAGTTATAGCTCAATGGCTTACACATATGTGTATATGTATTTGTGTATATAACCGTGGTGGTTTGTGCCAGGATTATTATAATACGCAGCTGGAATGCTAAAATGTTGCATTTATTTATAGGATTCACCTGGAGAGTCGCGTTTTAAAGGCGCGCCCAGATACATATTAATGATTCATAACCAGCCAGGCATAGTCTTTTGTTAAATGCCTTTGTCATGCACTTCATTTTCATCGGGCATATGCATATAAAGTGGCCACTGCCACAAACACAACACACACAAAGGCGTATTGAAAAACTCTGACTGACTGACTGACTGACTCTCAGACTGCAAACTTAATACCCTTAATGTTCTGTAGATTGCTGGTGCTATCAAAGTGTGTGCATTAACAATCAATAAATAAGTCAATATATTCACAATTATTCTCTTTAAGATTTCAGATTCATTGCAGTCATACCCCCCAATTAAGGAATACCCATATGACGACGCATGATTGGAGTAATTAAGCAGAATCCATTTGCTATATATATATGTGTTTGTTTGGTTTCTTATGAGCAATTGGCAGAGACGTTGTACAACGACCTCATCCATCTGTGTGTTTTACTGTGTTCAGCGAAGCACGTTCGTATTTGTCAATAAAATTTAAATAAAAAGAATTAACGCAGTGGAACTGTCACCAAGTAAGGACATAATTGGCAAACTTATTTTTGTTTGCGTTGTTTTTAAACTTCATTGATTTTTGCCAGTAATCTTATATGTGACCAGCTGCTGCTCATTTAAGATTTTAGAAATTGTCGAAATTCTCATCAAGAACGAACATATCAAAAAATTAAAACATATGTTTATGTATTTATTCAAACTAGTTGGGTGTGGCATTGATTTTTTTGCGATGCTTATTAGCAAATTTGAATGCGCTTTCTTTGGCACACAGATCCATGTCACTTGCACACATTTTGTGGATATTTGCCAACATTTAAGCGATTAAAAATTGGTGTCAAATGCGTGTTTGTATTGTATTACTATTATGAGCAGTTGAATTCAACACGCGCCCATTATAATTATTTTTTGATTGGATTGTCTAGCCGCAGCAGCAAGAGGTATTTATCGCTGCATGAGTCACATTTATTTACACATACGTGTGTGTATGGTGTGTCTTCTCCCGTTATTTGTAAATAACACAGACTTGAAACGAATCCACACCACAGCCGGTTGCACCTACCTGAGATTCTACCATTCTCTTTCTTTGCCTATCTCATTCTCTACGTCTACGTCATTGACGATTAGTTCTAGAAGCTCAATTAAGGAGTAAGGCAAAAGCCAGTAAAAATCAACAATTGTTCAACGGCGAAAAGAACAACGAGACCAACAACTACAACAACAACAACAACAACAGTGTGGCAAACACGTAATAACATGCAAGGCACTATGGATACTATATAAATATGTATTAGGAGAGTTCAATGCACTTTTCCACTACTTGCACACTGGCGGCAAACAGAATAGGTAACAAAAAAATAAGAACAAAAAAAACATTAAAAAGTCGCGTGACTAGTTACCGCTAATACTTAAACAAACCATGTTAATATATACACATATAAATTGGCAGAGAGCCCATCAAGTGTAAAGGCAGCCCAATACTAATGCATTTCTGAGCACACGCTCAGCTTACAAAAAAAAATGACTATAGTGCTTGCTCGGAATTTGGAATTTTTCAGAAATTCCAATATGTGTTATTATCTATTATTTTTTATTTCTTTATGTGTACTTCTACTTTTATAAAAATGCATTTCAACATGAAAAACCTAGATGAATTTTCTTCTTTTTTGAAAAATCAATAATTAAATGCAATCATAAATTTCGTGTATAAGGAATAAAAGAACTGTCTGCAATTAGTATCATTAACGAAAAGGAGCAATCAGCAATTCAATCCAATTTACGAGTGTTCACTGTATGGAACAAAAAGAGAAAATGGGCAAACATTGGCGGGCATTAGACGGGCTGGTAGTTAGCCGGAAATTTCTTGGGGTTGTTGCTGATGTCCATCAATAAATAATAAATTTTCTAACAGTGACTTGTCCTATTTAGAGCTGAGCTCGTGCCGATGTCAGAGAATTTGTTTGTACACATAAGCTGCCATAGAAACAATCAGCGGAAAAATGGAGCGGATTTATGAAGAAAAAAACCGCCACTGTGTGTGTGACTAAGATCATCAATATATCGCTCATCTGCTATCTTAAATACACATCAAATCTTTGGCCCCCCCAAAGAGATGCAAAACACATAAATATTCAAATTCATATCTCGCGCCCATCAGTAGTGTAAAAACAAAAGCAGCTGGGCGCAGCTGGTGATAATCGATAACAATTAACAATGCTCGCTTCGAAACTGGAACGTTTCGATTCAAAACTGATGCGAATAGTTTTAATTGCAGCTCAACTTATTTTTCCATACATCTCATGAATGAGTAATAAACAGCACTGAAATAGATTACTTCTTATTTGAAAAGAATGTGGTCACTGTATTAATGCTCAAATAAAGAAAAATATCCAATGACTCATCATGCTGTATTCAAAATTGCCCTTTGCTATCGTTGTCGTCTTCAAATGTTACTTCCTGAACTGCAGCAGACAAATGGAAAAGCAGATAACATACAGTTTGAGGGGTCGGGCACTAATATCCAAAATGCGTGGTAGTATGTGTGTGTGTGTGGGATATCGGTTGTCAAGGGTGTTTACTGCACTGCTATGGGTTTCAGTGCAAGTCAAAAAAAAAAAGACGAAAAAAGACAAATAGTGGTGGCCATTGTGAAATGTAGCAAATTAGTCCATATGTGAAAAAAACAAGGCATAGAGGAAGAAACCGATTGACTTTAGTTACAAATGACATGATCGTATATAATACAAAAATAAAAAGGAAATGCATATGGATTAGTCTGGTTATTTCCTTTTATCTTACTACATACATAAGAAAAAAAAACATAATTTACAGCCTCGTCTTGCGATAAACCAACACTGATCGCACATTGCTAAAGAAACTGCATACACACACACACACATACACAATCACGTCCATGCAGATATTAGTATTTATGTATGTAGATACATACAAAACAGTTTAAGTGGGCCGACATCCATTTAGGACTCCGTTAAAAAAATGTTATTCTACATATACATGTGTACATACTACATACACATGTACACTGACCAAATGACAGAAAATTATGGAAAAAAGGGGCAAAAACTTACTTGCTACTTGGTTTGCTTTCGGCAATATCAAAGTTGGCGATCATTTTGTTTGTTTTGGATGTTTTTCTTGATTTGGTAGATTGCCAATAGTTTTGACACTTAATATAGCAAGAGCGCTGCAAACTTGAACTTTAATTGAAATTTTATTTATTTTAAAAATGCACACAAGAGCGGACCGGCTAAAAATGCATCCACACAGACCGTTCAATCGAAATAGAATGAGAATGAGTGATTAATCGATGTATTAAATGGTTTACATATCGGTGGCTCAATTACCAAATATTCTCGGTCACACTGTTCGGCTCGTGTTGAAATGTTAATAACACATCGATAGTTATGTTTCTGTGGTAAATAACTGTTAGCTAACATTATGTTATGAGTATTTATGTTACTATAAGCCCCTCTTTACCAAGCAAAAACCTATTCTGTATTGACGTGACCTTTAAAATCTAATAATAGTGGGCAAAAATAAAATAGAAATTGTATTAAGCCAAACGCATAAAGTTCCCTATGTAATTGAGCGGCTCCTGTTAACGCGACAAAGAGCCTCAATCGAACTGTTAACGCTTAAGAGCCATGTTATACACTCTTATGTTTTCCAACACACAAATTATACACATGCACATACACAAATACAAGCGTACAGTCGCAACATCTTAAAAAAATTGAAATTTATATTTTGCAGCGTAAAACTTTACCTGTCCAAAAATTTCCACAAGCAATTAAAAATTCATTTTTGTAATGAACGTGACCGCTGCGAAAAAGTCAATGTCGTAGGACCACAGATAGCAGAAGTGAATAGCAAAAAAACCGCCAACATGATTGCATCCGAATCGGAGGCAATAAATTCAGCCACTTATGTGGATAATTATCTGGATTCCGTGGAGAATTTGCCCGACGATGTGCAGCGCCAGCTGTCCCGCATCCGTGACATCGATGTGCAATATCGAGGTAAATAATTGACACAAAGAAAATGGTAACGAAAGATTTTATAACCTTTATACACACACGTACAATAGGACTAATCCGTGATGTGGATCACTATTATGACCTTTATGTGCTGCATCTGAACTCACCGGACAGCCAACGTCGCAGCCGTTCCATAACCCGTATGCATCAGAGCCTAATACAGGCACAGGAGCTAGGTGATGAGAAAATGCAGATTGTCAATCATCTGCAGGAGATAATCGATGCGAAGGTGAGACAACTGGACACCGATCAGCAGAATCTCGACCTAAAGGAGGAGCGTGAACAGCGTTACATTCTGCTCGATGACAGTCCCGCCTCCAAATTGCAGCGGCTACAGAGCCCCATGTGTGATCAGGGCAACAGTGCCGGCAACAATGTATTAAATAGCACCGGTTTGTCCGCAAGCAATGCAGTCAACTCCGCGGCGAAGGAACACTATGGTGCACTTAGTTTTGGTGCCGTGATCGCTGTCGCCGCGACGGGTGTTGGCCTAACTGGGAATGGTGGCGGCGGCTCAACGCCCACATACGATCGTGGCAGCCATTTAACGAGCAGTGCAAATAATGGATTCAATGGCACCTTCTGTGGCACCAACAGCAGCGATCTTCAGCGTTCGGGCAGCAAACGTTCGCGGCGGCGAAACGAGAGTGCGCCCAACAATGGCAGCTCCAACGAAATGGGCGGCAATGAATCGAATTCAGCAAACGAAGCCGGCAGCAGTGGAAATGGGAATAGTGAGCGAAAATCTGTCATGGCTGGCGGTGCTTTGGGCCAGCGCAAGAGTCATGTCCAGCTGGTTGGAAGTGGTGTTGGCGCTGTTGGTGTTGGTGGTGGTGGTGGTGTCACTGCTGGCGGCAGCGGTGCTGGTAGTGCTGCAGGCGGCGGCGGTGGTGGTGGTGGTGGTGGTGTTGGTGGTGCTGGCAATGTCGGCGGCAGCGGTGGCAGCAACTCGGGCAAGAAGAAGAAACGGAAAGTGCGTGGCGCAGGCGCTTCGAATACGGCGGCGAATGCACGAGAAGAAACGCCGCCACCAGAGCCCATCGATCCCGATGAGCCAACGTATTGCGTCTGTAATCAGGTATGAAGTATTTCCATATTTTATGCTGTTCAACAACAGAATGGCACCATCTGCTAGAGGTTGTTGTTATTGATCTTGGGTTAATCTTTGCAGATTTCTTTTGGCGAAATGATACTCTGCGACAACGATCTGTGCCCCATCGAGTGGTTTCACTTCTCTTGCGTTTCACTTGTGCTGAAGCCAAAGGGTAAATGGTTCTGCCCGAATTGTCGCGGCGAGCGGCCGAATGTCATGAAGCCGAAGGCGCAATTCCTTAAGGAGCTCGAGCGCTACAACAAGGAGAAGGAGGAGAAAACCTAAATCGAAACCAAACCCGGGTTAAAAAAGAAAAAAAAAGAACAGTTTTGTGTCAAACACTAAGCCGTTGCAATTAGACATTACAGTCAGGGCTCTGCACTATGTAAATTATTCGCTTCTTCAATTGTACAACTTTCAATTTACCTATTATTTGGCCCTACGCCCCTTTATACCCACACTAAGTAAAAGTGGTTTAAGGTATTTTTTTGTATAAACGTTCTCGCTACATTATCTATAAGAATTAAAATTTAACAAATGCTAATAAACATTGATATTTATACGGAATATCGCAAAGTTATGTGCCAATCAATTGAGGGCTTGCAGCCAACTTGGCTTAGATCCACATTATGTTGACACAGCTTGAATTCAAATCATTCTACAGACACCCAGAATTATCAACAATAGTCGCCTAATTATTAGATATTATTTGTCTGGAAATTATATTTGCAAATTAGGGGTAAAAAAAGAAATATATTCAAATTACAGTATTTTATGATTATGGTATTATAGTATCCATAAATCCAAGTATCCTTCGTATTTTCGTGCGAATATTGTAATATTTTAAGCTAAAGAAGCGCCCAGATTTACATAACTATATTCATTTCAACATTTAACATAAAACATAAACATTTGTATAGTAAATTTATTTGTATAAATATGAAAGTTGTGTAAATATACACTCGTCGTGTTGTATAAAATACATTTTTGTAATAGGATTATTTAAGTTTAAGACACATTTTGTAGTAAACAAATAGAATGTCACTGAATTTTTACTCTATGGACGGATTGGTTGTTTCAATACTTCTAGATTAAACGCATCGGTTTCAAATGTTCGATTAGCTGTCGACATCTCCAAAATAATGAGATTTGTCCTTATGGCATTAAAAGTTCAATATTTGGATTCTGTAACTCCAAGAAGATCTGATATTGCGAGAAGACAACGAGCCAACAGTATAACTGAAAGGATTTGTATTAAACAAACAATGCCAAAGGTTTGCAATTATTTAAACAACTTACATTGTAAGCCATCCAAACAAAGTTCAACAGTGCCGAGAATGTTTGCTCCAGCTATTAAAATAATAATAATATTTAAAAATGAGAAATATATTTTTAGTGGATAGAAGCTCACGTATATGTAATAGCCTCCAATTAACCAGAGGCTCCAGGCAAACTGGAAAAGGATCGCGAGTCCAACAAGAAAAAGCCAGGGCAACAGCCAGCCGCGGGTGCTGTGGAAGAAATACATATTCTTAATTAATATCCTGTCCAGGACACACTTGTGCAAAACTCACTTAATTTTGATGCCATGGTAAACCATATAGGAGGAGATTATAATTAAAATGAAGTAGATTATGAAGAAGCCACCTGCTATCGGCATGGAACTCCGAATGTCCGTTTCAAACAACGGCGAATAAAGTTGTCCAGATTCTCCGCCAGCGAGCATATAGCAAATTATCGTAATTAATACGAAACTTAATGCTGCCGTATAGGCGGCAACTGCATAGCTGCCAGTGCGTACATTGTTTGACCAGATTATTGGTGACCAACAGGAGCTCAATACTACCATTTTTAATAAACGAAATCGTTGTTATTTACAACTGGTCAAATGATGTTTATTAACTACAAACAACGCTGTCAACGCCCTGACTGTGTGACCGTATACGTCAGAAATAAGAGATGACATGCACATATCGATTATTTGGCATCTAAAAAATAATCGGCGTTGATCGGTGCTGATCTTTATATTTTGTAAAAACAAATTGGAATTTTGTACTATAGATTAGTTAAATATTTAAACAAACTTTAAATATTTCGATAATTAAAATCTCATTCTTTCTTATATAGCCTAATGGATCATCGAATATTGAATATGCACAGAATTTACATTATTATAATTGTCTCTCAAATAACCAGCTGATGGCTAAACAATTATGAAAGCTAAAATGTGTATTTATATTATTGTAATCAAAATAACGCAGAATAAACATTTGAAAAAAAACGGCTGAACTTAAAGTTCCAATTGGAGTCATTTGATTCAGCAAAGTTCACTCGCGCGTACATTACAAAACTATCGATATGTTCCAGCACTAGTTGCGCTCGCGAGAGAACTGATAGAGTGCAATCGAACGCGATTGACAACGGTCATAGCCGGTGGAGTGTTGCGGATAAAACCACAGTTGATTTAATTTTTTATTTAAGATACGGCATTCGTGAATAATGGCAAAGTGACAACAACAATTGAACAGTGTAAAAGTGCGCGAAAATAAAAAAAGCCGAATAAAAAAATGTTTAGGTGTGTATTTTTAGTCGGTTGCATTTAATTTAATTAAATTATTTTTATGTAGGTATCGAGTTTAAGTTTTGTTTGTGCGGCTCCTTTAAATAATATAAATATAAATATATGCAAACTATGTGCAGTGCTTAAATTTAGAGACAGATCTGCTAAGAATGCATTAAGATACCACAAAGCTCAAAATAGGTCACATTAGCGCATGCGAATTTCCTGTATTTAAGTCCGCTCAAGAAAATTCCACAACAAAAATCAAAAACAAAAACAAAAATAAATGATTGGGTTCAATGAGGAGTACGTTTCACTATGGTAATTTTGTTGTTGTTGTTGTATTTTCTTTGCCAATGTGATGGGAAGAAGTGTGTTTCGAGTTCAGGCTCTTATGTCTGGCAGAAAGATCATTTGGTAGCAATCACAGCACAGTCGCAGCAGCAGCGAGCATCGACCTATATTTCGATTTCATTTCATTTACAAAAATACGAAAAAAAAAAGGCGGCCAAAAAAAACAACAACAACAGCAAGACCAAAAACAAAACAAAAACAACATGGAAAGCAACTTTTGCTCACCAAAATGTAAAAAAAAAGAAAAAGAAAAAAAACTACTCGGTACTCAACTGCAGGCAAAGAAGCCGAAAGAAGATAAATGCTGTAAAAAAAGGCAAAGCATGAGTGTATTTTGAAGATGCTTTTTCATCATCATCATTTTTGGACTGCGTGTTGGCTGTTTCTGGTGCTGCTGCTGTTGCTGCTGCTGCTGCTGCTTCATCTTCCTCTTATTGAAGAGGCATACTTTCGCTATTCATATTGCATATTATTATTGTATTTTTTGTCTTCTTAAAATAAGTGCCAGTCCAGTCAGTGACCAATTTCTAAATAAACAATTTTTTCTTTTTTTTCATATTTAAATATTGTTATTTTTACACACATTTTTGTTGTTGTTGTTGTTGGAGTTGTCATGTACTCGGATATATTTTTACTTAACGCTCAAGTGGCAACTTGATTGTCGCTCAACTTAGGCGGTTTAGGCTGTTTGTCATATTTTATTTGATAAGCGCAAATAATGCATGCTTGAATACCAATACTAACTAACTTAGTACCAGTATGTGTATGTGTGTATGTGTCTCTGTGTGTGTGTGTGTGTGTGTGTCAAACTGTGACTAAAGAATTACAGCTGTAAGTTGAAGTTAGTTAATGACTAACTAGCTTATATGCGCTTTGTTTGATGTCCACTAACGTTTGCATTTGGGTAAACCGCTTAAAAATCCACCATTTTACAACAGATTAGATAAACGCTTAGTTACACTAAAAGCTTTTGAATGTAATCATCAGTAAGCATAAGCAAGCAGAGCCAAAGACTTTTTAAATGCTATTACAAATCATATTATATAGTCAGTATATATGAATATTAGCTATCAACCTATGCTTAAAATATTAGCCATAACTAAGACAACAAAACTGCTCAATTACAAAAAAGTTTTTTTATTCTTCAAAAA
Organism: Drosophila seclusa; assembly: GCA_035043575.1. Classification (NCBI taxonomy): domain Eukaryota; kingdom Metazoa; phylum Arthropoda; class Insecta; order Diptera; family Drosophilidae; genus Drosophila; species Drosophila seclusa. Next base: position 3,463,496 of record JAWNMX010000043.1, on the reverse strand, counting down.
GTAAGAAAATTCTTTATTAATAAAAATAATTTCTTCTTATTGGTGAAAAGGTTTTATAGTTTTATCCAATTTTAGATAGCCAATTATTTGATTTTGATTTGTGTACTGAAAAACTTAAACAATTTGAGTACATTTAAAAAAAATTTGCTTACCATTAATAGACCATTTTCTATATATCTTAGATAATAGTAAAATATCAAAGTTAAGCTCACTATCTGCTCAATTATGTACTCTTAATCGAAAACCCATATTTCTATTGAAATGTTTTCAGTTGCTGTTTTTTTTTTTAATCCGAAAAGCAATAAATTAGTTTAAATAATTTTCTTTGATTGACATACAACATGTATTGCAACGATTTAATACATTTTATAAATTATTGTCAATATTCAAATCTCATATTTTAATTGGAATATAGAAAACGTTTTCTGTTTCGAAATAAAATTGTATTTGAAAATTGGCTTAACAATTGGCAAACACAATTCAATATACATAAATATTTGTACAACTGCTTAAAGGGCTTTAACCAACTTATTAGCTGAATAACTATTGCGCTGCAAGTGAACGATTAATTTCAAATCAGTTAAAAGCTGATCAATTAGAATAAAAAATTAACTCAAACAAGATTTTCACACATTTTTTGAATTGAATTTAATGAGAAATTTGAAATTACGTTAAATATTTATAATCTTAAATAATTTCTGATATACCAAATGAATATCAACTTAAGTCATCCTAATGGCCACTGTGAGGCGCTGTGGCGGCTGTGTCGCTTGCCACCGGCATTCATAATGCCACTTGGAGCGGTGCCATTTGAACAGTTGTTGGCAATAGTCGTAATGTGACTATTTAAAACCTTATGCTGATGTCTTATGGAGTGAAAACGTCCTGCTGTGCGAAAACAAATTATAGGCATGTAATGTTGCATGTTATGTTGCGCGTCTGCCTCTGCCACTGCCACTGCCTCTGCCCTGATGTTTGAAGAGACCCATTGCCTAGGCCAGCCACTCACTCGACCGTCAGACTCGGCCACTGGGAGTGGGAGTGGGAGGGGCAAGAGATCAGACTTACTTAGCCGTTGTTGTTGTTGTTGCTGTTGCTTGTGCTCGATGCTGGTGTGGTAACACTCAAAAGTCAGCCCGGTTTGCCCTCTTGGTTTTCAGCTTTATTTCGTTGCAGTTGCATTTTGTGCAAAATTAACTTTTGAGGTTTGTGTATCTATTGGCCATCTAATAAACTCCTATTTGCATTTGTAATAATTGTTGGAAGGAAGGAATTGAACTTCAAAGTAGTTTGAATATATCTATTAGTCGTAAACATAATACAATATCGGTTCATAATTAATATTTCTGCTTTTGTTGCAACTTAAAAGCTAAATTTAAGGTTAAAATAAATTATTTAATTCAATTTGCAATATTTATAATATTATTAATTTAATATTTATAATATTTTTTTTAGCTCAAAATCAAATCCAAATTTATATTTATTAATCGCAGCATTATTAAAAAATAATATTTTTATTTAAGTAAGCATATTTTGCATTACATGTTGCATGTTGCCACAGTTGGAGACTGTGTCCTGTGCAGTTCGCTGCTGCTGCTGCTGTTAGACATTTTTGGACATATGCATTTTTGCAATTACGTTTTGATATGATGATGACTAATGTAAACGGCCTATTGGAGAGCAAAATAAATACTTACTTGTGTTGGTCGGACCAGAGATTTGGTTAGGACCTGCCTACAAATCGAGCAAGCCAAGAGCCAAGAGGCAAGAGGGGCATAATCAGCTTTTGTGTCGGCACGTTACGTTACTGTTGTTGTTGTTGTTGTTGTTGTTGCACACTCAAACAGCAAGTTGTGCGATACTCACGACCTCGTCAGTTGCAGTCACGCCCACATTGAAACTGTCCGCCTGCATCCGCATGAGTTTAGCTCAAAAAGCAAAGAAAGCTGGTGCAAGGCTAATGAAGCATCGTATTGAAGCACGTATGTGCTTTGTATGCATCCACAAATGTACAAATCTATGTTCGTCTGCATATGTATATTCATAATCGGGGTGATTTGGAAGTGGCGATTAAAGTTGATGAGACCAATTCCTTATCTAACCAAGCGTAACCAGACGGACTGCGTTGTGAAAGCGCAAGTAACAAATGAAATGTGATATCATTTGTTAGGAGTGATGTATGAATAATTTTCCAAATATTTAAATTTACTTACGTAAGTCTGTAATTATTTGTTACATTCGTATATTAATATTCCGACTTTTGATTGGCAATCAGTCTCTCAACCAAAAATTCAATTAAGTCCAAATTATAAGCCATACAAAATCGATGAAATGGCATGAATGAAATTGCGCAATTACAACTAATATAGAAGGATAATTGTTTAGATCAGGCCAACTATCTCTTCGAGTTCATATTTCGCATCTTATTCACTTCAAAAATTCCGTTCCACCAAATTCGTTTATTGGAGATTGAGTTAATTGCATTTGCTGATGCCACGATTAGCTGTCACAGTTATGCGATGTTCAAAATTGGTCAAAATCGCCTAAAATATTAATTTGGCAATCAGTGTAAAATTTAAATTTACATATTTAAATTGATGGCAGCTGGCAATTAATATTATTGAAAGCCCAAAACCAATGTTGCATAGAAAAAACGGTTTTGGCATTACTTTGCTTAAGAATCTATGAACCAAAGTTGGATGCGCCTTTTTCACTTTCCTCAGCAGGCAGCAACGGAGGCAAACAATGGCATTATACAAGAAAAAAAACAAGAAAAGTTTGTTGATCAGTATCTCAACTGATCTATGGCTATGCTATTTATATGTAATGAAAACTTTCACAAGTGTCGTCGTTAAGTTGCCTGGCTAATTTTGTGGCCATTTTGCTTGGCCCCCGATTATTAGTTTATAAGGCGACCAATTGCTTATCTTTTGGATTTCATCAACAAACACAAAAAACGCCAATTTGGGTTTTCTTCGTTTATGTCTGAATTGTCTACGTATTTTCTTCCTGTTGCACTTTCATAAAGCAATTTATCTAAAAGATGCAGAGCAAAAAGTACAGACACTTTCCATAAAAACTTAAATCAAGTCAAGTTCCGCCTCATTGTTTGACTACAACAAAAAATATATATATATATATATATATAAACAGCAAGCAAAGTTTAAATTTACTAATTGAATGTTGTGCACAACTGAATATGCTTCATCGTTTTTTTTTTTTGGTTTTTTGTCGTTCATTCACTTGAACTGTTAGGTCACTCCACAGAAAAGGTCGTGAAAGTATGACTCCTGAGTGCAACCTAATCGAAAATCAAAAGAGAAACGAAGCTGCTTAAACTGAAGCAGGCTGCCTGGCCATAAGATACTTTTCACGCTACATTTCATTAAACTCAACAACAATATATTGAAACTAGCTAAGCGTACTTTATCTAAGAATGTCATGGGAAGTACCCGTTGGAACAAATAAATGTTAAGATTTAAAGCATTACTTAACCTCTTTCTCATGTCGACATTGAAATACATTGAGCGAAGGTGAATTGTGGTTAGTTAGCTAGATAAACTTGTGGCTTATCTATCATAATTGTTGTTAGTCTGTAAGCAGACTAAAATTAGCACAAACTTATGATTTAGTTATCAAAAATAAACTTCATTTGATAACATTTTTCACATTCTTGGATATATTTGCACAACTTTATAATTAGCTCTTTACAAATAGCCAAGAACAAATTTCCGCTCATTTAAGTATTATTCACAATATTTTGAAACCTTTTTTCATTTATTTTTGATCGATGTTGAACTTGAACTGACTGATTAAATTTCATGCGAATGTTCAACTCAAGTAAGGCCAAGGTTTCTCTAGATTACTTTGATTTGGTGGTTGTTCACATTGTTGTTCAATATGTATTAATTGCAACATTCACAGTGGCAACAATAACATATATCTGATAAATTTGATAAATTGATTTTGTCACAAAATTAAAGTTCTAATGAGAAGAATTGAAATATAAATGAGCTTTTTTTATACATGTACATTCATTTACATTTATATATATATATATATATGTATTTAGATGTATGTCCAGACGAATGCGCATATGTATAAATATTTTGTCTGTTGTTTAAATCTTAACGTATTATTTATTTGCTTACAAAATACTTAGATAAAAAAAGTCGTAGATAAAACGAACGATTCAACTTTGCAAAGCCGCAAAAATTCTTAAACATACGTCAGCAGAGCACAGAGTTGAACAAAAGATCACTGCACCGAAGTTTTAATGCCCTTGCGAGTGAGAGAGGTAAACTGGAAAAAATATGTATCATTTTTTTTTATTTCCATTTTGCTTGTTGTTTATAATTTAAGTGTGAATTTTCAACCATTAAAATATTGAATGCGAAATTCCAATAAGTTTTTGTTTTTTTTTTTGTTCGCTTGTGCTTGAATAAGCAAAATTCAATTTAAAATAATTAAAATGTAAGCCTTCAGAGTTCTATAAATGATCATTAAAAAGCCATAAAAGTTTTGACATGTTGCGAACATTCTGCAGTCGGGATGCAAAGGCGTCTCAGCGGCTGCCATCTCAACACTCAACAATAATAACAATTAAGCCTAGGAGCGCGATATGTAACATGCTGGGATTGGGACTGTGACTGGGACTGGGACTGGGACTGCAACAGGGATTGGCAGTGGAACTGCGTCGGTTTTTGCCCGTGATGGCAACTGCGATAGACTTGCAATCTATTTTTATACATTTTTATAGGCCGTTTAATGCCTTGGCTGTTTTGACTGACAAGTGACAGCAGCTCAACGCTGCGATGCACTGCAGTGCAATACTTCTCTTTGTAGTGATGATTAATCTGCGCCGCGCTTCAGCAGCACGTCAGCAACACCTTCTTCGTCGTCTTCTTCAACGCAATCCCAATCCCAACACAATGATCGCCAAAGAATTAGGCTGATTAGGCAGCGGATACCCTGTATATTATTATTATTGTTTAAGTACAAAGTTGTTGAACATCACTTTATCAGAACCATTGAAACTGCAACTAATTGGATAATAACATTAATAAAAACAACTTAATAACAATCAAGCTGATAAATATAGTAAAAAGAGCTTCCGACATTTGTGCAACATAATTACTAAAAACAAATGTATGGATTGTAATGAAAAACTGCAACTGAAAAGTCAACAGCAACTGTTCATTTTCAATTGTTGTGTTTAAACAAAAGAAGCCTTTCTCCGGTAACAAAATGCGATTCAAACCGGAAAAAAAACACATGTCTTTAATGTCATGCGAGCGTAACAACTTTTGTTGCAGTTGCCATCTGAAAGTGATGCGACTCTTTTGGCCAGTTTAAGTCATATCTTTAGTCAGTTCTTTGAACTTTAATCAAATCTTGAAAAGTCTGTCAACAAATTGCATTTTTTTTTATATATTTTCTACGGTTTGCAACTATAAAAATTATTTTCTTCATATGCGTTTCAAGTGTGTCTGTCTTTGTGACCAGAACTAGAAACCTAAAATTTCAAACTAAATATAAATTATTGCTGATTTTATATTTATAATAAATACTTGTATTTAACTAATTGATAACTAGCAAATGTATAATTTTCCCAGTTTATGCGGCCAGAAAGTGTGGCACACTTTGCGGCGTGCACAAAAATTGATTTTTGCCATTCGGCACATTTTATTGGCAAAAAAAAGAAACTTGAAACTAGATTGATTACAAACTCTTTTTTACATAGTTACATAGTTTTTCGAAAGGATGATTTTCGTAATTAATATTATTAAATTTAATTTATGCCAAAATGCACCAAATTTAATGTAAAATGTTTATATATCTAGAAGGACATACAGGATGACGTGCTCGATACAACAATCAGAAAATATGCTCAAAAATGCGACCAATTGATATAGGAATTTGCAACAGTAAGTCTACAAAAAAATCACCTTGAGAATTTATAAATGATCAACAAATTTACTTGTTATAGATATGAACAACAGACAGGACATGCTGAAAAGATAGACGCGTATAGCAAGATCAACCAACGTGCTTCACAAATCATAAAATTAAAGCCAATTAATAATATAATCAATTGAAAGACCACTAAAAACGATCAAATCGAATGCTTTAGGCATTAATTCAGACATCTGGAATCAATGATTTTTAAAAATATATCGCTGTCAGAGAACTTACCACAACTGGGCATTAACAAAACGAACGCCAACATTAACAACAACAATAATCATAACAATGAGGATAACGATCCATCAAATCGAAAGCCAAATCAGATGCAACGATTGTGTGAAAAGCTTCGGCGCCCAAACGAAAATACTGCCGAAAGCTCGCGAGCATGGGCCTTCTGCGAGCGGTGCTGTGGAGAGAGACAGCAGCAGCAGCAACAGCATCGGCAGCAGCAACAACTGCGACAGCAGCGGCAACAGCAACAGCAGAAACAGCGACAGCAGCAGCAGCAGCAGCCTGGCGGCATCGTAGCTTTTTATCGTTCGTACACGGATTCAGTGTCTGATTTGTCGTCGTATCGTTTTGTCTCCGATGAGGAAGAAGTCAATGATAATGATAATGATGTTGTTGTTGCCGATGATGATGATGATGACGTTGGCGTTGGCTCACTGTCGCTGTCGCTGCCGTTTATAGAAATAGAACAACGCCAGCCAAAATCATCAACTATCGCAAAAGACAGAACAACAACAACAACAACACCACAAACAACAATAACAAAAACAGCGCCAACGGATAAGGCCTTAAAAGTTGAAACGTCACACGCGTCATCGACAAATCGTCGCGTATTACCAATAATTTGTTGTTATACGATTAACAAATTCGCTCAGCAGCAACAACAGCAGCAGGAACAATTATCCGAACCAAATGGCCGTCGCTCAACACTTGAATATTATCCAAGTGAATCGTGTCGCGCGAATAATTTTCAATCTTATGTACGCTGTGATCGTCGCCAGCCGCCGCCGCCTGTGCCGCCCAAGCCGAAACCACGTATTTGCTTTGAGGTGACCGCATGCAGTGATAGTCCATCTGATCCAGCCGAGCCAGCAATAAAGACACGCCGCTTGGAGCAGAGCCAACAGCGGGAGCAGCTAATCTACCCGTTGGAGTACACACAGCATAACCAGCAATTACCCAGCAGCTGTTCGAATTCAACGTACGCCAGCGGAACCACACCAGGGCCAGCTGAAAATAGCTGCAATTTGCACGCATTTGACAGCAACCACAACTGTAAACTCGACGCAGCGTTGCAAGCGAAAACAACATGTGTTCTTCGCTACGATCGTAACGGATATCTCAAACAGGAGTTGAGCCTAAATCCAAGTAACCCAGCGAGAGCAGCGCGAACGGAAAACGATTTAATAACCCAATCGGAAGTCGCGTTAAATAGTGACGCAATTTGTGAATATAATAATGTGTCTAATGATCTGAAAAATGTACACTCAGACGACAACTGTATTGATTTAGATAGGGCAGCGAAGCCGATTGAATTTGAAACACAATTGTCAGCAGGGAGATTAACGATTGCTGGCGATCAGTCGGATGTTCATATAGATTTAAATTTACCGGATGATTCAATCTCGAATTGCAGTGAGAAAACCGTCTTCATTCACAACTTGGACCAATCGAATAGTTCCTCAAATGTGTCATTGCACTCAACATTTGCCAGCATCTCGGTGCACAATCTAACATATTGTTCAATACCTCAACAGACGATCGCAGTAACTCCATTGCAACTGAGACACCTGCCGATCATCCAAACATTTGACTGTTCCCCCTATGCGTATTCCACAGTTGGACTCAACGGTGACAAAGATGTAAGTTCATCCAAAAACATTAAATGCGCTTCGAAAATCTGACAAATAAATATAGTGTTTGACTAAGGTATACACTCGTACTCACAGTGTGATCATACATAATTACGCATACAACAATTTAAATACAGTGCTCACTCGCATTTGAGATCTAAGCTTCCCAAATATTGGCCATATGTAAATAAACAAATATATAAAAATGTTTTTAATCTCTAAACAATTCTAATTTCTAAATATTTGTGTTTTCGAATATGGTTTGAAAAATCCATTAAACTACGAAATTCTTATGCCTGCCCCAAATCCTAATGCACAATAAGAAATTAGTGATAATCATTTTCAAAATCGAAAATTATATGTAAAACAACATTCAATTCAAACTTAATTGAACTGAAATCAATTTTGAAAATTCAAATGTAATACAAGAACGGATTTAATACACTTTCCCAAAAGTGCAAAATGAATAAATCTTTTGGAAAATGTGTTTATTTGGTTCGCTTGAGCTTAATTAATTTTTATGAACTTTCTATTCCTTTTGAAAACAAAATAAATATTTCGAGAGGTGTGAGAATTGAGAGAACGCTGTTGTCTGGTCATACTAAGAAAGTACGTTCTCCTAATGTCCATTCATGCATATGTATATAAACATGTATATGTATGTATTGATGTACATATGTGGATGCAGGCATATGGATACTAAGCAGATAGAACATGTAAAATTGTCAGTTTTAATTACGTGCTTATATGCGCATTTATATGCGTATTTACTTACAAACATAATTACGAGCTATACATATGCATAATAGTATATATCTGTACATACACACACACACACATGCATATATTATTGGGCTAATGGTGCCACAATTTGTTTGAGATTTTTGTTGTTCTCTGGGATGCTGCTCTACGGTGTGCTTTTTGTAAGATTCTTTTAATATGTGTCTAAGGTACATACATCTCTACGATTTTGAGTTTTGTCTGCCTGCGCTCTCTCTCTCTCTCCCTCTCTCTCCCTCTCTCTCTCTCTCTTTTGTATTTGGTATAAATTCTTGTTGTTTATACTAAAAATATCACTGTGTGCGTATATACAGAGTTTTTATTTTTTGACTTTTGTACATATACATATGGACGTACGTATGTATGTATGTGTGTGTGTATGTATGTATGTGTTTATTTTTCGTATCCACAGCATTTCTGTTTTGCCTTACATTGTGTTTTATGTGTCACTGTGCACTGAAAAATATAATCATGCCTAAGATGATCTGGCGCCCAAAAAAAAAAAAGTTGCAAAACAATTTGTTCTCAACATCGGGCACTAGTCGAATTTAAGTGTTCGCCAATTTAGATTTGTAAGATCGCTGAATGGATGTTGAGTAAACATAAGATCTGTGTACGCATGTCTTTGCATTTTCAATGTTTTGATCAAAACATTCAAAGTACAGTTTCTAATAACCAGCATACAGCTACTAAATAAACTTTGGTAAGGATCCGTCTATATGCAGATACTTTATAGGCACAAAACTTATAATATTAAAAAATAATCTGCAACATATCAAAATAATCCCAAAGATCACATTTTGTTTAGACTTTTTCGAAGAGAATATTCGTTATATTACTACTACTTAAGAGATATTTGGAACTTTATTCAAAATATTTTCTAATATTTTATATAAAACGAATTTAAAAATTAACTTCACTTTTTTTAGATCTTCTCCAACTTAAAAGATTTCTAGAGCATTTTTAGGTCTTCTGCAAAACATTTTCAAATTGAATTCGATGTTGTTTCTAAATGCTTGCCTCTGAATGCACATGTTTATATTTATATTTGAAGAGAGAGGAGAAATGAGAAATGGGAAATGGGAGAGAAATGACGTCGATCCATAGAACAATACAATGATTATATTGTCGCTGTTGTGTGAACTGGAAGAAGAAAAATGATTCGATTAACTTTCCTCACCAATTGATTTCTGATTCTTTCAGCAGACAATGGAAAAACGACGTAATACGCTTGATCGTTTTCAGCGCCTAGCTTTTGGACTGAAATCAAGGCCATCGGCCTCCACGGAGGGGGGTGCCTCCAATTCGAGATCGAGCAGTGCGGAGAAAACACGCAAAACTTCCGATAGATCCGAGCGACTCAGAGAGCTAACGGAACTATTGCGCGGCGGTGGCGGTGGTGGCAGCAGTTCACGTGCCTCATCGACACCAACACCACCGCCGGTGCCACCGCCACGACGCCCCCGACTTCCGCAAAATAATTCAACAGCAAGCAGCTTGGAACTGCAGGACACATTATGCCAGAGCGTGGGCGATCAATGCCAGCCAATCGAAGATGCGGACCCATCGACCAGTAGTCCGTTACAGAAGCAAAACAGCACAAATAGCAACAGCAACAGTAACAGCAACAATAGCATTGCTGTGCCCAATACAACCACACAGCGACTCTTTCACTCAATGCGGCCAAACGCAAGTCTCTCCAATTTGGAAACTTTCATGTTGTGCACTCGCGAGAAGTCCAAATCACCGCCACCACGAGCAGCAGCAGCAGTAGCAGCAGCAACAGCAGCAGCGACAGCAACAGCCCCATCAGTGGGTGACGTTGAGGTTGTCGGTGAGGCAGGCAGTAGCGAATGGGCAACGCAGCTGTCCAGAGCGGAGAGTCGCACACCGAAAGGGATTTTACCGTTTCGTTCCGTCTCATTCTCACAAATTGATTGTAAATCAACATTAAGTGCGTGGCGCGATCGACTGCGACGGGACAAGGCCATTGAGAGCCCCCCTCTGCAACAAAGCAACAGCAACAACAACAAAGTAAACGAATTGCCGGATCCGGGTTGGGTGCACATACCACTAAAGACTACGGGTGTGTGTATTAACCTGAACTACGGACAGGAGAAATCACTTGAGAACGTGCTGGAAGACGTGCCCGATTCGATAGCCGAAGAAGATATATTCAATACGGACAACTGCAGCGGCGCCAGCGTATCAGCTGCAACAGCTTGCAGCGTTATTGCAGCACACGCCACAATGGAATCACTATCGGATACCATACACTCGGAGAGTGAATGTAATGTCAAGGAGGAGGAGCCTCCCACCATAATGGAGCCCAATTTGGCTAAACTTTTGGAGGAATCGCTGGAATCGCCACCAGATAATATTTTACAAACGGCCACAACGTGTTTGATACCCGTGCCAGTTTATGAATGTGCCGCCCAAGAGTGGCTGGAGACACCTGCTCAGGAATGGGTGGAGTTGGCGCCAGAGTTTGGCATGGTGCCGGAAACAGTGCAGCCACCCATTGCACATGCAGCATGCAAAATAATGCAGACGGAAACGTTGACAACGCTGCCAACAATCTCTGTGAGTCGCAGCTCCGAAGAGGATGACATAATTAATGCCAGCCCCACAGAACAGTCAGCCAATCCGTTGTACGATTCTGTCGATGATCCGCAACGCCAAGAGGATCTGGATTTGGAGTTGCGCGGCACAGAGGCAATAGCGACGCCAAGGCACAGCACTGGCGAACGGCACAAGCGGCATCTGGACAAGTCCACCAAGCGAAAGGGCATGTATATCGATAATTCCGATTGGCATCAGCCGGCTGCACCGCATCGTGGCCTTGCGCTGGACATATCCATAGCCAACTTTCAGGCGATCAAGCCAGATTCAACAGATGACAGCAATAGCCCACTGATGTTTGAGATGACTACGCCAGAGCATGAGAAGTCATCGCCCTCATGGCACGGATCACAGGACAAGCCTCAATTGCTGAGCAGTTTCAGCTGCCAGAGCAGCGAGGAAAAGGACGATGCCACAAGCATCAATCACAGCAAAAGTAACAGTTTCCTCCAAACGGACTCCATGTCAGACACCGAGGAGCGCGTCAGTTGGAGTCCAACTCCCAGCGGTGACTATGAAAGTAAACGGTATTCGAAGCGCCCGCTAACCGTGCGTGGTCCATATGGCCAAATGTTGGAGGCGGAACTGAAGAAACCAAATCGCATGCATTTCGAGGAGATACTCGAGGAAATGCGCGAATCTGACAGGTGAGTTTTCACACTATTTTTATTGTACATAATAATATAATAATATAATAGCAATAATATTTGTGTCAAACATTTGAACAATTATTTTGGAATTTTTAAATTAAAAATTATTCCAAAATTATTCTTTCCGATATTTAATATATAAATTAAAAGCAAGAATTATTTATCAGTTTTAAAGAACTTTTTTATTAAAAAATAATGATTGAAATGAAAATAGATTGATTTAAATTTTGTAATTTTAATAATTCTTTTATAATATATATATATATAAATATATTAATAATTTTTGCATACATCTTTTTTCATAAAGGAATCGTTGGTAAAACTTAAGAGTTAGCTTCAAGTTTAGTTCAATTTTGAAAAATCAACCAGATCTATTCAAAATAAACTATGTAGATCTCAATCTTTTCACATTCACTTTATTTATGCATATATGCATATATCAAAGCTAACCTTAGTGAGTTTTATATTTTCCAAGATATTATATACAGTGTCAGTACTTTTATGTATTGGAGTTGTAACATAAAACAAATAAGGAACTTAAAATTAATAGAGTATTCAGCAGTATAATACTTTCCAATTCAAAAATCACACTTATTTTACTGCAATTAAAACAATAACATTCTAATTCGTGCAGCTTGCATCCGCGTCGAGATGCAAAGCCTTCTCTTGGCACCATACGCAACAATAAGCCGCAATATTCGAGTTCGATGCGTGTGCGCAAGTCGAGCGCGTATTTGCCGGTGCCGACGCATGCACGCGCCGCATCGACTCCGTCGCAAATCGATCATGTGAATAGTGCGGGTGCAATGTTGCCAATTTCGGTGTCAGCCAAGGATCTGAACGAGACGATATTAGCGGCTGATAAGCAGCCACCACATCAAATGAAACGTGCCGCATCCGAGGCGCCCCAACTCAAATCGCATCACACCAAGCGCAGTCAATCGATGAGTGGCGACACTCAAAAGCCACATATACACCAACATCAGCACCATCACGGCCATCACCATCATCATGTAAAGCGCAGTGCTGAAGCCAACAGTGACAGCAGCAGCAACAAATCCAAGGCGCCTCCCTCAGCTGCCTTGTTGGCGGAGCTGCTCCAGGGATCCAGCGAGAATATGCTCTCTGAGCAACGCCAGAAAACGATTGCAGTAAGTAGCTATCAACCTATCACATATATATATTTAAGGGGGCAATGATCTTCACAATTCATTTATTCAATAATATTTTTTATCATATAAACTTATACCTAACACAACAAATTTTCGGAAAAAATTGAGAGCCATTTCGGTATTTTTATCCAACAATTTCGAAAAGTGAATAATCAACAAGAGAGAACATTGCAGTTGGGCGTAACCGACTGTGAAATACTCTGATAACCTAAGTAATACCATCTGATAACAGGTGGGATTGAGGGGGCGTATCGGGTGTGGGCGTGGTCTGAAAATGTATATGCTGATCTTTGAAGGAGCTTACCAACAAGCTACCTTCCACGCTTGGTGACTCTATTTACACTCTTTTTTTACACTTTCCAAAACAAATTAGCTTTGGTGGTAATGGCCTTAAAATTGTGAGAGGTAAAAGGCTTTATCGATTAGTGATTATCGATTTTATCGATATCCTAGGCTCCTATTGGACGCAGCACTCCAAGTTTTTTTTAATTTCAATCGTCTGAAGCGGGTATGGACCAGTAAGTGTTCCAAGTTTTAAGTCTCTATCTCTAAAGGTAGCAAAGTATAACAATCAACATGTATATTGAACTTTTTTGTGTTGAAATAGAATCAGTTCCAATGAGTTTGAAAATAAAACAATTTTTATCGAACAGATATCAAAACCATTAGGCGTCTTTGCCTTTGTCTTAGGACTATAAGTCGGATGATAAAAAATGAGAAAATTACAGCATTTATGAATCTAAAAATATTTAATAAAGTGTTGGCTAATGGTCGTCTATGCTTTCTAATAAGGGAACACGTCCAAAGGCTGTTAACAGCATTTCCTAACATTCAACTAGTAGTTGGTAAAATGTTTGAATTTGAACTAAGCGAATTTTATCATTGATCTCCGTCTCCAAAACTTCTTGATTTTCCTCCATGAACAGAAATGTGTTGGTCATTGGGAAAACCGTTTGTATATATGTACATATGCATGAGCGCCAGATTTTGTATTGTTTGCAGAGCATTTGGGAAATTGATTGGAAAAGCAGACAGCTGATTCGTGCGCATGCTCCAACAACCACTGCGCATTGGAAATGTGTCACTGTGTTAGGAAGAGCGCCACAGTTGCCTATTTCATCTCTTTGTTTCGCTCCATGCACCGTGGTTGAAACTAAAGCATTATTTGTGACTTTAGCTTCAGCTATTAGTGGTATAAAGCATTTGGTCATAAATATTTATTATAATGGTTACAAGTTAGTCATGACTAATGTACAATCATCATCAGTGCCACACTTGTCTGTTTTTCTGTCGAGTTCAGTTAGTAGTTGTTGGGACTAGGACACAGTTCGATGAAATCTTAAATAAAAACTCGTTCCTTTAAATTAAGCTAAAACATTTTGTTTGAGAGGATATTTGACTAATTACTTTTTGTTAATAATTGTTCCTAAATCATTACTTGATAGCCAAATTGCATAAGAGAATGTTAAATTAATTAATAATTCGAACTTCCGAATTCAGCAAATACGAAATTTGAATTTCTGACTATTGATCAGTATATAATTAAAGAAAATATTTGTATTTTGATCATAAAGGGAAAAATGAATAATTTATGAAAATGCATGCTTCCATTTAGTACGCTCGCTCACATACATTGGCACATCTCGGCCACTTGTCGCATGCAGACCGAACCGAAAAGTGTTCGTGGTATTCCAATTGGTATCGTGAGAGTTCGGCTTGTTGGGGGTGGGCTGTCTGCTTTCGATTGGAATATGAAAAATGGAATTTAAGTGTGTATTTGGCACAATGGAATGTTTTTCAACGTGTTGAGTAGCACACTCCTGTGCAGCTAGTTATATGCGCCACCAACACAATGTGAGTATTAAACCGCATCACATACACACACACACACACTCACACATTAATACACATACACACAGAGACACACACGCACACACACGGATATGTATTATCGCTGCTCTCCCGCGCGCAGCAATAGAGTCTTCTCCGCCAACGCCAATGCGCGCGTTTAAATTCTTATTTGCTTTTTGTACCTCAGTTGAGTGGCGAAATTTTTCGTGTTTCGTTTGTTTTATTTTGTGGTGTTGTGGAAAATAGATTAACCCAAAACAGTCGCACAGATAAAACAGACAGGCAATAGCAATAAGCCAAATAATAATAACAGCAACAAGCACGCGGAGTTCAAAAGTATTTAATGCTTTTCAGTTCAATAAAATCGCAAAAGAAAAAAAAATTCCATTGCATAGCGAGCATATACATACAAGCTTAAAAGTACATATGTAAATGTATATAAATAAATCAATTTAAACCAACAGAATGAATAAAAGGATAACAAAATGAACGCCTAACTTAATGGCAAAAACAAAAACACAAAACAATTAAATATATGTCCATGTATTTGTGTGTGTGTGTGTGGGCCTGTTAATGTGTGTATGTAGTAGATACATATGTATACACAAAGGCATTTTGGCTACCATACCCAACCTCTTGTTGCGCTGCGCAGCTCAAAGAAAAACTGTAATTGTATTACATTGTGTTGTGTACATCTAGGAAACGGTACTTAAAGCTTCCAACTCGCCAACGAAGAGCAATCCAATTATATTTTTGCTATATTTTGTGCAAAATGCAATCAAATGTCTTCAGATTTCTATTGCCGTTAAGCACTTGGATACACATTGATACAAGCTTTATTGGACACATGTGTATACATGTGTGTGTGTGTGTGTGTGTGTGTGTATACATATAAAAACAAACAAGCTTTATATAATATACGCTTAAAAAAATTAAGTTTTATGACTAAAAGCAATTTAATTAATGTTGCTCGCTAGTGTATTGAATATTCTTAGCCATCAATTTTTTGTTTGTTTTTTGCCAAAACTTTTCGCATGAAAATCAAAAATAGTTTCTCAATTGTTTTTACAAATTTGAAATATTAATTGCCGAATTAATGTGAATTTTGAAGTGCGATAGACATTTGAAGTTGAGCATAAATAAATTTCCGGTTTCCTGTTTTCATCAAAATCACATCTGACGGCATACATCCTTCTGTGTGTGTGTGTGTTTGAGTGTGGTTGGTTTTCTTGTTGTGGCAAATACATTTTTTTGGGCGAGAAACCACACAAACAACTTCGTGTACCTCGAGAAGCCGCAAGGTTACTTAAATCTTCTGTAGTGAAGAACCACATAGACCGATTGTGTGTATGTATAAATATATGTACATGCATGTATAGAATGTAGTACTTATGTGGCACGTGGGCTGTAGTTGTTCACCCACTCGACATCTACGCAGATTTCTTCATTCCTGCTACTCCAGTACTTATTACTTGTTTCTAAAGCACTTTTTCGACCAATAAAATTGTTTGCAATTTTAGTTACCTACGTTTTATCGATGGGCGAGCACGCGACTTTAGTTTGTGGCAACAAATTCTAAATAGAAATCCATAATCTCAAAAGTACTGACAATTAGTATATTAAATGCTGAACAATACAAAACAATAATCAGTGGACAAATCAATCAAAGTTAACAACAACAAATAATCATTAAATATAATTAAAAATGTCGCATAATCGCGAAAATCTACGTTTAAGTCTGTTGGATTTACAAGCAACAATAACTGCACCCTCAAATACCGTTGCTGCCCCGCTGTTGCCACAGTCACTGGCTCAGGCTGTGATGCAACAACCGCTGGCGGCAACAGCAGCTGCATCCACATCCACATCCACATCCACATTGCCGGCGAGCAGCAACAGCAGCAGCACCAGCAGTGTGTCGCAAGCTGTCTCAATGGCAACAACGACTGTGGCACGGTTGAGTAAGGCTGGTTTCGGTGCGGCACCCCATCAAAATGACAAATGTGATAGGCTCAAGAAAATGGCTTCAATCACTTGCTCCGATTCGGAGGATGATTCGGAGAGGCGCGCTCAGTTCGACATTAACTGCAAATGGAATCTGGGCGGTTATGATGGCGTAAGTGTGGGCGGCTGGTTTTCTCAGAAAGGCTTATACCACTAATCAGACAATCTCTAATAATCATTCATATATTATTTTCTCATTTTTTGTTTTGTTTTTAGGACACACGCACTTATGTTGTACAGGAGATTTATCGTAATGAGCAGTCCTATGTGGAATCTCTGCAAATCGTTGTGCTTAAGTATCTCAAAGTTTTAAAGTCACCGGAACACGCTGGCATGATTGATACACGCACTGTGGATGAGATATTCTTTATGGTGCCCGATATTCTTGAAATACATGAGAAATTCTTAGCTGAGCTCAAACACCGTCTCGACGACTGGGATGTACATCAAAAAGTTGGCGATGCCTTTATCGAAACCGTAAGTTTCACTTGTTTATAATCAAATGCTAAAAATAATCCCCAATCTCCAATTAATTGTGTAGTTTTCAAAGCTCGAAGTCCTTGAGGTCTATACATCTTTTGTAAATAACTGTAATCGCGCCAAGAATGCCATTCGTTCGATGAAGCATCAGCGACCCTCTTTTGCCAAATTCCTGGAATCCACCGCCCGCGAGCACAAAGGAAAGCTTACGCTGGACAATCTGCTTATAAAGCCCGTACAAAAGTTTCCAAAGTACGTATAAAACGCATTTTTAAATTGTTTTCAAAGGGTGTCAAAACTAGATAGCAATAGGTATATGGCCAGCAATAATATCTAAGTAGATATAGCCATGCTCTATTGTCTTTCTGATTGCTCAACTATCTGTTTTTGTGCATATTAACTTGTCAGTTATAACATTATGTTAGTTACTTATTATTTTAAGAAATTGGAATTTATGAATAGGTAATTTTGGGGTTGCCAAAAATAAGTTTACTTTTTCGTTTTTACATTAATATGAATCAGAATTGATAATGATTTGAAATTTTCTATAGCTACGAGCTGCTCTTCCAACGCCTCATCAAGCATACAGATCACGATCATCCCGATCAGAAACATTTGCAGGATGTGCTCAAGCTGGTCCACGACATTCTGGTTCACATCAATTGCAAGGAACGCGAGATAATGGAGAATGGACAGCGCGAGGCAACATTAAGGGAATTGGAAGGCGTCATAGAAGGCATCACCGATTTAATAGCGCCGGAACGTCAGTTTTTGTTATTCGATCTGGTATCGATGCCCTCGGGGCAAGGTGCTCGCAAGGATCGCGGCTTTTTCCTGTTCAATGATCTGTTGGTCTTGACAAGCATCAAGAAGCGCAGTGGAACCATCAGGAAACCAAACAGCTCAATTTGTCCCGGCTCAGTGGCAACCACTTTGGACACCAATAAATATAAGTTCCTTACAAAAATATCTCTTGACTGCCTGGAGATTGTCAAGTGTGAGTATTGATTTAACATCGCCATATAACAATAATGCATTGCTAGATTTTCAATTAAATCTAGCTAAAGATGAGAACATAAAGCGCATCGTTAGCGAAATAGAAAACCTGTCTGAAGACTGCAATAAGCTGCAACAAATAACGGATATTGCGGCATCATTAAAGCATCCGCATCAATATCTGGAAGATGTCATTCGTGAACTACATCGCGACATTCAGCGACAGCTATCCGAGCGTCAAACAAATGACACTCAACTAAACATGTTGGAGTTGACAGTTAGCTCACCGTAAGAAGACCCTTAATTAATAAATTAATATTATTATATGGTAAACCAATAAATTATCTTTCCTTCTTTCAGCAATGGAAGCCAAAAGCTGACTGTAGTGTTTAGCAAGACAGAGAAGCGCACCAATTGGGAGGAATCGTTTAATGAAGCTAAACTTAAACTGGGTGAGTTAAAGACAATATATTAAATAATACAAAATTCCAATTATATATATGAGCAGTTTATAAAGAACTTTAAAATCGTACTATTTAATTGATGTTGAAAGACAGTTATATATTTAAGAGAAAATGTTATTCAATTTGCATGGAAATTCTATAAACAAATTTGTCAAATTTTACTCGTCTTTTGCGCAATGCAAATTATGATTAGTGAATAAAAATAATATTTTTATTAATATTTGTATTACAGCCGCCACACTCGAGCGACATCCCATCCCAGAATTCCTCACATCAATACCAATACGGAAGACACGAGCGGGTCTCCAGTTCACTTGTGCGGCCGCAACGCTGAGCGATAAGCGAGATGTTTGGGTTTGCAACAGTGATGGTTATGTGGGCCAAGTGTGCATCATGTCACTGCATCCGGAACCAAACGTAACCAGCTGCAATGGTGTTTGTAATGCACGTATTCTGTGCGTTGCATCGGTGCCAGCCTACACAAGCAGCAGCAGCAGCGTCGACGATGGGCAGGAGGACAAACAGCAGACTTTGCGCAGCAGTACACCACAGCATAGCTACACTCAGCAGTTGCGTGACTATCGCAAAAGCATCTCGCCCGTTGCTCAACATGCAGCCACTTTAGCGGCACCAGAGAAGAAGAAACAAACCGCTGCGATTATTGGCAATGGGGCTGATGCGACCAGCAATCAAAGTGATACTCAGCTAGATTTAAATTTAAGTTCCAGCGATGATGAGACGGATGCCATCTCAACTGCGCCCATTGAACAACAACGTATGCCCAGCCCTGCACCCTCATTACAAGCCCCATATCATCATGTGCAACAAGTAAGTACACTGAACACAATTGAACCCCAAATGAACCTGTGCTGAGTTAACAGCTTTTAGACTAAAGTATTCTTCGATTGTTCGATTATTATTATTACTTTGCCAAAAATTGTAGAAGCCTTTATATAATGTAAATGAATAATCTATGGTTTACTTGCAGGACTCCAATCCCGATGAAAGTGAATGTAATCAATCCACAATGTGGATAGGTACTGAAGATGGATGTATTCATGTTTACAATAGTACTGACAATATACGCATCAAGAAGAATCGCATTAAAATTGAACATCATTCAGCTGTATTTTCCATATTGTAAGCGCACACTTACTAGAAAGATATAGCTATATATCTAAATTTACACACTTTCATTGCAGATATCTTGACAATCGTGTTTTTGTATCCTTAGCTAATGGTGATATTTGTGTTTATCTCAGAGATGGTGGTAAGTAATCTAATATGTAAATATTACATATATTCTAATCGATTCTGGTTGTTCCCTTTTAGCCACATCTTGGAATACATGCTTATCGCATTGTCTCTCAATTGGCACAGTTACGAGCCCAGTGACTAAGCTGCTGAACGTAAATGGCAGATTATGGTGCTCCATACAGGGAATTATAAAAGTATTGGATACTGAATCATTTTCGGTAAGATTACTTTAAAAAACCCCATTAAAAAGAATATCGAAATTAACTTACTTATATTTGTATATTTTGCAGGTGGTCAATCAAATACAAATTTCTTCAGACTCAAAGCCAATTACGAACATGACAGTAGCAAATAATTATGTATGGATATCCGTACAAAACTCAGCTCATATTAAATGTTTTCATTCCAATACGTAAGTAATGTCATCAACTATATTTATCTAGGATTGTTTAAGTAACTGTTTGCATTATTAAACAGCCACCAACTGATAACTGAAGTAAACCTCGCTCCTGCCGTTAATAAGATGTTGTCCAATTGTGACGAGATCATTCGGCAACATAAAGCCGCTTGCCTGCGTGTTACTTCGTTGCTCTGCTGTAAGGATCTCATTTGGATAGGCACCAGTGCTGGTGTATTGCTCACCATACCAGCCCAGGGCTATGAAAAGGGTGCCCCCAATGTGGTGCCCACTGGCATCCCACACGGCCATACGGGACATGTGCGTTTCCTCACCTTTGTGGAGACACCATCACACGGCGTAGAGGGCTGCACCCAAGTGATAGCTGCTGCGGCATCGGCACGCGAAACTGGAAGCAGCACCAGCGATGAGTACACAAAACAGGGGTGAGTTGAAATCAAAACTTATCATCAGCAACAGAAATCAATTTTACTTATTTTGTCAAATAAATTGTATGCATCCCTTAGTTCAACGAAGAACAATTCAAAATCCAAATCGGAAACAAAAAATATACTTATCATATCTGGCGGTGATGGCTATGAAGATTTTCGCAATTCTGGGGCCAATTCACTGAGTGAAATCGCTGGCCGCGAGGACAGCACCAATCATCTACTCATATGGCAAATTTGAAGCAGAAGACGTAAAAATCGCTGGCGATTATTGCTTTCGAGATGGAAAAATAACAACTGAGATCAACTTTAATGATCTTAAAAATCATCTACAAATGAATTGTTATTTTGAGAATGCGAAGAAGAAGAAGAACAACCGAAAGTAGACTGCGGCGATTTTTATTGTACCAAATAGCCAAGAAACAGAAATCGGATAGAGACCAGTGTTACAGCAAATATATGCTTTTATTTAATTTAATTTAAATTAGCCTAATATTTCATTGTTTAAAGTATATAATTCTAAATATATATATATATATATATATATATATATATATGTATATATATGTGTATATATATTATATTCAACTAAATAGCTAGCAATGTTCACAATTTTTGTATTTATGCAAATCTATATATTATACTAAAAAAAAAAACAAAAAAAAAAAACAGAATTATTAGTGCCAAATATACATACTTATTGCGCCAAAACATTCGGAATGAATTATTAAATGTATTTAATCAAAACCAATAGCTAGGCCCAATGGCGCTATATTCCAAAACCAACACACGCATAACTACAAATTTATATAGAATAACAAATATTTTTATAAAATATAACAAATATGCAGACTAAATACATTTATTTATAATTTCAAATATATATATATGCTACATACATACAACAAATACAAATATGTACATTTAGTACATATTTTCATACATATATTAATATGTACATTAGGTATGTCCTGATGGCAATTTAATTACAACTAATTTACCCATATGATATCGCCATAAAAATTCATTAAATTAAATGAAAAACTTTATCGAATTTATTCTAAAAGTAATCATTCAATGTACTTAAAAGCATATTTCAAATACAAATTAAATACGATGGCGAAAGATTAAATAACTTTGTAAAAATCAAGATGTTAACATTAAGTTAAATTCGATGTATGCAACCAAATAACTTTATATAAATGCTAATCGTTTTAAATGGCGTTTTCAAAACGCAATGTAATACAACTTTCATGCAAGAGAATTGAATTTGAAAAACAAAAAAACAAAACTAACAACCCATACATGCCAAGTGATATTCAAATGTTTGGGAATGTATTAACTAACAACATATGTATGTATATTTTTCGAAATAGCATATTACAAAACTTGACTAATGCTAGCGATGTTTTGCAGTTTTACCTATTAATGGAAAATCTGTGTCTTTAAAAAAAATCAAATAATAGAACCGTCATTAAAGCTCTATGGTCAATGAAAGTGTGCTTTCTAATTTCTAGATCACACTTATTGCCTAACAAGTGATTTTTCACCCCCTTTTTATGGGGTGGATATGCACACAATCTGTCTATATATTTTTATTGAACTGGACGGTATTTAAATTGTACTTAAATTTGTGTATACTCCTTATGTAATAAAAACCATAGTTAATATTTTCTTTAAAACAAAAAATCATATATATATATATATTTAAATTCGTTTAATCAAATTATTAGCAGATTTATGCCCGATTACGGTAAACTGCTAGCTACAATACGCATTTCTTTTTTTTTTTTTAAATGGCATCTGACAATTGTTATCCTACCTCTATAAATACCAGCAGGTGTTAGAATAGATATCGATATACATACTTATACCAGAATAAATCTGAAACAGAACTGTAATAATAGATTGTGAAACAATAATTTCCCCTTTACAAATTGCAAAGTAAGATTTAACAATAAAAATTAAAGTGTAAAATGTAAAAAATGCGGTTATATGTGTACGTTACCTGTTAAATAAACCAAATTTTCAAACTGAAACAAAAAAAACTCAAAAAATTTTGTTTTTTCGTTCTATAACTTATTTGAAATATTTCTCAGATACGCTTCGAAGAAAAACTTCTTGAACTTCTTGGTGTACTTCAGAATCTGCTGCAAAGTAGATGTTAATTTTGATATTTTTTGAAAACTCATTTTCGGTTATTTAAATTTGAATGCAAGTAAGTACTTGATAGGGGCACAATAGACCTTATAGGTCGCAGTGCTAACTATCCCCAATTATAATAAAGTACTTGATAATTTCAGATAATATTTAAATAGTAAGTGTCAAATAATGAAGTTTTCAAATACTGATTCGCATATGCAAAATTTATTTGTGATATATTTATGGAATGTTTTTAAGCTTATAAAGTTTAGAAATATATGCGGAAAATGCTGCAAGTTGAACAGTCATCCAGTGTCTTTTGCTTGCCACAACGTAACGTATTTCTCTGTGAGCATAGTTTATTCAGACGACTGCCACGGAAATATGTACATGTTGACCTAGACTCTGAGCTCAGCACTCAACCGCTCGATAGTCATAAAGTTTGCACAAAACTTTTGCCCTTTGCCTGTTTGTTTGTTGTTTTAAAACCTTTGAATAATTGAATTTTACGCATAATTTTGTTTTTATTTTACCTACACCTGGATGCATACGTACCGGAATCATGTTTATACCCTGCCACCCATAAAATGGCTACACAAAAGGATGTAATAAAGTTGTTTCAACTTTTGAAAAAAAAAAAAAAAAACAACATCTTTAATCACATTTCGTATCAATATATAATAAGGCCTTCTCTTTGCAGGTATGTTGCACGTTCATCAGAAACAATGGGCGTGTTATGCCATATTTTTGCACACAGGGTATCTTTTTGCAAATTCCACCACGAAATATCGGACTTTAAATCATGTGGGGCTGACAGGAAAGTTGCGCAACGTACGGGAAAACTTTTCTCTAACTAAAATAAGGACAAATTTCCGCTTCTGGTCTTTGTGCATTTTAGCATTTCGCCTTAATACAATTAATTAATGAATTTAAATGTTGCGCTCACAACCTTTTAGGGCGCAAAATGCTTTTCACGACTCGGCTTATGCATAAGTAGTTGCAACCGTAAATGATACTTTAAAATATACAGTAATTTAAACTATATAAATATATATTAGATAAATATATGTATATAGTTAAAAGTCGCAGTTTTTTTTTATCTAAATCATTCTAATATCTAATCTGATTCAGTTAGTGAAATTTAATAAACAATTCAGGGATAAAGTAGAATGTATTCATTCAGAATCCATTTATATGTTTATCCATGCATGAGCTTTTGGTGCATGTAATTTGTGGCACTGCAAATTATCCTGTGCACGTAAATCACGTTGGTTTGTTAAGTAGTCCAGAGAAGGTTTTGCATTTTGCAATTTTCTGCCAACGTGCCACATTATGCAGTTGTGTGGCTTTTGCGGCTTATGCATTTCGGTCTGCGGACGATTAATTTTTTATTTCCCCCTTTGCTACTGCTCACGTTCAAATAAACTCTTGCGATTAGGTATGTGTGTATCTACGTGTGTATATGTATATGTGCTTATCAGGTATGCTAGATTATTTGATATTTAGGATTAACGTTTAGTGGGGGTATTTATTTTATTTTATTTTTTTTTAGCACACTCCAATAAATTTTTATTCAATCGTATAATTTTTTCCTTTTACAACTGTCCCACTCATCGAATACTTGATATGCGTAATAATACGACAAGTTGGGTTTTA
Source organism: Drosophila seclusa (assembly GCA_035043575.1). NCBI lineage: Eukaryota > Metazoa > Arthropoda > Insecta > Diptera > Drosophilidae > Drosophila > Drosophila seclusa. The sequence continues at coordinate 3,438,747 of JAWNMX010000043.1, read as the reverse complement.
ACTTACCTTAAGCTCTAAAAATGCTTAGCCCATATAAGCTATTACCTTCTATGCCGTTGTGCAATTGAAGTGTAAGTTGTAAAGTTGTAAATAAAGTGCACAGAAGTGCTTCAGTCACTGCTGCTGCTTGTTTCTTTTAAGGTAAACAAAGTGACAACAAGCTTTTGCTTTTAATACACAACAGCCTTCATTTTTGTACGTTGTTTTTATATACATATATAAATATTTTTGTATGTATACATATATATACATCAATCTTGTTTATTAATAATCAATAAATTATTCAACGCTACAATTATTAAGCATTTCAGGAGAAAATTTGTCTGCTTTATTTTTAATACGTTCTTCCGTGTTAAATCTCCTTAGGCTTCTGGTTTTGGCTACGACCATAAAAGATTTGGCGGTAAACATGTTGACATTTTCGATCCTAAAAACTCCTCAGTATTTACTATGTGCTGGAGGAAATCCTGAAAGCCATAAATATTAAGAATTTTATGTGATTCACTGATTGGCATCGCGTTGCAGGTGGAAAATCAAAATATTCAAACCCCTTAAATGTATAGGATTCCCCCTACTTAGTGAGGATGTTTTCTAGATTGTCATAAGTGTGTGTAGCTTGAAGTACTTCCACATCATGCTATTCTTTTTAGCAGCAAATCAATAATTATGCGCAAAAATAAATGTGTTGTCATAATGTGACTCATATTATTTGTGGCAATAAACCGTGTTGTGCCCCGTGAAGCCTGCAATAAATTAAATTACACTTATAACGTGAAAGTGTTTTCATGCCTAATTTCTTTCTAATGGAATTCTTGCAAGTGAGACAACGTTTAGATTTGAATTTTCGTCTATATTAATATAATTCAATGATTGACACTGTGACATAATTGAATAGCTATACAAATAAATGCTGAAAAATTTCCAAACTGAGGCTTAGATAATGAAATATCTTGATTGTAGCTCATAAGCCATATATAAATCAAATTTAGAAATTTGCGATTTAGGTTTAAGGGAGAAGAATACATCTGCGATAAATATCAACAGACTAATCGACATCGATCGCATTAGGCCGAAATTTAAACTGGTAAGACTTAAGTAGGACAGGCTCTGAAGGTATGAGCACATTAGCAGTTCCTGGTGAGATATACATATGTATGTGTATAATTTTGTTTGCCTCATTCATATATTTCGCAATTATATTAAAAAGAGTTTGGGGTCTTGCGTGCTATTGTCTAATTATGTGCACACATTGTCGATGTTTACTTTAATATATCAGTTACAATTCAAATTTGGCCTAATGCCTTCCAGTCGTTATTTCTTGAGAAATACGCATGCGCTTCATTGTGCATTGCTCCCGATGTCTCCTTCAACCTACGTTCCACTTTGCAACTTATTAATTTCCATGGTAATGGAAGCAGACAATGCTAATTAACTTGTTAGCCACAATTAAATACGATAGATTATTATTGACTCAATAAAAAATGATCTTGAAGTAAATATACATTAATTGGTAGTCATTGGTTACGAATTTATTATCTCATAAGAAGTAGAACTAATGCCATATCTCATAACTTATCCTATAGATAATATAAACCGAATTCCAAAATCTTACATATATGTTAAGAATTTAAAACTGAACAAACATTAAAAAAAACTACAAACAGATTTACTGTAATCCGTATGCTCAAAATATATAGCTGACTGCAGGGTATTCCCAAGTTCTGTTGTTTCTCAGAATTCTTGAATTGATTATGCAGCAGGCTGACCATAAAACATAGAAGCATACAAATGTTAATACATTTAAGTGCTTATGAGCGGCGAACAAATACAAATAAATGTTTTAGCCAGTCATAAAAATTTGTTAATAATACATTTAACGTATTTGCAGTTAAAACGAATCTGCAAAGAGCAAATACGAAACCAAATAACAACCACGATAAAAGGATTAAGAACAGGGTAACTTTACGGCTCTAATCACAAATATGCAAATACAGGCAATTTTGTACATACATGTACATATGTATGTATGTGCTAATTGTAGATATGTATGTGTGTATACAAATGGGACCCACAAATTGGAAACTGTTGTGGGATGCCTGCCTTACACACTATGTAAAATTTCCCCAGAAGCACACACACACACACACACACACACACACACACACACACACACATACGTACATACGCTTTTAGAGGAAAACGTGCAGAACACTCGTGGCATGTATCTTTCGGATACGCGAGTTCTCTCTGTTGTGTGTTACGGTTGTCAAAGCAGGCGGCAGTTCTGTAAGAGCTCTGAACCGAAGCAGTCGCGTCTTTGGCTTTTGACTGAGCGGATATTATTTTAACAAAATCGGTCGACGAATACGTCAAATTGATCATATGTCGCGTCATTATAATTAAAGTGAACCCGGTGAGACGACACAATTTGATTAGCAACGGTTTCTTGGCAATGACCTCTGATGTCTGCCATTGTTGCATGTGCAATACAATTTAGATAGAGTGCGAAATGGTCTTAACATGAAACGGAAGTGTGCAATTAAAACAAGTACTATCTAGTTAGCTACCAATACTAACTTGATGTGAATCAACGGACATTACAGCATTTACATAAAAGTCCATTTGCCTGCATATAGAAATTATAACTATATGGGGCACCTTCAATAAGAAGAATACTGTTAGTGCAATGTTAAGTGAATTGTACTTGTACATGCACACATATGTACAACTTCACATATATATATAGTATATATATATCTATTTGTGTGTGAGTGCATATAATTAAGGAAATATACTGATAATGGTAATGGACAAAAGGTTTTTACATTTAAGAAAAATGTGTGAAAAAAACTGAAAACAGTGGACTGATAAATAATGAATGAATGAAGCGGTAACTGAGGTAATGATTTATTGAAACACTAAATTCAGATTTATGTAACGACTGTTGCCTTAGAGACCCCACGCATTGGCCACCACCCAAAAAGATATGCATTTGCATATCTTACATAGTTTTTGAATGAGTATATGTGTGGGCCATACTTTGGACGATTTTAATTAAAAGTACACTTTTGTGCATTCCATTTTTAATCTAAATTTCACTTAGTAATCCCATTTGCGAGTTCTCAAAAAAAAAAAAAAAAATGTTTTGGCATGTTACAATATGAAATGCATTTAATAATAATAAGCACTTGCAGTGTCCGCCAAGTAGTAAACGGATTTTGTGGCAAATGTTGCAACAGCTGTTCTTAAAGCCATTATTGACAGCTGGCATTTTTAATGGCATTTTAATGCTCAGATACAACGCAGATAAAGTGCTTTCGCTTTTTTAATTTTCCGCAACTTTTCTAAATTATACATATGCGTGTGGATGCCCACACAATGTTGATATCATTTGCATAAGTATGTGAATACCAGAATATACATATGTATGCATGTTTATTTGGATTGGGATTGGGATTTTGTGCTACTATATAATTTTGAATTAGAGGCTTTTAATGTAATTAATGTATTGTTGCTGGGGAATTAATTAAAAAAGGGAAAAGGGCACACAGGGTACACAGGGCACACAGCCAGCCAGCTGTCTCTCCATCCATAAAATCCAAAAGGCAGATAATTTGCCGCAGACTCATGTACGACGTGTACAACACAAACGTAAGGGAAAATTTTCATAAATCCATGGCCATGTACGCAGATGCACACATTTGCATTTCCATAAAACCAAAACCACAAAACAAAACGAAAGAGCCAAAAAACACACAAAAAAAATGGATTAAAATTGGTACAAAACCGTGGTTTATTTGTAATCTGGTTTTTAATTCGTTTTGCATGTTTCTGTCGAAACTTTCAATTGGAAGTCGACAGTAACCATTACTATTTAATTATCTAATTGGAAGCTTGTGGGTCTCTGTGCTGTCGCGTATGGAGCATTCCCATCAATTTTCATTAACAAGTTAGTTTCGATAGGATGTCACTTAGCATATTGGCTCTTGGGATTCGCTGAATGCCTCCACATAAAGATCGGCAAATAAATATATATGTATATATATCTACGTATGGGAACATTTGCACATGTTTACGATTGCTTCCTGTTCCTCTGAAATCTTGGGCAATTGAACTTTTAGTGTGAAATAAATCTTTCATTGGCACATTTGAAATTATGATGTGGTCGGTATGCCCTCAAATTGAGAAGAAAAGAAAAACCAATCATGAATTTTGCCTTACAAAACAGCGATTCCTAAAATTAAAGTTCTTAAAATCTTAATTTTACAAACCAAAATGTATTTAAATCGACAAACAGACAAACAGACAGACAAAGACAATTTGTACACGCTTGACAGCAGAAACCAATTAGCACAATTCTATTTTATTGTTCCGAGCTACGTCATAAAGAAAAATAAAAAAAAAAATCTTATCTAAATAATGCTAATAAATATGAGTACACAAGACCAAAAAAAAATATCTCTTGGCGAGTGTGCTGAAGAGAGGGTTGTAAATAATTGAGTTAGGAAATCGCTTGATTTGTTATCAAATTTGCGATAAGCGACTCAATGACGGGTTGATGATGAACACTACGATATTTGCCACTCTCTCCCTCTCTATATATGTACATATAATCGGAGTAATGTAATTATGTATAAATGGCAAGATTTAAATATGAAAATCAGTACAACAACAATACGCAGAGAAGTCAAACAAAATGTTAGAAACGCTTTAGATAAATCTTAAGCTTACTTAAGGCTATCATTTATATACTTACTGGCAAATGCCACCTTGTCTATCTTGGTTTCGGTTTTAATTTAGTTATCACATAGGTACACACACATACACACACACATACACACTCATTTATATAAATATTCAAATACATATATAGGGGCAGTGGCAATGGCAACCTACGACAGCAAAGGCATTTGGTGAACGCTATCAGACGCTAAATAAATAATACTTAATACCACATTATTGTCAGCACGAACGTCGCTGACGGTCGATTTGAGGCATGGCGGGTGCCTTTTTCATTACTTGCCATCAGTTTACCATTATTTGTCGGTACGATCCCACAGGCAATAAGAAAAAAGTTCATATACATACATATATGTACATATATTGTATGCTATATAAATATTTGAACGGAAGAAGTGTCGGAAATTTTATTTATGCTTATAGCCAAGCACCTATCCGGAAGTTTTTCGCGCTGTGTTAATTAAACGGTTTATATTGTATATTTATGTGTTACTATCATTAAATAGTGCAAATGATAAAAGTGTGTTGCTTTTTACTACTCTTACTTTGTGACATAAGTATAATGTAAAGTGACGCTATCGTCAAGTAAATCCAATTTAAATTCAATCAATTAGATAAATTTCAATTTGCCAATTCGATAAGGTTAAATGAATTGGTTAGGAAATAACGTTAGATAAAAAGGCACGAGGAAAATAAAAGTGAAATATCAATTGAATGTGTCATTCACATTTAACAATAATATTTCTATTTCTGTACAAAGACAATTCTATTTTTGTAATTAAATGAGCATTCACGTGAACCCATCGAAATGAAATTCGACTGAAAATAACTTTCTTTGACAAAGTTTTATTATGCGTCAAGGATACCAACAAAAAGTCTCCTATTTTAACAAATTGTTCTTTTAATTTAATTTTTTGTTCAGAATTTGTACCCATGCTTTTCCATTTTAATTCAGACTTAAACAAGATTAAAATGAAATGAAATGTTTCACCAAATTCAACTCTTAATCCAAACTAATTTAAATGTGTTTGCCTAAGGATAATATTTTGAGCTGGGTGCTTCTAATTTAATTTGTAATGTATAAATTTATAAAAGGATAAATGTGTTTTTCATTGCAGGATATCATAAAAAAAAGATACATAAAAAGAATTATCAAATCAAAAAAAAACGACAAAAAAAATGTTGAAACTAAAAAATGACAATTACGATGGTAATTTGGAGCTATCGCCCATTTCCAACTACAAAAATCGTTCACTAACTCTGAAACTTGAACTGTGAACTATGTTGATATAGCAAGAATAAATACTGCATATATGGCTATCCAACCACAGTTGGATAATTCAAGCGCTTTATTCCCGCCACTAATGTATGCGGCAAGCATTTTTCTTGCCACCAGCGGCGCTTTTGGATTGAAGCCGAACATTTCCGTTGGTAGCGATGACTTCCTAGATGCCTGGAACATTGATAATCGCTCGCTATCATCACCATCAACGACATTCAGAGATACGAATGGGAACAGTAGTGCACCGACGTTGCCGTCTAATTTAAATGAGTCGAGAAATTATACCTCTGGCGATTCAGGGCCCGCCTCAACAGTGTTCAACTACTACAACGAATCTGCCACAGCGGTCGAATGGCCGCCGGCATGGCAGGGCATCTGTTTGATTGCTGTCTTCTGCACGTTTATCGTTGTCACCGTCATCGGGAATACCCTCATCATATTAGCCGTTCTAACAACTCGACGACTTCGCACCGTAACAAACTGTTTCGTTATGAGTTTAGCCATTGCTGACCTACTTGTTGGCATTTTCGTCATGCCACCGGCTGTTGCTGTTCATCTCATTGGTAAGTCGACAAATTGTTAGTTACATTTTCAATGCAACGGTACTTTTGTTTTAAAATAAATCTCCCAATCTATTTGTCTAGAAATTTTCGATTTATTATACATTCTCTTGACTTTATTTGATAAATAAAATCATTGGAAAAAGTCTAGAAAGGCAAATTTATGAATTATTCACAGGTATAAGAAATTTCTTAAAATACATTTCATAATATTGTTCTTCAACTTTTTAAAAAGAATAATATTCTTATGAAATTTGTGTCTAAGAATGCGAGTTTGAGTTTTCTCCAAAATTCTATTTGAAGTTGCGAAAATTCGGCAACTGAGGTATTTTGCCGTGGAATGAGAATATCTCCAGCACGTCGTTATTTTTTTGGGAATGGAATTTTTTCTACCGAAAAAAAGAATAAATTTTCATATTTTTTTCGAATTTTGAAAACAAAGTTGAATCTGCATAACTGCTGAAGCAAACCGAAACCCTTCATGTAAATGAACACTTGCGCTAATCGAAAACTGGTACTATTTGCAGGTTCGTGGCGACTCGGCTGGATACTTTGCGATATTTGGATATCCTTTGATGTGCTGCTGTGCACGGCATCTATTTTAAGTCTGTGTGCCATCAGTGTGGATAGGTATAATGTTTTAAAAGGCCCTCGCAAAACAGGTGCTACAGTCACATCTTAAACATTCCAGATACCTGGCTGTTACCCAACCACTCACCTATTCGAGGAAACGACGTTCCAAGCGCCTCGCGTTCCTAATGATTCTTATCGTTTGGATACTGGCATTAGCAATCACCTGTCCGCCCATGCTAGGCTGGTAAGTAAGGGCGTGTATAAATTTGAAGAAAGTAGTTCATTAGCATACATACATATACATACGTATACGTAATGCGTATCTATGTTTAAGAGAAGCATGTGAAGCATGTGAAGCATGTGAAGCATGTGCAAATGAATACATTTCGTACAAAAAATGGTTTTAAAGATGCAAAACTGATGTTTATACATTTTTCAGTTTATTGCTATTCAAACAGATAATATAGTTTTTTTTTTACAAGAAGTTTTCAAATTCTCTAAATAAATTTGTGTACGAATAGGTTTATATATTTTATATATATTTTTGATGCAACACATTTGTATATTGTATATTTATGGGCAAGAAAACTTATAAGTCACAACTATTCTGTTACAAATATCTTATGTGAATATTGATTAAATATTTAATGGCGCATGACTTTCTTGAACTTATATGTATATACATATGTATATATGTATATATATATTTTGTTTTTTGTAGGTACGAGCCTGGACGGCGAGATTTACGTGAGTGTCGTTATAATCAGAACGAAGGCTATGTCATTTTCTCGGCGATGGGTTCCTTCTTCATCCCAATGGCAGTTATGATTTATGTGTATGCCAAAATATACTTTGTTGTGGCAAAGAGGCACGACAATATGACCGATATTAATATTCACAACAAGGTAAGCAATAAGTAAAATTATTAGCGTGCCTCACACATCCTCGAGTATTAACGATGGTCTCTAACTGCCACCAATTGTAGCATATCATAGATTGCTTCCTGAATATTGTGTGTGTATTAATAGATACGCTCAGTTCGATGTTGAAGCAAGTCTCTGAATGTTACGTTAAGGGGCAAGCGTATTTATATTGTAAAGTGTTTGTTAATGTTGCCTTTAAGTAATGTTTTCACTTCATCAACTCTAATAATATAATATATATATATATATATATTCTGTTACACAGAAATTTAAACGCTACACCGCCGCCGATGTTGAAAATGAATTCTCCGAACACGATCACAGTACGGGCTATAAGAGCAAACAGGCCACGGCTCGGACATTTTCCAATCAGACAATATCAAAGGAACTACATGAAATCGCACTGAACGATACGGACAATCTTGGCGTGGCAACAACAGTTGGTGGAATTCATGCTGGAAATTGTCAGTCGTTGCTGGCGCTGCCATCCTCAAAGGAGAGCGGCAGTGGGAGGAGCAGTTGCTATGAGCTGACACGTCCAGCCTCATTGTCGATAAAACGCACCTCGACAGCTTCGACTACAATGACCACAATGGCCAGTGGCATTGGACCCAGCAGCAGTCTATTAGATGCCCAATGGCAGGGACAGCCCCAACAGCAGCAGCAGCAGCAACAGCAACAGCAGCAGCACCAACAACAAATTCGCACACACAGCTTTCGGCACTCGCATCTTAGTGTTGGTGGTGGTGCTGGCGACAGGCAGCGTGGCCACCACCACCATCATCATCATCATCAGTCAGCTGGCGCAGGAAGTGCATCGGATGCAACTGCCACAACAACATCAGCCAATATTAAATCTCTATCAAATCGCATTACATCGCTAAAAAAGGAGAATAAGACGACACAAACATTGAGCATTGTCGTTGGCGGTTTCATTGCCTGCTGGCTACCGTTCTTCATCTACTATCTTATAACCCCATTCCTTGCCGAGCATCAAGTCAGTGCCACACTGGCGAAAGCACTGACATGGCTCGGTTGGTTCAACAGCGCCATAAATCCATTTATCTATGCATTTTACAGTGTCGACTTTCGTGCCGCCTTCTGGCGTTTGACCTGCAAGCGGTTTTGCAGTGAGGAGCCGAAGCCACAGTTTCCCACAAACACCATGTCCATCAGGCGATAGTCGTGGCGTGTCGCCACCGCACATTCCACCACCCGCAAACGCACAGATAGCGATAGGATGACAATAGGGATGGGGCGTGGCGACAAGGCGACAGTTCCTCCAGCTAGTCGATTATACAACTAGAAATTTGCAAGTCGACATTGTGGCAGGACTTGCATCTTATTTCAAGTCATTCTTTAATATTATGCGGATATACACTCGCAAAAATGATATGGTATATTAGCTGAAAGTGAAACCCCTTTAAATAGTTGACTTAGTTTCATATTTTTAAAGAATCTTATTATTTCGAAGCTTTATTCAAATTTAAAAAACAATCTTCCAAATAGCAATTAAACCGAAATAAATCTCCGAACTCCATAAATAAAGGGACTTTTTTTTAACAGTTTCAGTGTTTTTAAATGTTCCAACATAATTCATATTTTGAAAAAAGTAAAAAGTAATATTTTTGGAATTGCGAATGGGGGAAAATTAGTTTTTATTTGTTAAGCAATGTAATTCGTGAAAATCCGAATTAGAAATTGCAGTATTTTGTAAGAGTGTAACTGAAATACCTTCCACATAAAACATTAAATGTAAATTGCAGCTTAAGTTTCATTGTTGTGCTTTCTCTGAACTGTGGCACAATTATGTTCAGTGTAAATTATTTAATACATAAAGTAAAGTAAGCAAAGTCTAGAATCTTTCTGTGATGCGCCTCATTTCACATTCATAGTGAGACGCACACATACACTTGTACATAACACATACATACATACATACATACATACATAGTAATTCATTCAATAAAGGGCATTTGCCGGGATGACATGAATCGATTTAGTAATTTCCGTCACGTATTTTTTTTTCGCTTTTCAACCGGGTATTTGTCGTATTGCAATTATATAAAGCCTTTTCAAACCATTCAAAGTTACAAACTGAATTGTGCATCCAGTTCATTAAGTTTATTTGTGTTATATACAAAAAAAACAAAAAGAAAGGAGAAAATACACATACATATACATATTTATTACATATATCTAGTATTTATATACGTTTTTTTGCCAACTAAGCGTCTTTGTAATGGAAATTTAGGATTCAAATGACAACTTCCACATGAAACTTTTTAGTATTGTTCATTGTAAGCATAAGTAGATCAAAATATTATAAAAAAAAAAAAACTACAAATACATACATTTAAAATTTTTTTATTGTGATTTAGCCATAATCAAGCCAGAAAAAAATGTAACATTTAAAATCTAATTGTAGTGCTATGTCTTGAATTAATTTTTCATTGCCTTAGCCTTAGTGATAATAAATGACACAAAACCAATTGCAGTCAATTGCGAATAAATTAATAGTTGTAGTAGCAGCTTGATCAATCCAATATATAAGAGAACAAATACAAATGCAAATATGCAATCATGTCAAGCATTAGAAACATATATGTTGAATAAAACTAAATCTCAAAACTCCAGCACACCGGCAACTATCATTTAATTATATACCTCATATATGCAGCAAGTTTTGATGCAGCCATTCTAAGTATAACTTCATTCTACATTCATCTATTTTCCAATTTATTTAAAACATATATATATATATATTTTTGCAAAAGGATTACTCTATTTTTAACTTGTAGTATAATAGCCAAATATATATTTATTTATTGATTACACACATAGATATTTTCTTTGTTAATTTGAATTTCGAAATAGTGGAATATAATTAAAGTCTGAGGCTTCAATAATAATAGTTTCCAGTTAAAGTTCAAAGGGCAATCATATAGGCTGAAATTCAAAACGGGAAGTCGAACTTAGTAACTCTCAGAAATGGTTTTAAAGGCAGAAATGAAAATCACAAATCAAATTATTGAGAAATGCAGTTTTTAATCCCAATGCCCATGCACAGAGATGCATTTGAAAGGCATTTGCCAAATATCCATTTTGGCCATTTACAAATCTGCATTTGCAGTTAAGACCTAAATACGCTTAACCACAACGAGTTAAATGATGTCAGTGCAAGGGCCATGGCAACCAAATAAACCCAAATTTCTGTGGTATCAAATACATTTACTGTGACAGTGACACACAATGTGTTGTAATTCATTGGAGACTCCTTTGCCCTTCATGCCTGTTAATGCAGTAGATTTGTGTGTGTATATTAGTGTGATTACGTAAGTACATGTATGATGATGACCACATTCTCTTTGTGGCTTTCAAGTTTGTCACAATGTATGTTGAATGCCTCATAAAGACATTTCTTAACTACAGTTCGATTTGCTCAATCAACAATTTTTGTAATTGAATTTGAAACATACAAAAATGTATTTTATTTAGTTACAATTTGAAAACTTTAATAATATTTCGATTGACTTATTTGTTGATGCCTCAACAGCACTATCAATTTACACACATGCGATATGTCTTCTTCAGGCTATTTTTTTGTTACACATACTTATGTTTTTTAGTGGTAAATAAATACAAGCTTTAAATAAATTGATTTATTTTATATGTGCTAAAAATAAACATTAATGTATACGCTTAAGGCTAGCTGTTGGTCTCATTGCGGATTTTTTTTGAACGCTTCAGGCTCGGAACATGTTAATATGATTTCGAGGCAGTTTCTGTTTACAGATGCACCGACATGTTAAACGCCAGAAGGCAGCTCGGAAATCCGGATTAAAGGCATAAATGAATGGATTTATGGCGCAATTTAGCCAACCAACCCAAGTGAAAAAGGACATAAGGCCTTCGAATTTCTTTAGCTGTGGCAGAAACGGTATCAGCAGATAATAAACAAAGAATGGTGTCCAACAAGCGATCAGGCCACCCATAACAATCGTAAGTGTCTTAGTTGCTTTGGTGGTTTTGATTTTGGTCGAGACACGCATTGGAACGCGATGATTGGCCAATTGTCGCTGCAGCTGATGCGATGTTGTTGACGCCCTTTTGGCCACATTGTGATTTGCCGTCTCCAAGGAGTTGGTGCCTCCAATAGACTGGCCATCGTTGTAATACATTGTTGGTATGGATAAAGATGAGGCACACCGCTTATGATATCTGCAACTGTCGGATGTGCATTGAATAAGTGAGGACATGCGTGATATTTCCATAAGTTCATAGAATGTCGGCTGATGCTTCAGATTCATGCGCTTATCTTTAGCTTTTGCCTCCAGACATTTGCGGCACTTAACGCTACCCGTACTAAAAATGGGATTCGCATGGTTTCTCATCACACTGCAGCGAGCTTCACAGCATGGCATACATTTGTGCTGATTGCAACGATACATTCCGTCCGATTCCGACATAAAATGGCCATCGGTATCTGCATCATGGTCAGCTGTACGTTCCGAGTTCTGCAAGAACAAATTATAAATAAATATTTGCTTCACGTATAGTATAAATTGTTGTACTTACTGCATCGCGTACAATTCGCTGTCGTCGTGATGTGAGGACATAACCAATCCGTACGTAAACATATAACATCACAGTGAGTGGTATAAAAAATGAACCCATCGCCGAGTAAACAACATATCCTTTGTTTTGATTGTATCGACATTCGACCGAGTCGCCCTGGCGATTCCTGCCATGCTCGTACCTGCGAAGAGAAAGATTGACAGCTTAAATGGAAATACAATGAGAAAGTTTGATCAACTAAATTAAAGACCTTTTATTTCTTTTTAATTAATTCATAATTTGTCTAATATTTAATTTCGATTTGTGTACTATATTTATTCATAAATATGTTGGAAATTTAGAAACAATTTTATATGTATAATTATTAAATTGAAGTGATTGCCGAGCAGGATAACCAAATTTAAAAAACAGCAATCAATGACAACATGATTAATTATGGAAAATATTCAAAAAACAATATTTCTTGAAAACGTAGTCAATTACGGATACTCACCAGCCGAGCATGGGTGGGCAAGTAATACAGAATGCGAGTAGCCAAACTCCAAGAATCATTAACAAGGCCAATCGTTTGCAACGCCACTTTTTCGAATATGTCAACGGTTGTGTCACTGCGAGATACCTAAGTACAAAGCAATAAAAACTGAGTAAATGAAAACAAAAAACGAAGCGGCATATTGTGTATAAAGCTGTTGACAAACGTCCCCAGCAAACAGCGCTGCATGGCGTCAACGGCAATGTTGGAAATGCCATTAAAATGTAATTGAAACTTCCAACAAAAGCAGCGAGCCCCTACTTACCGCCCACATTTTTTTTTTTTCTTTTCATTTTCGCAGTCGCGTTGTTGCTACCATTGTGTGTGTGGACAGACCCCTTGAAGTTCACTTTAAACGCCATGCACAGGATGGGTCAATAAAAAAGAAATTCTTTGCACAGTATTTTCACCTTTTTTATGCGTATATGACGTCATGCAAATAAACTGGCTCTTTTTTTATAGCAACAAATTAACGTGTGACATCAAAATTAAGGGTTTGTTGGCTTAGCCCGCTAATATACGCCTTGCCACACACACACACACACACACATGTATTAGTCATTAGTTAAGCGTACATGTACAGCACACAAATGGCATATGAATTAAAGGCATTCGTTGTCAAGGGAATATGTATGCAACTCGCACAAACGGTAAAAATATTATTTAATATTTTTTAATTACTTACCTGTCTAAGCTGATGGCGCACAAACTGAGAATGGATGCCGTACACAGCAATATATCAAAGGATATCCAAATATCGCAGAGCACCAAGCCAAGTTGCCATGAGCCTGCATAAGAGATTAATTGATATCAATAGTAATGCAGTCTTGGGTATGCCCAAGCTGAGATACCCACTAAAAGTTTGCATGAAAAACTATGTGTTTTTCAAATGATATATACCAATATATACATCGAAGTTATTTTTGCTAATTTCTACAAACTAATTTTATGCGATTTTTGAGAACTCTGCATTTAAATACGTTTTGAGGAAGAAGGTAACAAAAGTGACAACTTTTCAAAATAATGATAAACATTGAATATTACGATCTTAATTTATGAAAACGAATATGTAAATATATTTATATTTTGTGAATAATACTGGTTACTTTAGCATGATGTTTAACAAGTTTGTAAAGCATGTAAAGCCGTGCAATGTTTGGCTAGGGCTTAACAATAACAATGGCGTCTCCCAACCCACAAAAGGGTTGTTGAAAGGCAAAGTTTTTGTGTTAGAAGCTGCCACCGGACTTGTTGTTGGCTGCTAAAACACCGAGCATACCTACATAAGCGGATTGCATTTTTTTTTAATTTACCCATTTGTTTGAAGAAAGTTTTTAAAAGACCAAAGTTTTTCTACTAGGCATTTTGGGAATCATAAAGGCATGTAATTACCTTTTTAATTGCTCGAGGCTATTGAATATTTTGAATTTTTTTTCAGAGTGCCAAAAGTTGGTCAAAGAATTCATTAGTACAGTGGACACCAAATACATAAACTTTATAAAAATAACAATTTTACAAGTGCTAACAAAATATCAGACGACACCTGATACTTATTATTTTGCACACATTCAAATCGATCATAATTTTAAAATCAATAAAGAAATATTTGCAATTTATTTTCGATATACATACCAATGACGTGAACAGCTACAGCCGGCGGCATAACAAAAATGCCCACAAGTAAATCAGCCACAGCTAAACTCATCACAAAACAATTTGTAACCGTACGAAGCCTTCGGGTGGTCAGAACAGCTAATATGACGAGCATGTTGCCAATTACGGTGACCAATATCAGTAGGAGGAAAGTAGCCACAGCCAAAGACTTTGGCCATTCCATGCTTGTCCAATGCGAGTTCATTATTCATATCATTATCCGCAGATCTGCCAGTTGTTAATCATTTTCACATATTGTCTTGTTTATTTGTCTTTCATTTTAATCTGTTCTCGCATGTTAAAAGCAAATTCAAATCACGTTTGCCATTAAATAAATCTGCTCTGATTACCGCACACAATAATTATCTACAAAAAAATGAAATGAAATTAGGGTTTATTTATAGAAGTAAGTCTCCCAAATTATATACATAAAAAATGCACACAGATTTCTCACAAATAAAACGTAGATTTTCATTTTAACTCTAATTTTATTACGTCTGGGATACTGTCTCTTGGGAAACTTCGGTTTTTCAACCTTAACATTTTTCTTTGAGTTAAAAATGGAATGTGAATCGCATATGAAAACTTTTCGATTCCCTGAGATTAAGATTCGCATTAGTAACATGTTTATATTTATAAAGTTCCTGGAACAGACCAGACAATTCACGTATGCACTTATAATTTAAGTGCAACCTTCAGTCAGACAAAATCTATAGCTTATTTATGTTTGTAAGTATTGTTTATTAATTTGCCATTTTGACACACCTGTTAAGACAAACATACAATATACACATACAATAAATAGTTTTTGCATATTATTTTCAATTGAATTTTTGAGTGAAATAAACGCAAGTTTTGAGATTAACTTCCCAATTAATAGAATACTTTAAAGTTCACCAATATCTTAAAAAATAATTCACATATAATCCAGTTGTACACAATTGTTATAAATTCAATAATTTCTTGATATCCGTGGAGAATATCTACGAATGATTTTCACTTGTACCACTTACACATGCTTGTTTATAAGCCTTTTTTGCAATTGTTTGAATTATTTTATATATGTAAAATATTTGTTGTAGTATTTATTTGTTTAAGCTTCGGCTTTATCATAATAGTTGCTTTATTTGCCAATCCACAACGAGAGCAAAAAATAAAATAAACCGTGCGAGAAATGCACCGCACAGTTGCTAGAAGCACACCACGTTGATGAAAAACTGACTGAGCACAACTGGTTGTCGATTGGCTGGCGTCTGGCGATGTGAGGAGCTGAGCGCAGCCAATGCTTCGTATGAGCAATATTTGTTGTTGTTTCTATTGGCGGCTAAAGTACACAAAACACAGCGCACTAATCCAACAACATTTGGGAAATTCTTTAGCATTTTCCACTGCTGTTGTTGCTTTTGCAATTTTTATTATTATTTTTAGCATTATTTAAACGGCGCGCACACATTTGTTTCTCTATAGCTCCCATGTCTGGAAATTCAAAATATTGCCCAACAATTGAAAATTGAAGAAATTGAAAAAAGTTTCGGCCAGCAAAAATACAGATATCAGTAATTAATCGTATAACAAAAAAAAAAACCAAGTAAATTTTTTTTTTTTTTTTTGTTTTTGTTTGTGTTAAACAAAAGTCAAACTGTGCGAATGCAATTAAATTAAATTCATATTATATATATATATATATATAACAAATGTTTTGATTTTACTAAATATGCCCCAAAATAGTTTCACCTCTCGATACGATTGTGCTACAATTTGATATGAGATCATTGAATGGGCGCTGGAAAACCCGTTAGATTGTCTGAAGTTAATTGATAAGTTTATCAGTTAATTATAGCTTATATAGCAATTAACGCATATCTATTTATATACTTATTAGGGTTCAAAATTAATGGCTGATTGTCATTTACCTATACACATTCAATAATATTCACATTTCCAGATTTATTATAACTATTAAATGTCAGTTGTCAGTCACTTTTGAAAGAGTAAAAGTTGCTGATATTATTTATTTATTATCAATATTGTATATATTTATTTTCACATTATTTTGATCAGCTAATCTAATATATATTTTGTCTCTTTGCAACCAAACGCCAGGACGTGTCGAGTACGACTAAAACAATTCGGAGCGGGACACCACATTTTGCTAATTTTCCACTCGCTTTGGTGCACGGGGTTCTTTAACCTTTTCGCCCAGTGCTGCGCTTCATTAGCGCGTATGTGCGCTACATATCCACCCACATACACACATACGCATATAAAGATACACGCATTTGTACTGTTAGTATGCGTGCCGCCTTTCACAAGTCGGATAATGCGAATTCGCGTGTCCCTTCATGCTCCTTAGATAATTACCTAGATAATTAGTGGGGTGTCGTTGCTGCCAAAAGCAGGTAAAAACATAAAGAAAGTTAATAAGCATTTAAAGTATTTATTAATCAAATAGAGCACAATTATAGCTAAGAACTAACACTATTCTAGATAAGCGTATTTCGAAAAGTGAATACGCTTAACGCAATGTGATATATCAATTTTGTTACATATACAATGTATGTCTGATTTTACCTAGGTCTAAATTACCGCAGCAAAGCTATTTGCTTTAATTAATTTTTGTTAATCAACGTACAAATAGGCACACAACGTTTGACTCTCTGGTAAACATGGGTATGACACATTTGTCACACATATGTATGTATGTCTACCTCAAATAATCATATTAGTTAGTTCTCTATATGTTTACCACGATAGAGAACGCTTGTCAATTTTTATTATATTCTTCTTTTGTATTATTTATAGTTATAATTTATCAATATGATACAAATATTTTCTAGGAATCTCGTTTAGTTGAGACAGTAATATTTTATTGAGTCCTAATATACTGCTAATATAAAATATATACATTTTTATTATATTGCTCTCTTGGTCAAAACTTGTTTGTTTGCTGTGTTTAGCCTAAGGTATAATATAATAGGCATAATCCAGGTGTGAGTGATGACGATCACAAATTTGCCCCTTCCAACTTTGTGGAATTTGTGATACAGTTTAGTCTGAGTGTTTAATATATCATACTGATTTATTTAAGTAAATCTAATTGCTTTAAATCCTTATTACATTAACTTAAATCATACGATAATAAAAAAGCCGAGCCTATATCCATTTATAAATATACTCTGATATCTTCAATTGTATCTCCTGCAGGTAGTTTGTCAAATATAAACGATGCAGAATTGGGGCCTTATGCTACATGCGCTGTATGACACAACCCTTGAATGAATTCATCCTCACATCGATTTCGCCTTCCTCAAGCTGCATAAAATGCAATAAAAACATTAATTAATTATGGTACGGACAATAAGTAAGCTGCACACATACCTCATCGAATGCATAAATGTCCTGATAGCAGGATGGTGAAATGCATTGTCTCAAACAGTTCAATTTGGAAGCCATCGCAGCATTGGCATTGACACACAGTGAATTTTGACCACAGGCTAGCTCGTAATCATGATAGGTAATTTCCTTAACACAAAATAAGATAAACAACAAAACAATCAGAGTTAATTTGAAAAATCAATAATCAATGTTTCAAGTAATATAGGTACATTTTTGCTTGTCTCCTTGTACGCGTATTCCGGAAAATGGAAAGTCGCTGCCTTAGATAGAGGTTTATCATTCCTGGGGTTTTCGGCAGCGCAAATAACAAATTTTAATACAAAGATTGCAAATAATTCAAAAAGACGTGACATTTTCGACCAGCTGTCAACACAGGACAAATGTTGGTATTTCTGGCTTAGGACGTTTTCTGCTTGGTATTTTTGTTCAAAGGGGTGGTTTCTTAACCACTTTACATTTCCCGTATATCCATTTAACCAGAGCAGAGGACGGAACGTGTGTGTTAACAGTTGACTGTTAAGTTCTAACATCTGCTACAAAATAACAGAGAGAGAGTAACCGTTATTTTTAAAACACATTGCTTATGCTTTTTTTCATATAATTATATACATCTTTTTGCATAAATATATTTATATATATATTTGTATACATTTTTGTACAATATTTATTGTTATGCATTATTCGTATACATTCATTAAATCACATAAACATACACTTATAGGAATGACAATACAGTACGTGTTCAGATTGACCTCAATTGCATTTGAATACACACAGCTAACAGACATTTGACTCAGAATGTGTAATTTGATGTTCACTTTTTAAACATTTATGTATTATCGAATACAGTACATACTTTACATACATTTAGGTTATAGTTTTCAAAATAGCACTGGCTACTATCGCCTTTTAGGTAACACAACATTAAGACTGAACGTCATAGCAATACTGGATTAAAAAGGTAAATTTTTATTAATGTTTGCTTATAGAAAGCCTTAGGTAAGAAAATATATAACTAATACGATTATCACAACTAGCAATTCTCTATTCCCCACTTTACAAAAAGTTTTACTTGCTTCTCCACGAACCCTTACCTACTGTTCGTAATTCAGAAATATATTTATCAGATACTTTTGTATAATACATTTTTTGCTTTCCTAAAGCAAAGGATTTGGAAAAAGCAGATATATTTTTTCTTATGTTTAGGCTTTGCCAAATAGTAAGCTCAAGGTTTAAATATATTATATCTCTTACACATAATCCTCATTATTCATCAGCATTCTCTGTGCCTCGGCGCCCGCACCATTTGGAGCCTTTTGGAGGAATGCGTTTGGCTGTTCAATGGAGCTGCGAATGGTGAAGTGCGATGTCGGAGGCATCGAGTCACTGTACTTGTATTTTAGCGCGCTCTTGCGACAAATTCCCAATCTGCAGAAATATATAATATTGATAATATTGAGAAACCGACAACTTTTTTACAGATACTCACTTGGAGAACAAGAGGAACAAATCCTGACGATACTGAGATGTTAGGATGGCATACAAATATGGATCCGCACACGCATTCAAGGGATAGAAGAATACCAACAATATTTTCGATTTTGTTACATCGATCAGAGGATAGCCAGCTAAAGCCGTGAGACCAAAAAATGCAATTGGTGCCCCACAACTAAAATTGATGAATACCTGTGCGAAGAAAAATGCTTAAGCATAAGTATGTTTCTAAGTAATATTCACAAAATTTCAATTGATGAATTTTGAAAGTAATAAGCAAGATTCAAAATCTTTCGCTATTTCATTTTTGTTTATCAATATTACTGAAAATATACATTAAGTAAAAGTAATTGGTAAAAGTTAACGATTTTCATATAAAATTTAACCGCAGATAAACTCACCAGAAGTGCCATTTTCTTGGCAATACTCATTTCGCCCACATTGTTTTGCCGTGCATTACGCGTTTCATGGCCAAGAGATAGATAGATTTGCGAATAGCATATTGCAATAATGGTGAATGCAATAAAATTGCTACCCAGCATCAATAGCAAATAAACAGAATCGTATATATCGCGTTGCTCCATAGGCAGGCAAATACTAAATAAAGTTCAACTTAAAAGGAAAGTTTGCAAATTGAAATATGTTCCAGACTCTCACCTAGTTGATGAATAATTACTGATACCAAATAGCGGTAGGGAGGACATCGTTATGGCGTAAAGCCAACCAGTTATCATAATTATAGCGGCACGTCTCAATTTGATACGTTTATTTAGATACATTGCATGCTTGATGGCAAACCAGCGTTCAATTGTGATGACCGTTAGGGTAAAGACCGATAAATGACTTGCAAATACGGTTAAAAATCCGGCGACCTTGCAACCAAAACCTGCAAAAAGTCTTATGAAAACCAAAGAGCTTTGCCTAAGTCACAATTAAGACTCACCGTATTGCCAATCGTAGGCGTAGTTAAAATATTGTCCCATTGAGTGTGCATCAATTGATGCAATAAGCAGCAAATAGAGGCCCAAGCATAAGTCGGCAAAAGCCAAATGGCATATTAGAAACCGTGGCACAGATGGGCTTTCCGATCTAAAAATACATATATATATATTTACTGTAAATTCATATGGCTTAAGAAACTTACTTAATCGATAGAATGACAGTTAGGACTGCCACATTGCCCACAATAGTCAAGGCAACAACAATCCAAACAGCTATGCGCAGCCACTCATAGCCCATGACATCCTCGCATGGATTTAGGGCATTTGGCGTGGGATAACACTCAATATTCGTCTTTCTACACTCAAATGGAATATTATTCAAGGACTTATCACAAATGCATTGAATAAGTATTCACCTAAATGTAAAGTTGCCGCAAAACTCAGCCACTTGATTATCATCTGGATTTATTGTAATCTCAGTATGAAAAACTCCAAGGTTGTTCATTGTCGCATCAGCCATATAGTCATACATAGAGGACGCCGCTTCAGGTGCATCAGCTAGCTCAATATTGCTCCAATCACTGTTTGCAGTGCCCCAATTGCCATTACTAGAAATGAAATCATAATCTTATTATCGAAGGCAGTGTTATTTTGGATATATTGTATAGGTTGGACGAGGATTGGAGATGAACCAAGAAATATTTAAATAAGAAAAATATTTTACAACTTAATGACTTAAAATGATAAGGAAATACCAATTAAATTGTCGTGTATTCAACATTCAAGACCCTCTATAATAGGCCATAGCGTACCCATTAGGCAACCCAACCGTATCGTCCATTGATTTGGTTGGTTTTATAATGTTTGTCGCAGCATTATTATTATTTTGCATATCTCGATCACTTTTGCACTGTTCTTGCAATTTACGCAAGTTTTCCTCGTGCATTTTGTGCCTTTGCGGATCGTGTCTGGAGGGGAACTTGAACGCACAGCAATGGAAGGAATGGGTTAAGTGCGCTATCTGCAAGTTCTGCGAAATATCAATTTTTATTTATTTGTTTTGATTTATTGCAATGCATTTTTGTTAATGTTTACCTGAAAATTATAAATGGAGGGTATCGTTTTCAAGGTGTGCGTATTCATTATGTATAATACTTCGATGGTCTGGAGTCCAGCTGATGGCAAACGGACTAGCGAGGTGCTCGAGAGATCACTATGAGTAGTTGAGGTGATAAATATCAGAATAGATTTTGTTCGATTATTTGTTACTTACAGTTCTGTCATATCTATGATGCCATTAAACGCATTCGGATGAATCTCGCTAAGTCTGCGATTTTGCTGTAATGAACTATATATATTATGTTAATACTCAATTATCATTAATTGTATACAATTCTTACAGTTTTGCTATTTTGGAGTCCAGAAAAGCGGAATCATCAATATAGGTTATGTCATTGTTTGCTAAAACGCTAAACAGTTAAATGGAAAGAGCATTATTATAACTAATGAGAACTATTCAAATAGATTTACTTACAATTGTGCAGTCTTCACTTGAATAGATTTGGATTCAATTCGAGAAATTTGATTATTATCGAGATCTCTGTAAATGTAAGTATTTTAGATTAATTAGGTCAATAAGTAATTCCATAACAAATAATACGCACTTACATCATTTCCAATATAGTATTGGGTGGTAGGTGTCCAAGATCGGGTACGCTTGTTAATCCACTATTTATAATGCGTCTATATGAACAGTGTTAGTAAAAGGAGAATTCAAGAATTACATTTGTAGAAAATCTGTGCTCTACCAAGATTTTTGTATATAAAAATAAAATCGGAACAAAGTTTGTATTTACTACTAGCTCCAAGACTTACGCCTTTATATTGGGCTGGTTTACAGTAGATTACCAATTAATTGATAACTACATAACTTTTGTTTGGCATAATTATGATTTGCCTCAATCTTCAAATAAATTTTGAACTAATTTACTATTTACCCACTTACATAATATCTATTTTATTCGAAATTCCCTCGAAAACATCTTTAGAAAGGAACTTTAGTTTTGGCGCATTTGAGATATAGCTAAAAAGAAAAGAAAAATATTTTATTTTCATATGCATATGGCATTCACACATACTTTAATACATACATAGTGCGTAGAATCGTTAAATTGGAGAAGGCACCGTCCTCTATGGTTTCCAGTTGCGGACAGTCCGTAAAGGCACTACAACATATAAAATAACTTTGAGAACTGAGCATGAAATGGCTGAGAGGTCTACTCACACATCCAGTAATGTGCTGGCATACACCTTCAATCCGATGGAGCGTAACCTCGGCAAGCCCGCTGATGCAATTGTTAGCCGTTGGAGGGGCAACTTCAATGTTTGTGGCACACGTGTCAGGGCTTCACCCTCGCAACGGCACTCGAACTCATCCTCCGGAAAAAGATTCTGCATATAGATATATAGTATATTTAATATTGATATTAAGTTCGCATTTAGAACCCTTTAGGAGGTATTTTAATTTTGTTTTCAGATATGCAACGCATTGAAGGGAGATGTCTCCGATTCCATAAAGAATATATATTCTTGATCCCTAGTCGGTACATGTCCATATCCATATCCATTTACGTCAAACCGTCTGTCTGAATTTTTAACCCAATATGCGTTATATATTCTTCAGTAAATATCATTTAGGAACAATCGGTCGAAAGATGAGTATTCAGTATCAAGAGAGCAGAGTTATCTCAAGCTCAGCAAAAGATTCCATAGTGGAATTTTCTACGACTTTAGTCATTGGTTAGTAAGAATGATTATGTAATCGCCTTTCACTTACTTGATTGGTTATAATAATAACTGTAAGAACCAATACAAAATGATAATAAATTCAGGGTACATAGTTCTCAAATTACCTATCTAATAAAGTCGCTTAAGAATACTACGTGTTTAGCCATTGGTTAAATACAATTATTAAGTAGTCGTCAAGCACTTACTTGATTGGTTGCTTCCCAGCAGCAACACTTCCAAACGGAAGCATCGTTCGTCGGCATCGGTGTCGTGTCTGAGGTATAAGTTTCATTGCCATCCTGAGTTGGCAGTACATTTGGATTGGTATTGAAACCGCTGCTGCTGTCATAGCAGTTGGTGCTCGCCTGATGGGCGCAGCAGACGAGCAGGGAAAGCACGAATAATGTTAAAAAATCAAATTGTACTCCGAATACTGTCCACTTCATCTTTGTGTTCAGCTGCACTTTTAATATTATTCTGATTATTGTTTTTCCTTTATATTCCTCTCGTCAGCTTTCCGTTTAATTAGTTGCCAATGTGCGCAATTGTGTGAAGACCAGCGAGACAGTCATCACTGTAGTATAAACTAGTTTCGCAATGCGTCTTCGCATTCATTTTGTTTGCTTCGTTTTGGACCAATAAGGCGTAATTTTACTGAAACTGGTTTTGCAAATAAACAGTAAGTTCTGTTAATTAATTAATTAATTGTTGTTAGTGTGTCAGATATAATATTAAAAAAAATAACATATTAATAGAACACACATTATAAAAATAAATCATTTAGGCGAATTAAAATGAGAAAATTATTCACAATTAAGGATTGCATTCAAAATTGAATATTTCGTAATCACTCAAGGGACTGAAAAAATCGATATGACTAAATATAGATACATATATAACATAGTGTATATACGCTCACAAATCAGGCAGACAAATATATAAATTTACAAAACACCTCCTCAAAAATTTTGCACCTATTGATGAAGATGTGAATTAAATTTTCACGTATGGAGACAAGCGCATGTTTGATTGACTTTTCAATTTATACAAAGTTATGATTCGAATCCATGAATATTGTTTAACATGCAAACTGTGATCCATGAACGAATAAATAAACCAAAAATTAAAAACACAAACAACGATATGTTGAAGCAATTATTTGGAGTTAATTTAACAGTAAATTGATAGTATATATTGGGGACCGGCATTCAAATATTGCTTGTCATGAGATCAATCGCATCATAATTCAATTTTGTACCTATACTATATATAAATAAAATTTAATTGTTGTGTATTCTCTGTTATTTTACTGTCACAAATACGTGGGACTTTTTTTTATCTTGCCCATGGAGAATTACACTGAACCCAATATATTTTTGTTTATACTTATTTTTATACATGTATACCCGATCTCAATCTACTTTTTCAATTAACATATAGGACTGTAAACATACAAAAATTTACACTCGCCTTATCAGTTGTATTTATAGATGCACATGCCTGTGTAAGACTTATTGAATTGCACTGAATTTTGTTTATCTTTCATTTATTTTACATTATTTTTTTCTGTAAAATTAGAAAAATTTCGAAACATTTTAGCTAGTGTAATAAATAAAATCAAATCAATATTGTTTAGTTCATTTATGTTCCAAATTTGTTATTTACAAAACAATGTTAACAATGTTCCATGGACTTGAGCAATAGCACCTTTTTTTAAATATATCCCAAGTTCAGGTGTCTTAAAACAAACTCAAGGGCAAAAATGTTGCTTCTAGTAAAACAAAGTAGAGGCAAATGAAAGCGATGCCGACAAATGTGCGCCGATTTCCACATTTCTTAATTAACGCATATTTGTGTGTCAAATATACACAGTCTGTTTTTCTTCATCTTTTCTTTTCTTTTCTTTTTTTCTACCACCTGATTAGAATCATAATAATTGAACATACTTATAAATACATGTTTGTTGTGTGTGTAATTAGATTTATTTCATGTGCTGTAAGCTACATTTTATTGAACTTTTATTTTTTATTAAGTTAAGCTACTTTGTTTTACTTCTTAATTAGCAAATAACTGAAACTTGTACTTTGAGCTTCATTTGACCTGATCTGATAATCTTTGTGAAGCACAATATGAACAAATTTTTTGTGTAGATAACTTTAAAAAAAAAAATCACCAAAATTTACATAACAAAACGTGTTTTCAAGTAAATTAAAATACCCAAACTTTGAAGCCACAAATTTGATTACATTCACACTGATTTATGGTATATACAAAAGTAGAAAACGCTTCTGAAAATTATCGCTTTTCAAATCACAGATTTTTCTAGATTTCTATTTACACTTTTTGTACTTGGCGCGTTTATTCGCAATTTTGTATTCACTGTAAACTTTATTAAAATCGATTCATTTTGATAAGCTCATCAAACTATATTTCAATTTCACTTACATGCACATATGCACCTGTGTGTGTATGTGTGCACTTTTGACATTTGCGAAATGCAAAAATATTTACACCATTTGAACACCATCTAAACACAATTTCTGTTTGGCCTTATTATTCAATTTCTTTCTTCCCAAAATATATTTGAAATTTCGTAAAAATATATTTGTAGTTTAATATTCACTTACCAACGCGTTTATAATTAAGTTTTCAATCAAAGAAATCACACTTAACGGGAATTGTAATTGATGACATGTAAATAGAACAGCGTGAGCAAAAGCTCATCTTGCAAAAAATTGTGGACAGAATTAGCTCTATTTACGGCGCTCGGGGCGTATCACCGTCCGCGACGCTATGCACCTGTTGAATGGCGACAACTGAATTAACTGCTCAGCAAGAGCAGCTTCATGAGAAACCGGAAATTGCAAGTTCACGAATCGTGCGACATCGTCTCGACATGAAAAAGAGACCCGAACAGGGGCCGAGAGCTCTTTCCAACCTGGTCGCGTCGCGTCGTGTAGCTGTTATATATGTTGAGTAAATAAGCGCCGAAAAATAGCGCAGTCAAGAACTGGGGTGCTTTTACACAATTACTGTGTGTTGTGCAGTGAAAGCTTTCGCTTGCGTTAGCAGCTTCGTTAGGGTAGCTCGAATCGAATTGTTCTCTCATTATAGTAAGCGTTTGAAAGGGATTCGAATTTGTCAATAACTATTCGAAAAATAACATTCACAACTTATATTCGAGCTCCGACAATAT
Organism: Drosophila seclusa; assembly: GCA_035043575.1. Classification (NCBI taxonomy): domain Eukaryota; kingdom Metazoa; phylum Arthropoda; class Insecta; order Diptera; family Drosophilidae; genus Drosophila; species Drosophila seclusa. The sequence goes on along the minus strand of JAWNMX010000043.1, from coordinate 3,412,092 downwards.
TTACGAAAAACATTTCAACTAATTTTTCCTTTTTATTAACTGATGAACGACCACAACCGGTGCCGCGATGAATATGAACTTTCAATTTAAGAAGGATCATTCGTTTGAGAAGCGGCGTGCAGAGGGTGACAAAATACGCCGTAAGTATCCGGATCGTGTGCCGGTCATCGTGGAGAAGGCAGCAAAGACACAACATGCGGTGTTGGACAAGAAGAAATTTCTGGTGCCCAATGATCTGACAGTGGGTCAATTCTATTTTCTTATACGCAAACGCATTCATCTGCGACCGGACGATGCTCTATTTTTCTTCGTGAACAGCATCATTCCACCAACATCGGCTACGATGGGCGTGCTGTATCATGAGCATCACGAAAAGGACTATTTCCTCTACATGGCCTACTCCGACGAGAATGTCTACGGAGAGCAACAACAGACTCAGACGTAGTTCGCCACAACCGACACCAGATTATCCTTCAACACGGTTACGGATTTAGTTAGTTCGTTCATATACATAAATTGCAGTCCATAAATAAAATTCAGTTTCACAGTTGTAATTCAACAATGTGCTTAATAATAATGGCTACAACAAAAGCAATTTAAACGATAGTTTTACCAGAGGACATATAAATTAATTAATATTGATATAATTTAATGTCCTCCAGTTACAATTACTGATAAAAAAAAAAAACAAAAACCAAACATTTATCAGTTGATGCATAGTCTATGAGTAATTAGTCTATTATTATTTTAATTTCTGAACGTATTTTTCACATAACTTTTATATTTCCTTGTCATATATCTAAATATCTGATCCATTACGTTTCTAACCAGTAAAGTTAATTTTAAATTTGTTTTTAATAATTTTTTAACCAATTCAAAAAGGACAAGTTTCATGCTTCAAAGCCTTCATTCTGGCTATTATATATTTATATTTGAAAATCCTTTTGTTTAATAAGAAATAAATAAAGCAGATTAAAAGGAGCAGATGAATGCTCTACATGCGCCAGGCGTTAAGATCGACTGAGGGAAGTCGCTGATCATCGCAATGCACCAGCTTATTACTGAAATGATGATGCCAAAGAATCCTTAAGCACATTTGTTAACATTTCAAAATGATTCTAGCTGCTTACCCAGGAAAATCGGCACGCACAAAACCCGCTGTGGGCACCGTGTGCAGTGTCAAATGATCGGCATTGTCGCATATTAAACGTGTAATGCTGGCCTTTCGCAGTTCCTGCAATTGTGCCGGTCGAAAGGCAGCTGGATTAATCTTCTTATCGTGCTCATAGTAGTAGCGATCGCCGTGCTTGAAGCGTGCAAACTGATCGGCAATAATCTCTGCAAATGTAATACCAACGATACCATCCTCAACCGCTTGCTCCAGCAAGCCGCCAACCCATAAATCAATATCATCCGTCGAACGATAGACACGCGCCAGCTTCTCACCAACCTATTCAAAGAGAAAGCAAGTTTTTTTTTAAATACATTTTATCAGTGCTGCAAAATGCACTCACTTCCTTGGGAAACTGATTAAAATTTCGCAGTTTTGGTGCACCCATCACTTCGAGGTAATCGTTATAGCAGCGCAGTCCCTGATCGCGACCACGTTGTATATTAATGGCAGCCAAGTCCAAGCCAAACGGACTGTCACCGCGAAACAGAAATCTACTCAGCTATAAATATTAAACAAATTCAAAATTCATTTTGATTTTAGGATTTGTTCTGACCGACTTACACCTTGGGTTATCGAGCTGTCAATTTGCTGCATTGGCTGTGCGAAGAGCGTTTGCAGCATATCATCTAAGAATTCCCGTTTGCGCATTCGCGAAGGATTAAACATAACATCGGGTATATTAATAATCTCATCACGTATGCGAAACTTGCCATCGACACTGAAAAGCAGAGAAATCAGTATAGAAAATTACTATTATTAGAATGAAAAGCTTATCTTAAAAAAATAAAGAATTAAAATACATATAGACAGATAGACGTTTTTCGTTTTTCTTTGCGGCATCAGCCGAAACAATGCCGAAATTTGAGCAAGAATGTTTATTGTTGCCATATTGTTCTTTTTATGCGTTCAACAACTTGCCTCGAATGACCCATGCGAAAAGCAGCGCCAGAGAATTCATTTGTGATCGCCGGATTAACATCAACGTTATAGTCCGTGGAATATCCCTGATGTTGGGGCGTCAAACGGAAGCGCTTCATTTGCTTGGGTCCAATAACGGCTGGCAGATACTCATTGTAGGTGATGTGCTGCAGCTCAGCGATCACAATGCGTCGTGCCTCCTGATAAAGCCACTCATCTGTTGCCGTCGGATTCAGTTTGGCCAAAACATCGCAAATGCGATTATGTTCACGTGCAAACACAATTTGCAATGCAATCAGCGAGATTATTTGATTTGTGCGTCCATCACCTTGAACATTTTAACATATATATAATTTGATAAGAAAAAATTTCACTCGTCCAACTCACCCGATTTGAAACAGGATTTGCCTGGCTCTTCGCTGCCACAGGCGCTCTTGTCACTCGTCAGGGGCAACAGATCACGACCAAAATCGTTGAACATGCGCAAACGGCCGCCGTGGAAGGTGCGCAAATCGCGTGCCGCCTCCTCATTGGAGCCGTAGACGGGTGAGGCATCGAGAAAATGGGTCACCTTGCTGCGCTGTTTGCCATAGCTCAGCTGGCAGTCGGCACTGGGCACAAGGGACAGACGCACCAGATTCAGACAACGCACACCGAAAGCGCCATAGAATTCATCGTTCTCGGCCACCGGAATGGGCAGGCAGGCAAAGTGCTGTTTGTTGCGGGGTAGAATGCTTTTGCCACCCGTCGAGCAGCACTGCACCAGGCCACCTTTCTCGTCCAGACGCACCGAGGCCGACTGGGAGACGTCGTGCGCCAAAAACTGGCCAAATTGCATGATGAGCTGATTGCATTTGTGATGTGGACGATGCACATCTTCGAAGAGAATGCGTGAGATTTCACGGGCACTCGCCAGTGGACTGCCATCCTTGGCTTTGGCTCGTGGCGTCCAAATGCCATCCTCGTAGGCGGGCGGCAACAGACGCTCCATCGACTGTCCGGCCGCACCCCAATGCGAACGCTGCGCCAACGGATTATTGCAAGTGCCGTCCAGACTCCGCACATTTTGCAGTCCACGACAAATGGGCTGTGCCTGGCAGTGAGCAGCCAGCGGTGTCTTTGAGAACTTCACCTGCACATTGTTCGTGATGAAATCATCGAGCGGCACCTGTTCCTTTTGACTGAACACCTGTGTCGTTATCACCTGCTCCAAGGCACTGTTCGACAGGGCAAAGTTGTGCAAATCCTCTTTGGGAGTCGAGTGAAAAACAATGCCGTGAATGAAGTCGGGTTGACCACGTTGTACGGGTATTTGCAGATGGGCAACGCCATGCATAAGCTGCTCGAAATTCTTGCGCGCCTCCTCGAGCACATCGAGCGGTAGAATGGTGGGGAAGGCGCTGTGACGTTCCTTGCTCTCATGTCCCGTATGATTCTGGCCCGTTTCGCAGCAGTAGCCAAATTTGCCGGCGGGCAAATCGCAAACTTGCGGCTTCTCATGCTTTTCCATTCGTACATGGGCGGGACATTGGATTTGCGGCACACATTTGACGCCCACTTTGCATGGCTTACACTTTTCCATCAATCCGCTTTTGATCACATCTTGGGGGAATTATTTTTAATGATTTTTGTTATATTTTAGTCTATGCGATTCTAATTTATTCAAGTGTGTGTTTGTATGTGTGTGTTATACCCAGAAGCTAGCTAGTGCATGACCCCCTTATGATAAAGTAATATAAGTTAGTGATATGGGTTCGAAGCTACGCAGCCTACAAAGTAGAGATTACGAATTAAATTTGTAATGGACTTTTTCGTTGCTGGATATTTAAAAGCTCTTTCGCATGCTCAAAGCGATCGCTCTTTGCATTCTTTTCTCAAAGAGAGCAACTCTTGCTCAGTTCTTTCTAACTGTGTCTCTCACACTCAGGCACTCTCTCCGCCATTTAAATCTTCCCAGTGCTATATATGTGTAATATCACAAATTATGTTTTCGTATTTTAATAAAATTTTTAAATTAAATTTTATTTTTTTTATATATACATTTTCGTTATCTTTTATTAATATTCAACACTAAACTATTAACTATACTTGCGTAACTGCATAAAATAACCATTTTTGCAAGGTGCGAATCTTTTTCGAAATGATGCAGTAATTCGCATGTGTTTGTAGCATAGATGTGCATGTGTGGACGTTTAAATTCGAAAAAGAACCGTACGTAAGAACCGTAGGTAAGAATCACCATTATTAATTGCGGTTGATGCACAGTCGTATATAAGTATATAATATAAGTACACACACACATATGTACACATGTACAGAATACATAGTTTGAGTATAAGTTTTCAATAAAACCGCCATAATCAAAGAACTGAACATACCTGAATCCTCATGACTCTTTTCGGAAGTTTCTAAATCATTTTTCCGTATTGAATATGCACCCACAAATTGTAATGACACATGTGCAACAAAACAATATAACAATAAAACATATAAATTGCGCATTTTACGCTTTAATTTTAACCTGAAGCTGTAATTTGCACGCAGAAAATGACTTCGCTTTTACCGTTTAACGGTGATTTCTTAACAATGTGACCAGGTGCGGTAAGTATACAAATACCCCTAACTCGACATATTTAAATTTAAAAAAAGAGCAAACTATATAAAATACCATCTTTTAGTATCAAATAAGGTTATATTGTACGCAATAAACCAACCGACAAACAACATCATATATATGATATTTCATTTAAATAAGTCTCGAGGTTGCAAAATGTGTTTGTTTTATTTCAGTCGGCATGACCAATAAAAGGTATGTATGTACAACCGATTTTTGAAAAGCCACACTGCTAAAATTTATACATAAAAATATCAACGCTGGAAGTATTTAATTTATCGCGACGGAGAAAAGCAAATATCGATAGTATCGATAAAAGTTGAAAATCTATCAGTATACTATCCGCCATATTTGTTCGCGTCAGTAGAGATGTCCGGCAACGCTAAAAATCGCTTTGTACAGGGCCAGCTCGTCGTCATGCTGAGAAATAATAATGAAAAATAAGTGAAATACACTGGATTCAAGAGAAAATGTGCACTAATTGCAAGCAGAATATGTCAACCAATTAACCGATTGTGAATTAATCAACAACCAGTCGCTTTTTCACGCGCCCAACAGTAATGAATAGTTTTTTTCGGCAACGCAGACAAGACTTGGCATACAATTTATGGTTCGTACTCGTACCGAGCTTGTCTTCTCACGCGAGTTCGTCGTTTTTAGTGTATATAGCCAGTCTATGGACGGTCGATGCGTGAATATATTTCTATGTGTAAGTGTGTGTCTGTGTGTGTGTGGGTGTGTGTTGTACGTACACATTAGTATGTGTGAATGTCTGTGTGTGTGTGTGTCGATTAGTTGAGAAAAATTACTTGAAATGAAGCAAGAATTTACCGCAAAGTGAAAAGTAGAAGCGAACTACGTAAAGAAAAACCAAACATGTACACACATACATACAGGCTCAAAGTTCGTTACAGATACATGTGTGTGTGTGTGTGCGTGTGTATACAGAAAATATAAAAAAAGAAAAGAAAGAAAAATTATCCTTGCATCATCAGCCACAAAAATATGTATCAATCTGTGCGCCAAACCAAAAAATAATCGCACACTAAAAGAAAAAAAAATGAAAAAAAACCTCTTAAATGTAGCATAAACGAGACGACGACAGCAGCAGCAGCGACTACGACAAACGTCAGCAGCAGCGAGCAATGCAATTACAACTGTTGTTTATTCGACGGCTGAGTTAAATGCAACAGAAATATATATATTATAATAACTTGACGCCTCTAATTCAGAGTAGAGCCACAAGAAGAAATGAATGTACTTAAACCATAAAGAAAAAGCAGAAAAAAAGTAGAATTTAGCAAAAACAATTTGTTAAAAACGCGACAGCTAAACTCGTTTTGTTCTCACATTCGGCATTAAAATTTAAATATAACAACAGTGGTTGTCTCGCTCTCGCACACTTATTTGCATTACGAAAAAAGGCCGCATATAATAATACAAGCGAGATAAATAGCACACACACCACAACCACACACAAAACGAAATGAAATCAACGAGAGAGCGCGCAAAAAAAGAAGAAAAAAATCCAAAAGCAAATATACGAAAAGAAATCGCACGCCAAGTGGGATAATGAAAAATGAAAAGAAAAAAAATGTATAAAATTATTGCTGCAAATTGGAAAAGTGTCTGCAAAATGTTATTAAATCGCTCACGCCTCACTTCTATCCCATGTGCAACAAATATGATAGATGCAATCGCATAATGAAATGTGTGTGTTATTTTTTTTAATGACTCCTCATACGTTCTAAAGATAAACACTAAGTAAATATCTAATTTTCATCTTGCAAAGAGCGAGAAGAGAGAGGAGAGTAGATCTATCGTCATTTATATATATATTTGTATATAAAACTCATCGGTTGCCATTCAAATATGCATTTCTGTTTTTTTTCTATAATTGCACTTGAATTTGGAATGTGTTTCACATAGCAATTTTACAATTTTGAAATTTTGAAAATATTTCGCCACTTTATTATTAAACAAATGTTGTAATTGCATTGAAAAAGTGAGCGGCTTTTTTCTGTTTAGCTTAACTGGTGTTAATTGAATTGATTTGCGAATTTAATTTAAAAATTATTAATATGGAAAATAAATAATTAAATGTGCCATATTGCGACTTATTGTGCCTTGTGCAGAAAACAAATGTTTTGTATTTTTATGAACACAATCCGTCTATTTACAAAAAAAAAACAACAAGAAATGAAAGACTTAATTCAACATTTTGAATAAAATATAGTTAATGAATAAAATTTACTCTGCCCTTTTGCAAACAAGAACTAATACAGACACTCCATGCCGCGCACAAGTGCGACAGAGAGAGCGAGAGCGTGAGAGAGAGAGCGCGAGCGACACTCACATGCAAGTGAGATGGCGGCGGCGTTGCCAAATGTAAAGAGCGCGAGAGCCAAATTCAGAGATAGAGCGAGAGAGTGTAAACGCGTGAGAGAGCAACGCGCTCCCTCTCCCTCTCTCGTTGACTGTCAACGCGCGACAATTTGTAAACGGCGGACAGTCAGCAGAGAATGCTGTGGTAGCTGCTTACTTTTTAATACATAGACACGGACACACACACACACAACAGACAGAGACACACACAAGAATGAAGAGTTACAAAATTCTCGTTGGCGGTGTGTGTGTTGTGTATTTGTATGTATGTCTAGCTGGTGTTCATTTTGAGAGTGTGTGTGTGTTGTTTGTTATTATTATTATTATTATTATTGTTGTAGTAGGAATCTAAAACTAATCTCAAATGCTTCTTGAAAAACTTGCAGCTAACATAACCTCAAACTTGCCGCTGCAGTCGTCGGGGAAGTCGTCGTCGTCATCAGCGTCAGCTTCAGCGTCAACGTTGTTGTTGTTGTTGTTCTCCTCTGTGCAGATTCTTCAGCAAGCGCAGCCAAACGATTTGTTAAGCAGCCCCAAAAAAAAAACACACACACTCTGTGGCTATGAATGAAAAAATAAAATCGCCCTCGGCTGGTGGCGCTGGTGGTGTTGGCGGTGCTGCTAATGCGGCCGCAACGGTTGCAGCCAGCGCTGCTGCTGCTGGTGGTGGCGTCACACCGCCCACATCGGGCCCGCCCACGCCAAACAACGGCAACGATCCCAACATACAACAACAACAACAGCAACAACAACAGCAGCAACAACAACAGCAGCAACAACAACAACAACAAGGTGGCCCATTGCCCCATCCCTATGGCGGGCCACCAGCGCCAGGTGCACCAAATGATCCGGCCGCTGCAGCCATGTCCCACTATCACCATCTACATCAACAGCAACAACAGCAGCAGCATCCACAAGGTCCACCAATGCCGCCACATATGCAGCATCATGGTGGACCACCGCCGCCGCCGCCACAGGGACCACTGCCGCTGCCGCCAGAGCATGCGGCCGGTGTCAAGGATGAATATGGATCCTCGGGACATTTGCCACCACCACCGCCGCATGCACATCCCGCCTATGCGCGCTATCACTCCGCCGATCCCAATATGGATCCCTATCGCTATCAGCCACCGCCTGGCGGCAAACCGCCGCACCAGCAACAACAACAGCCACAAGGTGGCGCACCGGGTGGCTCACCAAATCGACCGCCGCCACAGCAACAGCAGCAACGCTATATACCGGGACAGCCGCCTCAGGGTCCAACGCCCACATTGAATTCACTGCTGCAATCGTCGAATCCGCCGCCTCTGCCGCAACATCGATACGCCAACAACTACGACTCGCAGCAGCAGGCGGCAAATGCAGCTGCAGCAGCGGCAGCAGCAGCCCAACAACAGCAACAGCAGCAACAACAGCAGCAGCAACAACAGCAGCATCAACAAAATGCACAACAGCAGCAGCAACCGGTCGGACCACCAGGCGGACCACCAATTCCCGGCCATGGTCCACCGCCGCCGCCGCCACAACATCAGCCATACGGTGCGCAACAGGGCGGCTGGGCACCACCACCAAGGCCCTACAGTCCACAGCTGGGCTCCGCGTATAGGACACCGCCACCGGTAAGTTGAGCTCCACTTTCGATTAGTTTAAAGCAAGTATAATCTGGTTGTATTCATCAGACATCGGAGGATAATTCTGAGTACATAATGTATATGCATTATAGAAGTCTTTAGAGATATATCAGAGATATAGCTAGCTAATCAGTAAATTCTGTAACTAGAGACTTGAAATTTGGGAATGTAGATTCATAATCGATTTAATCAGGTAATGGCCATGCCAAATAATAGGCTTGGGATACTCACCGGTCTATTGTCAGTAAATTGTAGACTAAGAATTCATCTATATAAACTGGGTATTTTTAGTAGCGAACTATGGCGGTTTTGTGAAAACGAGGAAGAGTCCTCAAAGCACATCTTAGCAGGTTGTTTCGCTTTGGCTAGGAAAGATGTAGTATCCTGAGGATGCATGTTCTGAGCTCGGAAGACACTTAACCCGACAAAGGTTCCTGCATTCGTGCAGGAGCTGGGGTTCACAGAAGAGCTATAGGCTCAGAAGAGGTCACAATCCCAATAATAATAACTTTAACTATCATCCTTTTTACTTGCTTTTTAATTTTAAGTGCCTTTTACTTTTTCCCAGTCGAACACTTAAAGCAACATATCGATAATAATCGATTTTCAAATCGAAAGACATCGCTTTTTATGTATGCCTCTTTATGATATAGGATAACAAGGAAAATCGGTGTGATGTTATGTAAATTGAAATTGACTTTACACAAATTCAATGGCTTCACTATAAGAGAGAAAACTGTATATTCATGGGTATCGTTTCAATTTAATTGAGAATCATATTTATAATGAATGGATTTGGAGAATAAGAGTGAAAATACACTACTTAAAATCATATCAATGAGAATGTTGATTTTCAGTAAATGGACAGTTTGTTTGTCTTTTTGATACCTTGTAAATGTTGTAACAATGAGACAATCTAAATAATGAAACAATTTGTCTCGAGCATTTGCAATTTGTTTAGCCTTGGCAAGTAAAAAACATATATTTTAGCAAGTTGATCCGTTGAGTACAGGGTATTGGCAAGTCGCTCACTTGTCGTCCTTTGTAGCACTTGCACTTTTCTGTTCTCTAGACGATTGCGTTGTGTTGTGTTTTAAAGGTTGCCGAAATGGCGCGTCTTGTTTGTGTAGGTTCCACAACATGCCGCATGCCACATGCCGCAGACATACTGACACATATAAAACACAGATTTCGCTTGCGACCCATAGTCTGCCCACATTTTTGCCCAAAAAGAACCTGCACTTGCTGCCGGAAAACAACAACAAAAGCAACAGCAACAATAACAAAACATGAAAAGGCGGCACTCTGATGTTGGCAAAAGAGAAGGAGAAGAAGAAGAAGTTGCCGGCACCATCACCACCACCACCAGCATTATTATTACCATCACCATCACTATCAAGAGCACCACCACCACGAGACCACCACCACCTGACAAAACCAGGCAGAAGCAGAAGAGACGCGGCATTTATACATACACAACATACATGCATGAATACATCCATACATATGATATTTGTTTGCGTCTCAATGCATCTATGTGTGCGTGTATGTGTGTATGTTTTTTTTTCCTTTTTGTTTTGTTATGCGCTCATTTTTTATTATTTCTATATTTTTGCTTATGCGTATTCTTTTATTGCTGTTTGTGTGTGCTGCGCCTTTGCTACAGTTATTGTCAAATGCTTATCTTAATTACATTGATACGCATAGTTGTTCAGGAATTAAATACGACAAAGTTTTAATTATTAAATAGAATTCGAATTGCCCATTCTTTTTAGAAAAGTGAAATTTTGCTTGTTAAAAAATATTTACTAATGTATAAATATTATTTGCAACTGGTTCGCAGTACAGAAAGTTGTTGGGTGTTACAGAAGATACATAGTTGTTTAGGAATTTAAATTTTCTTTCATAAAAAAAGACAAAAACAAACAAAAAAACACATGCAATTTATTGATTTGCATTTAAAACAGCAACTTAATCAATATTTGTGTAAGGGCATTCAAACTTCGGCACTCATCGATTCTTTTTATAATGCTTTTAATTATATTTAGTATATAATCGAATTCACTTTCAAATGTAGGTGTCTCAATGAGATGACTAACACAAGTCGTTTAGTAAAAAAGGCAATGAACTTTGAAAGCTGAATTATGACGGTGCTTCAAGAAAACACCTATAAACAAAACAAATCAAGCAAAAAACAGAAAAGCAATAAAAGAAAAAACAAATCAAATTTAAGCAAATCTTATCAACACGTATATAAACATTGTAGATTTTATTTGTTGATGGGGGTTTTTATAATATCCGAACGTTGAAAGATTTCGAGATAACTAGTTATTATATTAGCACGAGCAGACTTATTCCAAGTGTTAGAGACTTGTTTGTCTATTAAATTGTTCAATGGATTACAAAACAAATATATTCATATACATTTGTAGTTGGCACTTTGTTTAGTCTGTTTGATTTTTCTAATGAAAATCAATTGAAGTCCAGATGCGATTCTTAACCTCGAACAACTTCATTTTTTTGTGACAAAATATATATTTAAAAGTTGTGTATTTCGATAGACCAAACTAATGTTCCACGCGATTGCAATTTAGATTTGTATTATCGAATTCTCAGCTCTCGTCTGTCTGTCTTTCTGTCAACAGGTGTTGCTGTATATATAATCAACGTTCAATTTCACTTAACTGCTTCAGGTTCTGTGAACCTTCTCTGACCTTTGAACGATTATGTTTATTGGCATTTGTTTTGGTATTCGCCGGTCTTCTCATTCCATAGACATTTCGGGCTGATACTGCAACTTGTTGTTGTTGTTGTCTCTCTGTGTTTTGTATTTTTATTGTTTGTTGTTGTTTTTGTTGTGTCGCTTAAAGTTCTTTTAAGGTTCGACCTTCAAAAAGTGGCGCACATAAAAAAGAACGCTGCCTTTGGCTTTGTTTTCCTCCTTCTTATGTGTTGCTTCTGTTGCATCGGGGTTGTTTGTACAGTGGCACGTGTAGTATGTACATGTATATATATTATATATACATACATTTATATGTTGTTACACCTTCGCATAAGTTATTGTTAAATCATGTGTCCTCAATTTGCAAATAATTCTCTCCAATATATTCAATATTTGTTTGCCATGCTATATATCAGCATTTGTACAAATAATCCCCTAAAATTTGCTGCTGCCAATCACATTCGTATATGTATGCATATATATATTAATGTCTGTATTAAATATTTCCCTTTTACTGTTGTTATTGTTGTTACATACAAAGATATCCTGCATAAAAACAAGTCTGGCACTTAAAATGATAGATAATAAAATAATAGATACAGAAAAGAGACAGCTCCATATACCCTGTAAAGGCAAGATTGAGGAGTAAGAGAGTATTCATATTCGGTAGATTGTTGAGCGAAAAGTAATTATATTTAATGTCATCAAAGATATTAAGAACTCTTATATTTTACTCATATATTTTACCCTTTTTACGAATGGAATGTGTAATTCCAATATTTATTGCATTTATTGTATGCTGCAAATAATATCTTTTGATCGACAGCTAGACAATTTTCCACATGTTTCCCTTTTTTATTATTTATTTATTTTTTTTTGCTATTCAATTGGGTCTGCTGCTTTTATATTTTGAATCCGTAGCCGGCTTTTAACCTACCACCGTTAAAACAGCGCGCACACACACACAAAATGCAATTCCATCCACCCGGCTCTCCTCTGCTCTCCTTTCCACTGTGTGTCTGTCTATCTGTCATGCACACAAACGTTATTTTCTCCGTTGCGCTGTCATTCGCCTGCTTGCCCGCTCGCTCGCTTGTTCGGTTCGTTCGTTTATTCGTTCGCAGCACAGCTTTGCCGACCCTTCCTCTCTTCTTTCTGTGAGTTCCACTTCAGCCCTGCTTTTGGTGTTGTTGCCGGCCTGCCTGGCTGCCTGCTTGGTTGGTTGGCACACACAATCACACACACACATATAGAAACACGCACGCAGTCATTTCTGCTTTTGATTTTCATCCATGATGAGTTTTCCCTTTTTTTTGCTTTTGTGCTCTTTCGTTTGCGAGACACAGACACATGAACACGAACAACACACGAGCGCACATAAAAGTCCCTCGTCGGTATGCAGTAAAACCATCCATTCATGTTTCCTGTCACCCTGTAGTGGACCAAGCGACGTTTGCCGCTGCCTGCCTGCCTGGCGGCCTGCATGCTTGCTGCTTGTCCTGCCGGCTTTAGCGCACACAAACACAATCGCGCACACACACTCAGACACACGCTTGTGCGTCCATTGCTGGCATCTCTCCCATTAGATTTATTGCCATGTTTTACTTCGGTCTGGCATTTGCAACAATGCTACAACGACGACGACTTTGCAGTTGTTGTTGCTGCTGCTGCTGCTGCTGCTTTGCCATTTGTTATGGGCATTGCCGAAGGGTTTGGGGCGTGAGTGCGGGTGTTTGTTTGTATGTATGAATATATGTGTATACATACAAGCATGACTATGATTGTGGGTATATGCTATGTATGTGTATCTATTATTCGCCTCTTCACTTGTCTTGCTTGCGCCTTACTCATGTATTTTATTACTAGCATTTACATTTTTCTTTGTATTTGTAACGAACTTCACTTTGAATGTGAAGCAGCTTTTGTGTTTTTCTGTCCTGTCTAACTTATCAATTTTTATTTCTATTTTTTTGTAGGACACATGCACAGTGTGTTCGATTAATAAACTATGGGATGGTAATATATTTGTTTAACATGAGTCCACATGCAAGTCAGGTTATATAAGCAGTCATCCCCCAATCAAAAAATTAAAATGCTTTCAACATTTCATGATTTTGCTAGACTTATTTCTAATTTGCTAGTAGTTATGGGTATATTCAAGATTTTATTCACTCATCAAATTCTTCATTCAACAATTTCAAGATTTCGTCGTAATGCATTATTAATTAACACACTAATTGCTAAATAATTATAGTTCGTACATGTCTTAATTATATTGTAATCGTATTTTTGATTAAACTCAGAGACCAAAGGCAATCAAGTGTTGTACATACACATACAAATGCACATATGTATGTATGTATGTGTGTCCACACACAGAAATTGTGTCTGCACAACTTTAGTTACACACACATTTCGAGCTAAAACATTGTAACATGCTTGATATGCAAATTTGTAACTGTCAATCGACAATTTCCCCCCAGGAGCGCCAAAAGCTGCTTTACAAATAGATAGAGCTGTAAGCTTTGTATGTGTGTGTGTGTGAATCGATTTCGGAAAATCGATTAAAATGATAAAACGTAACGAAAATTAAATTGTATGTGAGATGAGACTTAAATGGGGGGACAGACAGACTGACTGACCAAATATATACAAATAAATGTATGAATATTTATATATATTTAATTGGCAAATGGAAATAATATTTAATCTTAATTTTATTTACCCAGTCAAATACATCCAGAGGTCAATCACCATATCCGCCAGCTCACAGTCAAAACTCAGGTTCCTATCCAAGTTCGCCCCAACAACAACAACAACAGCAGCAGCAGGCCCAACAACAACAACAACAGCAGGCGGGACAACAGTCCGGTGGAGTTGGCGCACCCGGAGCGCCGGCGCCACCACCCGGCCCCACACAGCAACAACAACAGCAGCAGCAGCAAAACACACCGCCCACTTCTCAATATTCGCCGTACCCGCAAAGATACCCAACACCACCAGGTCTACCGGCGACCGGGCCCAATCATCGAACTGCCTACACAACGCACCAGGTGAGAAAACAATTTAAATTACCCATCAGCTCAACAATTGATGGTTATCGATATACGCTATAAAAAGAGCAGAAATGTTTACAGTGAAAAAAAAAACAACTAACCCAATGGCAAATCTGTGATTTTTTTCAAAGAAATTAAACTACAATTGAATTATTAAAACTTTCTAGCATTTAAATGTGCACAAATTAGATTTTTAGTATAAAATTTTGAGACCCTTTGTTAAATATCACTTGTGAATCATATTAACTTTGAGTGTTATAAACTTAACTTTTACTTGCAGTATCCCGAACCAAATCGACCGTGGCCGGGCGGCTCATCGCCAAGTCCTGGTCCTGGCCATCCATTGCCGCCTGCCTCACCGCATCATGCACCGCTACAGCAACCGCCAACGCCGCATGCCGCTGGTGGTGGTCCGCCACCCAGCAGCAGTCCGGGTCATGCACCGAGTCCATCGCCGCAGCCCTCGCAGGCATCACCATCGCCGCATCAGGTATACATATATTTAATTGTGCTTTGATCTCTGAAAAGTCACATCGCAGCTGATTGCCTCCAAGCAAGCATTGAGCTGAGCTGAGTTGTGGCTATTGACTGATATGCGCTATCAGAGCACAACCACTTTTATGTTGTGTTTGCCTCACTCCATTTCGCTGCATACATACAGATGTATATATGTGTGTACATATTTGGGTAGTGTGTGTGTGTGTGTGTATGCGTAAAGCCCCATTTATTCATTCAGAATGTCCGTGATGATGGTCGCTGTTGCCGCTGACGCTGCCGTCGAAATTCCTCATACCATTTTGTTTTTACTCATTCCCTTTTTGTTGTTTTTGTTGTTGGTGTGTGCACAAATACATAGATAAAACACGGGGTACACTCTCAAGATCTCACAAAGAGCATCTGTTTTCACATATATGCATGTATTTGGGTCAATGCCAAGGTCATTGTTGTTGTTCTTCTTGTTATTGTTGTTGTTGTTGCCTGCCGGCTATTCACTTTTATATGCCGTGCTAACAACACAAAACGACGGGAACTTGATTCACTTGCTGCGACACTTCTTAGGCATTTTAAGGAAATCATTCAGTGATTCCTGCAAAGTGTGCGTGTGTAGTACTTATTCAAATACTTGACTTTCGATTGAGCAATAACTGTTTAATATTGTTGTGTATAAACACAACTCCATTAATTGTGACCCTGCCAGACTGCTGACTTATTGGCTTGAGTTCGATGTTGAGTTGGTTGAGCTTTGATTCCCTTTTATAAAGAATATTCGCTA
Organism: Drosophila seclusa; assembly: GCA_035043575.1. NCBI lineage: Eukaryota > Metazoa > Arthropoda > Insecta > Diptera > Drosophilidae > Drosophila > Drosophila seclusa. Next base: position 3,396,319 of record JAWNMX010000043.1, on the reverse strand, counting down.
TTCCCTTTTGTGTTCAGTTACTTCCTTTTGACCTTGCCAGACTTATTTACTTCAGTAATTCGTTAAGTTGGTTGCGCTTCCCTCTTTCATAAATTATCATTTGCATCCTATTGAATGCTGTCAAGTATGTATATTTAAGTCAAAATTTAACCGTGCTGTGTGTTTTTTTTATGTCTTAAACTGCAATCAGTTGCGCTCTCTTTAATTAACTCTAATGCACAAAATTAGAAAATTAATCTTCAGCTGGCTCCTTAATGCCAATTATGTACACACACTCGTTTTACTCATAAATTTCCAAGTGTGCACAAGCAAACACACACACACACACTATACATACTCATGCACGTGTGTGTGTGTATTTTAAAAACAGAAACAAAAAAGCGCGCACACACCCAGAAATAACTAATGAATGTTCGTTCGCTCGTTCGTTCACTAGTTGCGGTGGGGTTTTTTCCCAACGGTTTGGCGCTGATTTCAAACAGCTCAGCTGTGTCGAGCAATTTTAGCTGGCTTTAGTTTGTTGCAGCAGTATTTGTATTCACACACATTGCATGTAGTCTTTATCTGTATCTCTATCTGATGCAAATGGTGCATTATGTATGTATGTATGTTGTGTGTGTGTGTGTTTGTCAGTGTTAAGCCAATCTATCTACACATAGCATGCGGTTTGAAAAACAAAAACACATTGCTTTCATATGTATATCGTCTTGTCCTATACAACATTTATGAATGTACGTGTGTGTGTGTTTAAATTGCAAATGTATGTTGTACATTGTGGCTAATATAATTTCTATACATTTCATTACATATTTCCACTTTACAGTCTAAGCTTTTAAGGTTACATTTACGGATTTTGCAGTTTGCAATACTGGCCCATTTAGATATCCATTTTATTTATCTTAAGTGCTGTCAAGTTTCTTTTTGAAATCTTTTTTATTGAAATACGATGACCCTAAAAAATTATCTTTGCTATTATTTAAAAAATTTTGAAGTTTCTTAATTTTGCAATTGTTTGTGCACCAATTTCATTATTTTTGCGATTACGTTGACCATAGTGAATACTACAAGTACATTTACAAATACATGCATACATATGTACGTAGATGAACGCATGTTTGTTATAAATGATTTCATTGTGCCATTCCCGCAGCGCCTGTTTTTCTTCCCAAGTAATTTTTCTACACACCGAGCGACCGGCAAGCTTACATTCAACACACAATTATACATACACACACTTACTTACTACTAAAAACGTGGGCCGCCTTTAGCTTGAGGAGCGTCGCCCCATCGTTCAAACACATACACACACATGCATACATATAAAAAAACATAGCTGGCTTTTTTAGCTTTGCCTTGCTGCCTGCTGCTGCCGCCGCCTGTGGTGGCTTTGCTATTCTCGTCATCAACGCGCCGCAGCCGTTGCCGACGCCGATTCTACTCAAGTATACTCCATGCCGGCGCTCCCCCATTGCCCCTCCCGCGAGCGCACACTTTACCCATAAACTAAACAACACTCGACGCGCTCTGGCACGAAAGCGAATGAGCAGAGAAACGACGACGACCAAAGAAACGAATGACTGGCACTGTTGTTGTTGTTTTTATTTCATTTTTCTTTTCTTTTTTTTTTGTTTTTTATTATATTTCGACGTGTAAATGTGTGTACGCGCGTGTGTGTGTATGTATGTGTGTGAGTGCTCGTTCACGTTGCTGTTTCTTATCTACGTCTTTGTCATCGTACGTTGGCTCACTCAAAGCGCGCCATAACTACCACTGCCACATCTCCAATCCGGGACCCCTCTGAAACGCTTCAAGTTGCTGCTGCTGCAGTTCGCCTCGACGACTTTGTCGTTATTCGTTCGTTCCACATAGCTTTTGCTTTTGCTCTGGCCTGCCTTGCCTGCCTGCCTTATGTTGTTATTGCTGTTGTTGTTTTTGTTTTGCGCTTTGACTTTGCCGTCGCCGTCGTTGCTGGCTGTGTTTCTCCGTCAGTTCGTCGTACATTTCATTTCACTTCACTTAATTTCTCAGATACCAAAACGAACAGCGTCGTTTTGCCGTCGCGGCCACCTCTACCACTCTCCCCTTCCCTCTCTCTGTGTCTCTTACTATCTTTCTGCTCTCTCTCTCTCTCCGCACCCTGCCTCTCTCATCGTCATTTATATTGACAATGTTGATCCCGCGCCGTTCGTTTTACTGTGCTTGCGACTCGAATTGCTGTCGGCTTAAGTCTCTGTATTTAGCTTTATATATATTCATATATATTGTGTAAGTATGTTTGCGTGTGTGTATTTACTCGCTATCTCGGTGTGTTTCTTATACATATGTGTGTGTGTGTGTGTGCTCCCTTGTTGGTCTGAGTTGTTTTTTTTTTGCCTAGTTTTCTTATAGCGCAGGCGGCTAAAAACTAAGTTTACAATCGACCGTTTAGAATTTCAGCATGGAAACTCAGTTTGGTTGATATTCTAATACGAGATTTTGTTGTAAAGCTCTCCAATTTACTCCTCTCTCCTCTCCATTTGTGTGTGTGGTTAGATGGTTAGAATTGCGCAACTTTTATAGTGTGTGCTCTTCAACCATAAATGCTGCAATATGCGTGTAGTTCAAACTAGTGAGAGAAATCTAATATTATTGTATAATGTTTGAGCCATACCCAAGAGTGTTCCTTTGCTGAAGTTAGCTTAACAAATGTTAGCAATTAATTACCACAATTATATTTTCCAAATATTTTCTGAATAATATTTTTAAATGTTAAATTGTTGACTGCAATTTATGTACTATGTTTGCAATTTGATATTGTAAAATATTTAAAAACTGCTTAAATTTGTATTTAATTGCTGTACTCAAACTTAATTAACATATATATATTCTTTGCAGGAGCTGATTGGACAGAATAGTAACGATAGTTCAAGCGGCGGAGCACACAGTGGCATGGGCTCTGGTCCGCCAGGCACGCCAAATCCACAGCAAGTGATGAGGCCAACACCCTCGCCAACTGGCTCCTCGGGCTCCAGATCAATGTCTCCTGCAGTGGGTATGTATCTCGATAAAGGACACCTGCATACAGACATTGATTAATTTTCTTCTCTTTCTCCGATTCAGCACAAAATCATCCAATCTCGCGACCGGCGAGTAATCAGTCAAGTAGTGGCGGTCCAATGCAGCAGCCAACAGTGGTTGGTGGCCCGCCACCGATGCCACCACACGGTCTACCAAGTGGGCCACCATCTCAGCAACAATCTCAGCAGCAGCAACAGGCATCAAATTCAGCATCGTCGGCGAGTAATTCGCCGCAACAGACGCCTCCGCCAGCACCGCCGCCAAATCAAAATGTTAACAATATGGCAACGCCACCACCGCCCCCACAGGGGGCAACAGGTGGCTATCCCATGCCGCAGCATATGCATGCCGGCTACAAAATGGGCATGCCCGGCCAAAATCCCGGCGCACAAGGATATCCACCACAGCAATATCCTCAAGGTATTGTTTCGATTCGATTTGTTTGTAATTCAATAATTAATTATTTTGTATTTCTGATTATTAGGCAACTATCCGCCACGCCCTCCGTATCCGTCGGGTGCGTATGGAACGGGGCCACCACCGCCGCCGGGCAGTCAACCGGCTGGCGGTGCGAACAGCATGCCATCCAGCGCACAAGCTGGCTACCCACGATCCATGCCCAATCACAGCGGTGGCAGTCCACATCCGCAGTATCCGCCATATCAGTGGGTGCCGCAATCCCCCCAACAATCGGTGCCGGGCGGCGGTGCAGCGGGACAAATTGGACCGGCGATGGGAAACCATGTGCAGGGCAAGGGTACACCACCACCGGTGGGGCCACCGCCACCCCAAGGCAGTGGTTCGCCACGCCCACTCAACTATCTGAAACAGCATTTACAACACAAAGGTGGATACGGCGCCAATCCAGCTGGTGGTCCGCAGCCCCAGGGCTACGGCAATGGGCCAACTGGCATGCACCCCTCAATGCCAATGGGTCCGCCCCATCATATGGGTCCGCCGCAGAGTATGGGGCCACCGACCAGCACACCGCCACAGTCAATGCTGGGCGTTCCGCCTGGCAGCGACAGCGGCACGGAGCATATATCCCAGGACAATGGCATCAGTTCGTCGGGCTCGTCACCAGCGACGGGTTTGCATGCGGTGACCGCTGTGGTCACAACTGGACCGGATGGCACCCCAATGGATGATGTTAGTCAACAGAGCACGCTCTCAAATGCATCGGCTGGTGGGTATAATTAATAATGTCGACATTGAGTGCTTAACTGAGACTCTGTTCTGTTTGCAGCATCGGGCGAAGATCCACAATGTACTACACCAAAGTCGCGCAAACTTGATCCGTATAGCCAAAGCCATTTAGCTCCACCGAGCACTTCGCCACATCCAGTTGTAATGCATGGAGGCGGCGGTGGTCCTACTGGCGAGGAGTACGAAATGAATTCTCCCCCAAACTGGCCACGCCCAGCTGCAAGTTCGGTGAGTGTGCGTGGCATACGCATAAATAGATATGTAAATTAATCAAAATCCATAATAAATATTTGTTTTTTTGTTTTGTATTTGTATAGCAGGTGTTCAACAGTCATGTTCCTGTTCAACAAGAACCATTTCGTAGCACGATTACGACCAATAAGAAATCCGATTCGCTGTGCAAACTGTACGAGATGGATGACAATCCGGATAGGCGTGGATGGTTGGACAAGCTGCGGGCTTTTATGGAGGAGCGTCGGACACCGATTACCGCGTGTCCGACCATCTCAAAACAGCCACTCGATTTATATAGGTTATATATTTATGTAAAAGAACGTGGCGGATTCGTCGAGGTATGCAAGGTGCCGTAGTAACTCCTTTTACTAACTTCTTTTAAGATTTACTAGCAAAACCAAATCAAACAAACCAAAATTAAAGTACAACCAACCAATCAATCAAACCACCAAAAAAAAAAAAATCACCACCAAACCAAAGTAAAAAAAAAAGAAAACTGTAGCTAACACCGAAAAAATACAATTTTTTAAATTCTTTTTTCAATGTGCAAAAAAAAAAAAACCAACAAAAAAAAAGTCAACCTGTATTTGTGGCAAATTTTTCCATCGCATGACATTTTCCACCACAATCAGCGTTTTGTTAAAGCCTTGAAAGTGTTTTGAAAGTTTTTTAAATCGTTCAATGATTAAAAAATTTGATAGAATTTTAAAACACATTTGCATGCGAATTTTGACAGCATGTTGCGGTATAAACTTGGTTATCATTTTCTGTTAACTTTTTGTTCTTTTTCAAAGACACTTTAAATATTTTCTGATAAACTAAATGTGTCAAGATTTGTTAATCAAGCTAAAGTGTTTCAAATATTTCAATTATTTTTGATGTGGTGTATTTTCCTGTTTCATCATGTTTGATTTCCACTTTCCATTTTCCTCATTACTAACACAAAAATAAAAAAAAAAAACTTTATATTTGAATGCGTTGAATGCGTAACGCTTTCATTTGCTCGCTATATTTTCCATATTTTCTTCAACTACTACTTTCCCAACTTAAATCGCACTCCTAAATAGTCGAGTTTTGTTGTATTTCCAAAAAAAAAACAAGAAACAAAAAAAATACACGCGTATATATATATTAATTGTTGTGTCACCAGGTGACCAAGAGCAAGACCTGGAAGGATATTGCCGGTCTGCTGGGAATCGGCGCAAGCAGCAGCGCTGCGTACACCCTGCGCAAGCACTACACCAAGAATCTGTTGGCATTCGAGTGCCACTTTGATCGGGGCGACATCGATCCCCTGCCCATCATTCAGCAGGTGGAGGCGGGCAGCAAGAAAAAGACAACGAAGGCAGCCTCGGTGCCATCACCAGGTAAGTGTCTATCAGGCTCTATTTGCAGTCACACTTTTGGAGAGTTTCTAAACCGAACTCTTCCTAATCTTAAACTGAGCATCATTAAAATGTTTTCATTTTTCTGCACAAACTTTTTCTTCGACAATATCACAAATTAATTGCAACCAATCGGTGGTGCGCATTTGGATGCTGGCACAACAAATTCGACAGGATCATCGAACTCGCAGGATTCTTTCCCAGCGCCACCGGGCGGCGGTGCACCAAACACAAACATCGATGGCTATACGGGTTATACGGGCGGTGGTGCATATCCACCAACGGCTGGCCCACAGCCAGATTATGCTGCAGCGGGACAAATGCCAAGGCCGCCATCGCAAAACAATCCGCAGGCACCGCATCCAGGTAAGCAGATCACTATACACTATATACTCTCTCTATATATATAGATATATATATATATATATACCTAAACATATATATACATTTTTTAATGTATTATTTGTTGTAATATTACATTGTAATTTGTCCCCCATTCAATTTGTGTTATTTTCAATGTTTTTTACTACGTGTATTGCAAATAGTTAATGCATACTTATAAATACATATAAATATTTTGATATTTTTTGTTTGCCTTCGAATTTAATTTCACTATTAATTTCACATATCTGTGTGTGTGTGTGTGTGTGTAATTTGTTTATTCATTTTTATGTTGGTTACGTAAATATGGGCGCACTACTACTACTACCACTACTACTATTAAAAATCACAATCACCTGAAACCAACCACAACCAACCAACCACCACCACAACCAACAATCAACACCACATCGCACCTCCATTATAATTAAACAACAAAATCGAAAAAAAAAAAAACAAACTTAACTTCATGTCAACAAACAAACAACACAATTGAACTCTTATTATGTTTATACTGTGCCATTATTCATTCATTTCTCCATCAATCCATAATGTATCATCATCAATGCCGCTTGCCGAATTAAATTAGGCACACAAAATCAAGCCGCTGGCGCTGCTGCTGTTGTTGCCGGTGATAACATAAATGTGAGCAATCCCTTTGAAGATCCAATTGCTGGCGGTGTGGCCGCTGGTGGTGGTGTTGCTGCTGTTGCAAATGCTGCTGCCGCTGCTGCTGCCGCGGCGGCTGCTGCTGCAACTGCAGTTGGTGGTGCTGCGTCGTCACACGGTGCTCCACCACCGCCCCCACATTCACCGCACACAAACGCGCCACAAACGGCCAATCAACACCACCAACAAGTCGGCATTCCAACGCAATTGCCATCGCCGTCACAGCAACCACCGGTGCCACCACCACAGCAGCAACATGGTCCGCCATCGTCGCAGCATGCGCGCCCACCACCAACTGGAGTACCTTATCCACCAGGTAGCTCTGGGTATCCAACGCCTGTGTCTAGAACGCCAGGTATATTCATCTTGTTTTCTGTTTTTCTCTCCTCTTTTTCGTTGTTCGTTTTCGTTTTCTTTCGTCTATTTCGTTGTCAAAATTATTTAATGAGCCCATTTTTTTCAATTTGATTGTTAAAAACCAAAACAAAAAAACCAAAAAACCAAAACGAACGCTGTCTTTTCTCTCCATTTAAGTTATTGCAAAATTGGTCTGCATGTGGGACATGTAGTGTATTTAATTGCTTGTGTACACAATTATAACAATATCGTTAGAGCCACCTTATCACACATTGTATTCCATCTGATCATCATCTAGATCTATAAGATTTCTATATGTATCACTGTAGTAACAAATTGTGCCTAATTACTAAATTATTAATTGGTTTTTCACTTGTGTTTAATCTAGGTTTGGATCTTGCCGATCTGCGTTTAAAGTAGATTACAATTATATATATATTATATTAGATATAACTAAAATTTGTATATCTAAGTAAACTCTGCTAATTTAAAAATTGATTTAAAAAAAAACATGAACTAAAGTACTACAAAATTTTAGCTGAAGACCACAGTAGCTATGTTATAGCGCCCCTTTAAGCTAGATTGTTCAGCTTGCAACTGCAATTTGCTGTATTTAATATATATATTTACTATGTTGTGAAGAAGTTCAATTTTCCTTATTGGAAACTTACATTAGAGCAAAGTAGTCTACAGGGTATTCGCTAGTCGAGCACTCAACTCAATTTATGAAGTAGTCGTTTGCTGTGTGCTATTTTTCTTATTATAATAGATCAAACCTTTTATTTATTAAGTTAAGAACATGCTTATCTCTTATTTAATGCCTTTAACTCTACTTATTCGATTTAGTTTTAGATCGAATTACGATTTACCCTTTGATTTGTATTTTATTTAGTGCATTTCTTTACCACCACTGTCACTTGTTTGTACTGCTGCTGCTTAACTTAAGTATCAATTTAGCAATGAGTCGCATAAAGCTAAGAATATTTTTAATACATTTTGCAGGCTCACCGTATCCAACACAACCCGGTGCTTATGGCCAATATGGTTCTGGCGATCAGTATAATGCCGCTGGACCGCCCGGCCAACCATTCGGACCAAATCAGGGACAATATCCGCCGCAGAATCGCAATATGTACCCTCCCTATGGGCCCGAAGGGGAAGCGTGAGTGCCACAATTCATATAACACATTAACACACTCAAAATATTCACATTCAAAAGTCAACACACACAATTACAACCGTACTGAGCCTAATTTTACTCAATTTTGCAATGTTGCATTTTGTACATCTGCTAAACGATTATTAATTGATTTTTAAATACCTTTGCGGGGGGGTTTTTTTTTGTATAGATATTTTAAGTAGTCATCTCATTAGACTGATAAATATATATATATCTATATACAAAAAGACTTGCATATATCCGATTGGATCACTAGATTACTCAGTTGCCATCATCATTCGGCACAAAATTTCAAAAAGTTCTCAAATTCAATATTTTACTGTTTATTGTTAGACTTATCTTGAAACAAGCTAACCCAATGTAACTTCATTCTGCTTAAAAAATTGGGTATAAAGGCGTTCAAGATCGAACTACTATGTCATTTAGTTAGCAGAAAATATATTAACGATTATTATAATTTTTCACTTTTATTATACTCCCATTAAAAAAAGATTTCTTTTTTTTGCAAGGGTATTTCGTTTTCGGCAATCCGAAATTTACTGTTGCAACTTGTCGCTAATTAATGTTTTTTGTTATTTGTTTGATTTTGAACACAGTCCTCCCGCTGGTGCTAATCAGTATGGTCCGTATGGAAATCGACCCTATAGTCAAGCGCCGCCCGGCGGGCCACAGCCACCAGCACAAGCCGTTGCGGGCGGACCACCAACTAGTGGAGCGCCAGTAGCACCACCAAATAGTGGTTATGTACCAACCACTCCCAACCAGCAGGATTACTACAGGCCGCCAGATCAAGTAAGTTGGACAATTTATAATGAAATAGCCAAGATTAAGCTAACATTTCTACATTTACAGAGTCCTCAGCCGCGACGACATCCTGACTTTATAAAAGATCCACAATCCTATCCCGGATACGCTGCGCGGCCTCAAATTTACGGTAAGCGCACTTTGGATAATACTTTAACCAAGTGTTAAGATTGATGAACATTTTGATTTTTTTTATTAGGTGGTTGGCAAGGCGGCAACCAGCAGTATCGTCCGCAATATCCCACAGCGTCAGCGCCACAATCGTGGGGCAATGGACCGCCACGAGGCGCTGCACCACCTGGGGGACCGCATGGTCCGCACGGCCAGCAGCAGCCAGGTGTGGCACAGTGGGAACAGCATCGTTATCCACCGCAACAGCCGCCTCCACCGCCGCAGCAACAACAGCCGCCCTACCAGCAGGCAGGACAGCCGCCTGGGCAGCCCCCACAGCAGCAGCAACAACAACAGCAGCAACAGCAGCAGCAACAACAGCAACAGCAGCAGCAGCAACAACAGCAGCAGCAGCAACAGCAGCCGGCACCACCACAATGGGCGCAAATCAATGCAGTTCAGGGGCCACCACCGGGAGCGAATATACCGCAGCCGGGCGCATCACTGCGTCCGCCAATGGGCGCCGCACAACAACAGCAGCAGCAGCAACAACAACAGCGCATGCCCAGCGGAGTCCCAGTGATGCCGCCACTGCAGCAGCCCGGTGGTCCGCCGGGTGCAGTGCCACAAGTGCCACACGGAGGTGTACCGCCAGCAGGTATGCCGCCGGTTGCCGGTGGCATGGTGAAGCCACCATATGCGATGCCACCGCCGTCGCAGGCGGGCGGCACCTCGCCCGGTGTGGTGGGCCCAATGGTAGTGGGCAATCCGCCCGGCGCCATGATACCGCAAAAGCAACCGCCCATCGTTGGACCGCAGCAGGGTATGCTGCAGCAGGTGCAACAGCAGCCGCAACACCAGCCGCCACACCAGCAGCTGGCCCCCAATCAGCAGCAGGTGCCACACCAGCAGCTGCCACCCAATCAGCAGCCGAACTATGCGCCGGTGCAAGTGCCGCCAGGTGCTGCAGGTGCACAACTGGTGAAGAAGGAGCTCATCTTTCCGCACGACAGTGTGGAGTCGACAACACCGATGCTCTATCGACGCAAACGCCTGACCAAAGTGGATGTCTGCCCCGTGGATCCGTGGCGAATATTTATGGCGATGCGTTCGGGCCTGCTGACGGAGTGCACCTGGGCATTGGATGTGCTTAATGTGCTGCTGTTTGACGACACCACCGTACAGTTCTTTGGCATATCGAATTTGCCGGGCCTGCTAACGCTGCTGCTGGAGCACTTCCAGAAGAATCTCGCCGAAATGTTCGACGAGCGTTGCGAGGATGCCACAAACAATGACGAAGCGGCCAATAACAATGATGACGATGCGGACAGCGGCACCGTCATGTCCCTGCAGATGGATGACAAACTGAATCAGCGACAGCATCAGCAGCGACAGGCGGCGACGCGCTGTGTGCGCAGCATCTGCAGCTATAATCGGAAGCGACACTATGAGAACATGGATGTGAAGCAGCAGCGGGAGGATTCCGATGATGCGGACGAGGGCATTGATCTGGGGCAGGTGCGCGTTCAGCCAAATCCCGAGGAGCGTTCGCTTCTGCTCTCGTTCACGCCCAATTATACGCTGGTGACGCGCAAAGGTGTCCCGGTCCGCATCCAGACTGCCGATCACGACATCTTTGTGGATGAACGCCAGAAGGCATGGGATATCGATACGAATAAATTGTATGAACAACTGGAGCCGGTGGGTAGCAATGCCTGGACATATGGCTTTACGGAACCGGATCCACTTGATGGCATCATCGATGTGTTTAAATCAGAGATTGTTAACATTCCATTTGCGCGTTACGTGCGCTCCTCCTCATCCTCCTCCTCCTACTCTTCGTACTCAAAGCACAAGGGCGGCAAACCCGAAATCGCACAGAAAACCACCAGCAACAGCAACAACAGCAGTAGCCACCTGCGGCCAGAGGATATATCGACGGTGCTGATCAAGCAGGAGGACACCACGAGCAGCAGCACCGAGGACAGCAGCCTACTCCAGCAGACGTACAACAAGAAACGACGACTCGTCAGCAGTAGTGGTGGAGGTGGTGGTGACACCAAGAAATCCAAACTGGGCGACGATGAATTCGCCCAGCCCACGGTGGAGGTGAAAAAGGAAGCGCCCGATGGTGATAATCTGAACGTGGATAGTGATTGTCGTGCCATCGATATGGAAATTGAATCGCCGCAACAGCAGCAGCGACTCACGAATGGAGTCGCCTCGCAGCCGAAGGGATTCGATCCGAAGTCAACGGTGCGCGATGTGGCGCAAGTGTTGCAACGTCGTCGCGATTCCAGCTATGAGGATGAGTGCTATACGCGCGACGAGGCCTCACTGTATCTGGTGAATGATAGCCAGGACTCGTTGGCCCGCCGCTGCATCGCCCTCTCGAATATCTTTCGCAATCTGACCTTTGTGCCCGGCAACGAAACGGTGCTGGCGAAATCGACCAGATTTCTGGCGGTCCTCGGACGCCTGCTGCTCCTCAATCACGATCATTTGCGGCGCACGCCCAAGACGCGCAACTATGACAGGGAGGAGGACACAGACTTCACCGACTCGTGCAGCTCGCTGCAGGGCGAGCGGGAATGGTGGTGGGAATACTTGATAACCATACGCGAGAATATGCTGGTGGCCATGGCGAATATCGCTGGACACTTGGAGCTGTCACGCTACGATGAATTGATTGCCCGTCCACTCATCGATGGCCTGCTCCATTGGGCGGTCTGTCCCAGTGCGCACGGCCAGGATCCGTTTCCGTCGTGCGGTCCCCATTCGGCGCTATCGCCGCAACGTCTCGCCCTCGAGGCACTGTGCAAGCTGTGCGTGACCGATGCGAATGTAGATTTGGTGATAGCGACGCCGCCGTTCTCGCGACTGGAGAAATTGTGTGCGGTGCTGACGCGTCACTTGTGCCGCAACGAGGATCAGGTGTTGCGTGAATTCTCCGTCAATTTGCTGCATTATCTGGCCGCGGCAGACAGTGCAATGGCCCGAACGGTGGCCCTACAATCGCCGTGCATCTCGTATCTGGTGGCATTCATTGAGCAGGCGGAGCAAACGGCGCTGGGCGTTGCCAATCAGCATGGCATCAATTATCTGCGCGAGAATCCCGACTCGATGGGCACCAGCCTGGATATGTTGCGACGAGCAGCTGGCACCTTGCTTCATTTGGCCAAGCATCCCGACAATCGTTCGCTGTTCATGCAACAGGAGCAGCGTCTGCTTGGCCTGGTCATGTCGCACATACTGGACCAGCAGGTGGCATTGATTATATCGCGGGTGCTCTATCAAGTGTCTCGTGGCACTGGACCAATGCATTCGGTTGAATACAGATTGCTGCAGCAGCGACAACAGCAACAGCAGCAACAACAACACCAGCAGCAGCAACAACAACAGCAGCAGCAGCAACAACAGCGGCCCAGTTCGGCGACAACAACAATAACAGCTGAGAAGCAGCAAAGTGCGTCCATAAGAACTGAACCCGAACAATCATTGGATGTAAAAGCTTGCAGTGCTAATGCAGCTGCCACAAACGCAACAACAACAACAACAGCAGCAGCGGCGGCAACAGCAACAACCACAACAACAAACGCTGTTATGAACGACGACAACAGCAATAGCAGTCAACAATTGCCACCGGCTGCCACATTCAACGATGTAAGCAACAGCAGCACGAACAGCAGTAGTTGCGGCACAGTCAGCAGCAATCAGACAAACAGCAGCAGCATGGGCAGCAGCAGTCAGACGGCAACGCTAAACAATTTGATAACGCCGAGCGAACAGCAGCAACAGCAGCAGCAGCAAGTGGTTAAAATGTCAACTGCCTCCCCCTCGTCAGCGACGTCATCTTCCGCATTGACAGCGAACACGTTGAGCAACATAAATGCAGCAGCAGCCACATCGAATTCAACACAACAACAACAAGCAACAGCACAACAGCAGCAGGCGGCGGCGGCGGCGGCGGCAGCAGCAGCAGCAGCGGTGGCACAACAAACGGCTGCACCACCGCCAACAAACGCGAATACAACCGCCGCCGTTGCGTAGTATACAACAATGCTGCCAGCAACGTCTTATTATTGGCAACGTGATGAAATTTGCAAAAGAAACTAAAATCCAACAAAATAACGAAAACATTGAAGTGAATGCGTACAATGGATGTGGAGATGGATATAGATATGGATATAGATATGGATATAGATATGGATATGGATATGGATATGGATATATGCATATGTTGTATATCAAATCTTGTAAATTAACAAAAACACAAAACTGAATAAGGGATACGATGATGATGATGAAGATGAAGATGATGATGACAACATTGTTGGTGCGTCTTTTAAAGCGAATCACTTATGTACTATGTAGCATAGCCACAAATTGTATATGCTATAAGTAATATTATTCTTGACATTCATAAATCATCAGGAATATTAAGAACAACAACAACAAGATGAAGAACGACAAAATCAACACCATGGCCAACTAAAAAACAATTGGCCACAACACAAACACACACACACACACACAATAACTGTATATTTTTTCACTCAAATCTATAGTTAATATATAAATATATATATATATATATATATATATATATAAATCATATATAAAAAAGAAAAATCAACTGCGCATCAGAAAATATGAACACAGAAAATTATGGTCTGGTAGGAGGCCCCATTTCAAATTTTAGCAATAAATTTCCAATGTCAAAACTTAAGGCAGAAGGTTTAGTTGCATACAAAAAACAGATGCATGCATAAAAAATAAGCACACAACATACTTATGTATTAAATTTAATAAACAACAAACAAATAACTAAAAAAAAACAAAAACCTAATATACACACATATGCATACGATATATATATATATATTATATATATATACATACATATATATATGTGCAAAGATATATATATATATATATGTATATACATATTAACATAAAAAAAAAACAAAAAAACAAAAGAAAACCAGAAAGATAACGAATTATGTGTGTTAAATTAAACATATACATATAGAGGTTAGTTTTTAAACAAAATTCTAAAATATAATACTTATAATAAATATTATTATTACAAATATGTCATATGAAGTCATATATAGTGAACATAAAACCTTAAACCGTCTGCATATATGCGTGTATATGCAAACCGATAAGATGAACTCTATGTAATACAATTAAATGGATATTTATGTGGACAAATTGAAATGCAGAAAATTGTAACACACACACACATATACCCACAGACACTCATACATTAAAAAACAAAAAAGCAACCACAACAACAACAACAACAAAATGAAAAACAAACTAAAATTGTACATACTTAACTATTTTGTAAATTGTATCCTGTATTTTTGTTTTCGCAATTGTCATTTCGTATTATATATGAGAGAATGTGTGTGTGAATTGTTGACGAACGATTCAAAAACTCATTGAATAATGTGCGTAAACATTTGTTTTATTTTCATTCTATTTTTTTTTTTTTGGTTTGTTGGCAAAAACACACAATGCACAAAAAAAGAGAAAAAGAAAAGTAAAGCAAAACAAAAAAAAAAGAAAAAGAAAAAGAAAAGCAAAACCGATATATGCGAAATGCGAGCACTTAATGTTGTAATTTTTTATGTTGTTTGTATTATTTACTGAAGTGCTGCTGGAACAAGGTTTAATTTTACATTAAACATAATTTAGGCGTAAATGACAAGCTTAACTCATAAGTTTTTATCTTAATTCTTAATTTAAAATATTCAATCTTAACGAAAATACAGTACATAAAAAGCTAGAAAAGAATACGAACTAAGCTATATAGAAGCACGCAAAATTAACTAAACATGCTTTATATCACAAAGGCGTGAAGAAGAAACAACCAATAGAAAACAACAAACACACAACAAAACAAACAAATAAGAAGAAACAATTGCAAAAAACAAAAACAAAAATCATTGAGCACCTGAAAATGGACATGTGCGAAATGTTGTAAAACTTATTTTGATGCATATGCAATTAAAGCTCTTAGAATACATGGCAATATTACAAAATGGACTGCTGTTTAAAAAAAAAAAATAAAAGTAAAACAAAAATATATAAAGTCAAGTAGACTGGGCTAGTTTAGCGAGCCCAATATACTTACAAAACATATGTATGTCATGTCGATCAACAGGAATACAAGGATCAGTTGAAGCCCTAAAGATAAACGTTAATTTATGTAGTTGTTTTCCAAAACACAAATATGACTCAACATCTCGATATCGATATATTTACTTGTAGTTATTAGTGTATAATTTTGCTAGGATGTAAATGTATGTCCCTCAAACTTAATTTAATTATTTAATTAATATACATACATATATAATATACAATAGAGCGTTTTTCTATCAGTCTAAGTGGATTTATTCTTGCATTCCTAATTTTTTATTGTAGATCACGAATTTGCTTACACAGTCTCCTGCAAATGTACACCGCAATGTGTTTCCAAACCAATCCAATTTTGTGTAGGACACAAATAAATTTAGTTATAATTTATGGTTCATATTTGGAATGATTAAATCAGCAAACTGAAGTATAAATTACAAACAAAAGAGAAACTTAAGCCGATTAAATTTGAATTCAAAAGGTAAGGTCAATGAACGTATCGATATGAATAATCGGAATAGCTTGTTTATATTGTGAATGGTCAACATAGGAGAAAGACACTTTGAGAACATAAAATTATTACGCTGGAGAATTCATAGAGGTAAAGTATTTTTGCAGACGTCGCAGCTGTGACGCTCAAGAAAAAACAAACCGTTACATTTTTTGGTTTTAATAAGCACTTTTTTTTTGGTAAAAATAAGCACATTTTGATTAATGGCGAAAAAGCGGCTACACCAGTTTTCAAAACGCGGGCACACTGAAAATAACAAGCAACATCGATAGCATAAAATCGATTAGCGAATCAGTCTTATCAGAATTTTCTCTGCAAAAGTGGGTGTGTACTGCTTCACTTAGTTAACAATATAAATTTTCTTGAAATTTCAACGGTAAATGACATGCAAAAGTCGCATTAAATTGTTAATAAATATGTATATACCTGTCGCCATAATAAAATTGTTTGAATTATTGACGTTTTAAGTGAAGATTATTCTGCTGAAGTCAACTAACATATTCGCTACATACATACACAGTTTTGTGTATTGAGCTATGTAAATATGAATATTGAAAACTGTATTACCCTGTAATTTATTAGATACGTGTGCGTAGATATATACTAACATATGTATGTATTTATGTGAATATTTTTTTACTTGTGTGTGAATTTTTGGCGAAAATGTAATAATATTTTATTGCAAGTATTTATTGATTCAACAAAAGCGGAAAGCAGTATTACTGTTTATGGATTTACAACTGTGCAATTTTACCGTATATGTTTAAATGTATATGTGTTTGGCACGCATATTTAATAAGAGAAACTATTTGTTGATTCCCCAACCAGGTTGCAGTTAGGATACTGACAATAATTCAATAGAGAAAAAACTCAGCCGATGACGTAGTCGTAGGCCTGAAATGGGGTCGGCATTCATCAAGTACTTGAAAAGCCGATTATCATTCAAGCATATTAACATAACAGTAGTCGAAATGCTTCTTCCTGCCCCACAAATATAATATGCATGAAATATACCATTCACCAAATGGTCTACACTATATCGTTGCTCTTTTCTAAATATATGTGTTTTTTTTAATATACAAAGCACCGCATCAGAGCCCACAAAGTTCAATGCTCGCTTGCGTGTTTACTCCCATAGTCGTATTCGTATTTTGATGACGCTTGTAGTTAGAGACTTGAACACACACACACACACATGTGTGCTTTTATGAGTGTGCAAATAACAAACATACTTACATAGATTTAAGCTGTCTGCGTTTGCGACCTACGAATAGTTATTTGTGTCAGTTTAATTTATATGTGGTTTTCATGCAAATGGAGAACACTGTTTGAGTTAACTGACTAACTGTCTGCCAGCTAGTTTCCTTTTATGACGTAATCAAATATAGTCTTGCTTGTCTTGCCAGCCATAAAGGGGCACATGACAATAAACTGCTGTGTGTGAAAATTGTTGATCGCTTTTACAGTATCGATTTTGGATATAAAACCACTCGCCAGTTTGTCTGGACGAAAGTGCATTTTCAATGTGATGCACAAGAAATCAATTAATACGGGTTTTAGCCTAATTCGAGTAATCCGCGCCCAGGGTTGAAAAAACGGGTGAAAATATGTTGAATGCAATTTATTTAGTGATTTTCACTTGCTTTCAGCTTAAAGAAAAAGTGATAGAAAAAATAAATAAATATATATTCAACAAATTTCTTTTAGTTACCTAATTCCACAAAATAATGATTAACAATTTACCAATTGCAGAACTAGCTGTTTTTGAAACAAAATGTCAACCAGCCCAAAGCCAGTAAAAAAAGTGCCTATTCACTTACAAAGCGCCCAGAATCGCGTTTACATTAAAAACGGCGAAATCGTCAATCATGATAAGAGCTTCAAGGCGGACGTTTACATTGAGGATGGCGTCATTAAGTATGACTCTAAGAAACCTATAAAAAATAAATTGTCATTTAATTTCATTTGATTTGCTGCAGATTCGTTGGATCTGCTAGCGATATAACTATTCCGGGAGGCGTACGTACCATCGATGCAACGGGCAGGATGATAATACCAGGTGGCATCGATCCCCATACACATCTGCAGTGTCCATTTGGTGATACGGTTACCGTCGATGAGTAAGTTAACGAATTGTTCATCTTTTTTTTTGTTTATAGTAAAAGATTTAATTTTTTGTTGACAGCTTTTATCGTGGGACAAAAGCAGCTGTTGCCGGTGGCACGACTATGATAAGTATGATTCATTTGAAATGTTCTCGTTTTGAATACTAATGTGTACATTTTCTGTTGATATTAGTTGATTGTGTGCTGCCCAAAAAACACGAGTCAATGATCGAGGCCTACGACAAGTGGCGCAGCTGGGCGGATCCTAAGGTATGTTGTGACTATGCTCTCCATGTGGCCATCACCTGGTGGTCCAAGTCGGTGTCCGAGGAGATTGGCATACTTTGCAAAGAGCTGGGCGTCAACTCGCTGAAAATGTATATGGCCTATAAGGATCTCTATATGCTAAACGATGCTGATCTTTTGGATGTCTTCGAGCGAATTCGGAGCCTAAATGGTGTCGCAATGGTAAGCTAAACACATAGTAAATGCCTCTCTGTTGCAACAAGATTAATTACCCATCTTCATTGTGCCAGGTTCATGCTGAGAATGGTGATATTATAGCCAAAAATACAAAGAGCTTGTTGGCCGAGGGCATTTGCGGTCCCGAAGGACACGAACTGTCGCGCCAGGAGGAGGTCGAGGCGGAGGCAGTGCATCGCGCCTGCATTTTGGCCCACCAGGTTAGTGGAAACACAGAAACAAAAACAAAAAAAAACCAAATCAATAAATCAATCCAAAGTTGTATAAAACCAAAGCTCGTGGGATTTTGGGCAATGTTGCAATATGTATACAAATGTACATACATACATACATTAATACATATATTCAATGTAACTATAATTTGTTTATGTTTTTGATTTGTTATTATTTCCATTATGTATGATGCACCCTTTGTACATAAGATAAGATTGTATGCGGTATGTGGCACTTGATATAACTCCAATAAATATAAATCCTGATTGATGCTGATGCACTTGCACACAATAATCACAATGCTCGATTGAGGCTTATCAATAAATCAAGCCCCCAAGTCGAAGCCAGCCGAGTTCCCGATCAAACTACTGGCGATGTAAGTAAGTTAGACACTGGCTAACAAGTAGTCCTACTCTATTATCGCCCAATAACAACTCTGGTTAAGTTCGTTCCTAACACCTATAATCATCAAACGTCCAACAATTGGCTTGACTTTTAGTTTTTAGTGCAACACAACTGCATGAACTTGTATTAATTATTATCGTGTAAAACCTAGATGAAGACACCGCTATACGTTGCCGGCGTAACCAGCAAATCCTCCGCTGAGCTCGTGGGTCGCGCCCGTCGCAGTGGCTACTCGGTGTTCGGTGAAACTCTGGCCAGCTCCATTGGGCGGAGTATGAGCAGTGTTCGCAAGCCAGAACGCGTTTATTACATTACTAGTCCACCAATTCGTATGTCTGCCGAAACGCCCAGGCAATTGATGAAATCCCTGGCATAGTAAGTATATATTTATATATATATATAATTGTTTATTAATTTACACAATTTTCTATTTGTTGTTACAGCGATGATCTGCAGGTCACTGGCAGCGACAACTGTACGTACAACAAGAAACAAAAGGAGATGGGCTTGAAGGACTTTACCAAAATTCCAAATGGCGTTAATGGTGCCGA
This sequence comes from Drosophila seclusa, assembly GCA_035043575.1. Lineage (NCBI taxonomy): Eukaryota > Metazoa > Arthropoda > Insecta > Diptera > Drosophilidae > Drosophila > Drosophila seclusa. The sequence goes on along the minus strand of JAWNMX010000043.1, from coordinate 3,376,520 downwards.
GGATCGCATGTCGGTGGTGTGGGAAAAGGGGGTCCAACAGGGTCTACTCGATCCGTGCAGATTTGTTGCTGTAACTAGCACAAATGCGGCAAAAATATTCAATATCTACCCACAAAAAGGTAGAATCGGTAAGTTGACAGCTTAAATAAATGGATTACGAATAGAGAGTATAACTTCCTTCAAATAAATAATGAATAATATTTTAGCTGTTGGCTCGGATGCTGATATCGTCATATGGAATCCACTGGCTACGCGCACCATCTCCAAGGATACCCATCAGCATGCATGCGATTTGAATATTTTCGAGGGCATGACCGTGCATGGTGTGCCCGAAATCGTAATGGTGCGTGGACGTATCTGTGCCGAGAATGGAACAATTCGCGTTGCCGAAGGCCATGGACGGTTCATACCGATGCCAGTGCGTCCGCCATTTGTGTATGACATTATTGAGGGTAAGGTACAATCATCCGAGGAGCAGCAGCAGCAGCAGCATCAACACGAGGAGCATCACAATGGCAATTTGATCAAAAAGTTTGCTGAACTGGATATCCTCATACCAGCACCGGAACCGCTTGCTGAAATGCTCGCTGGCAATTTACCAATGCCGGCGGAAGGTTCCATTTGCAGCACACCCTCGGTGCGTGGCCGTGTTGATGGCAAACGAGATATGCAGGAATCATCTTTCTCGATTAGCCGTGAGTTGCACTTATCTATTTAATTTTATTCAGCTTTTATTGTGTCCATTTTTTTGTACGATATTCAGAGGAATTGGACAGATCCGGTGTTCGTGCTTGCATTAAAGTTAAGAATCCGCCTGGTGGGAAATCCTCTGGATTTTGGTAAAGAAAAAACCAAACAGAAAACGAGAAAAAAAAAAAACATCTTATCGACGCTTTAAGATACATAATAATCGCACAAAGCGGTCTTCATCAGGCAGAATCTGCGCTCATTTAAAGTAAGATTTATATATCCACAAAATAAGATTCATATAGCCACAAATTAATTATCTTCGCTATTTATATTAAATGTTTTCCATTGATTAGCTTAATTTAATCACATTTACATATATATTTATGTAAATATATAGCAGAATATTGTTTAAATCACGGGATGTCATCAATGTCCTTAAAGAAGTACCAGTGAACACTCTGAACAAAATCAAAAATTCTTTTTTTCAGCTAAATACAATACAAACAAATAGATACACCCCCTCTCCCCACCCCAATTATTATGTTTTTTCGTATTTCTAAAATGAAATTAAACAATTTTTATTGATTTAATGTTACGTTGTAGGTATGCACTCTTTATTTTTAAAAATTATGATTGACAAACTATGCAAAATTAAATGTTTCATTATATATTAACTCAATATAAGTAATATAATACACAGTTATTTATGCTGAATATATATAATTACATTTGTTTTTATTTTATTTTAACAATATACATATATCATGCCTGTTGCAAATAAAATACACCTATAACTGTCTAAACAGATAAATTGCGAAAAATATCTAACTCCAAATAAATTCAGAGCAATTAGGTAATCTATAAATGTGTACTCAAAAAAAGTTCATCTGTATAATTGGGTAATTTAAAATTGAATTAATAATTTAATGTAATCGAATTGATTAACTTACAAGAGGTAAAATACAATTTATTGGTTTTGCCTGTCTGCCTTTCATCTATATAATTACATTTTGTTAAAGCAAAACAGTATTAATAATCATTATAAAAGTCATACAAATAAACACACTAATCAGCTAAAATCTGTTAATTTAATCGTTTTGAGTCTGTTGTGGTGCTTTGAGAAAACGAGAAAAAAAAAATATGTATGGAGAGACAAATTGTACTGCTTAATGGATAGTTTCACTTCTGTATTGGCTTAAACACTAAAAATCATTCGGAGTATACTCTAAATTGGACTTAACAACTAAACTTCAATAGCAATGACAATTTATGTATTTGCGCTTTACGGGCGGCGATTGTGATTGATGGAGGCGTAGGAATGCATGCGGCCGTTGAACGAAATTGCGTGGTTTGTGAAGAATACGCTGTGTCACAAATAAATTCGATATAATTAATTTGAGATTTTCAAATTGTATGATAGATAGATATTCACCTCCCCTAACTCCACTCCTACGTTTGCTTATAGCTTCTTTAAATATGCGGCACATTTGACAGCACTGCTTACTTGCCCCGTATTCAGCAGACTTAACTTCTTGTGCTTAGCGCGGAACTTCCTCACGTAGGCATCAATCAAATTTTTGATTTTGTGTGGATTTATTTCACCGGACCGACTGTGACAGATCTGTAAATAAATAAAATGTCATATTGGATTATTGTTTTATATATATGGTGAGGAACACATACCTTCGGTACAGCCCGTCGCATAATATCTTTGTAATCTTCTTTCGAGATCACTTTCTTATTGAAATGTGGTTTCAACACTAATTTCACTTCCTCAACAACTCGTTCCTGGCGATTCAGTTTGCGTATAAACTGCAACAGAGATCATTGCATAAGTTTCTATGAAACACAAGTTTGATTTATTACTATTCACTCACCCGATCTTTGACTTGCAAATCGACTGCTGAATTGGGCACATCGTCATAGAGTTTACCGTGCTCCTCGTTTGATTTGGTGCCTGCAATCACAATGTATAATTGATTAACATGTTTTATATCATAGAAACCAATCAATGTTTGAGAAACGGCAAACAGGCGAAAAGTCTAAGAATAAGGCTTAAGCTAAAGATAAAGACCAACTAGAAAATACTTTGAAAACCCATACAAGAGGAGATAAGCTTCGTCAACATAAAAGATATTTTCGTTCAAAAATGAGCATGCTATAGAAATATGCTTATATACCAAATATCAAGACTATATATATCTAGTTTGTCCTTCATATTAAAATGATATATTAGTTATAGAGTCCAAAGTGTTATCCTTCTGCATTTTATATGAAATATCTTATATTATGTATCCATTAATATTCAGTAATACTAAAAGTTACTAAATTATTGCGATTCAGTAGTTGCTTTAGATAGAGAGGAGAGAGGAGGAAGTGTAACCCACCTTTGTTTTTCGATTTGCGTTCGTTTTTATTATTTGCACGCTGCTGTTTCCTTCCCGTCGAGCTGTTGAAGCGCGATGATATTCGATGACCAACCGGCGGAGAGCTGCTGCCAAATAGATTGTCAAACATTTCTGCTTTGCCGCCGCCAGCAGCGCCTGCCTTCGTCGTCCGACCACGTATTGAACCGATTGCATTGCCATCTGGGGGCGGTTCAAACAGATCCTCGTAGTCCGCCGAGCCCGGCGAATACGGACTTTCGATTTCCATGTTGAACGAATCGTCCAGAATGGTTGTGGGCACAGCAGTGTTGCCATTGCGCATGTTGTTGCCGCCACTGCTCGCCGACACATTGGCAATGCCACTGCTACTGCTGGCGACGCTGCCACCGGCCTTGGGCAGCTTTCTGACCAGCGTCGTTGTCGTCGGACTAGATATCGATGGTATGTGCTGGGATGAGGAGACTACGGTGCTGCTGCTCGTGAGCAGCACGTTCGAGAGCACCGTAATTGCATTGGAGCAATCGACGGGTTTGTCTTCCGCATTGGAGGACGCCGTCAGAGATGTGCTCATCGTGGTGCTGCTGCTCAGATACTGCGATGAGGTTGCCACATCGCAAGCTTTGCTCGCCAACTCCTGTTGTATGCTGCTGGTGGTGGTGCTGCTGTTGCTCGGCTTGCTCATCAGCGCCATGACCAGGTCGACGGGATTAATGCTGACATTATTGGCGTTCGATTGGCTCGTCGCATTGCTGACGCTCGACAAAGTGGGTGTGCCCAGACTAACATCGGCCAAGTCATCGCTGCTGTTGTGACTGTTGTGCTGTTTCTGTTGTGCATCGAGTATCTCCACACCGACGCCCACACCCACACCCACACCGACACCACCCACACCAGCACCAGCACCCACCGCACCACCGCTAGACTCGAGGCTCTGCGCTGGGTTCGGTGTGGGCGAGCGTGGCGAGAGTGAGGGTGACTTGGTTGGCTCAAACGGATCGTAGGCATCGGGCGAACATGGTCCCGATTCGGGTGGCGTATTTGGTCCAATTTTCTGGCCCTCATTCGGATGAAGGGCGGGCGTCGCATGCAGATGTGGTTCGTTGTCCACGTTGCTGCTACTGCGCATCGAGCATACTGTTTCCAGCTCATCGGCCGAATGGATATCGTCGGCATCATCGTGTAACGGATTATTGCGCACCTTATGCTGCTTCTTGGCGGGGAGATTGAATTTCACCAGATGCGGTTCGGGCGGCGTTTTCGGCCCGGTTGTCTGCGTTATTGCTTCGTAGGATGTCTCCAGTATCGTATCCATGCAGTTCGCTGGCGGCGTCTTCTCACGCTGTCCATTGTCGCGCATCTCGCGTTCATGATCTGTGGCCGAGACGGCGCTGCTGCGTCGACGTTCGCGTCGCAATTGCAATAGTTGATTGTCGGTGGCATCCTCGCTGTCCGTCAGAACAATCACATCGGCCGGCTCCTGATGCACCTGGAACGGCGAACGCTCCAGATCAATGATAGCCACCGGCTTTGCGTCCAGTTTCTTGCGCTTGCGTTTCGACTTCTTGCCACTGCTGTTGGTCAGGCGATCAATCGAGGTGCGCCGATTGCCGAGGAACTCATCCCGTGACGCTGGCAATGTGACAACGGTTTGCTGCTGTGCCGCCGTGCACGACGAGGAGGTGGCGGATGCCGCCAAAGCGTTCGCCTCCTTGTTGAAACTGACACTGACCAGTATATTGTTGCCCGAGGCGAAGATCTCCTTGGAGGGCAGTGGTTCCGGTGTCATCGTATGGCGTTTGCGCTTCTTCTCCTTGCGCTGCTGTTTGTCCAGTGGTTTCTTGTTCTTGCTCTTCTTGCTCTTGTCCCGCTTGGGCTTCAGTTTCTTGGTCGCCAGCGGCGTCAGACTGCGAAGCGAGTGAGCAGCATGCGCGTGGCTGTGACTGTGGCCGTGGACATGACCGTGAGTATGGGGCATCTGACTGTAGTGGGCACCGGGCGCCAGTGGCGATAACAACGGTGGCGTCCACGACGCAGGCTTCTCACCACCACCAGTTCCAGCGCCGCTGCCGCCCGCAGCGGTTTCGTGCATGAAATTCAAACGATCCGCCGATAGACTCGGCGTCGGCGACGGTGACCAGTGTGAGGCGGCTGCCTTCTTTGATTTCTTGCCCAGTTGCGGTCCCAGAAAATCATCGGCATCAGCGAACGGATCACGCTGGCGGGAGATGCGACGTTGTCTTGCCGCAATTGGACTGCTGCTGGTGGGACGCTTTTTAGTCTTCTTCTTCTTCTCGGCCTTCTTTTTCTTCTTCTTCGGGCGCGGACTCTTCGAGCGACTGCGACTGCGACTCAAGCGTGGAGTATAACGCGGGGAATAGCCAGGCGAGTGTTGTTTGGTGCCCAGCTGCAAATTTCGATTGCCATTGAGACGCGCCGGCGTATTCGACCGGGATCTCAATGAAATCGAGCTATGCGGACTACTACGATGTGCCTGCCCAACTGCAGATGATGCTCCGGCTCCTCCGCCGGCTGCTGATTGTGGATTAATTGGTGAATGTTCGTATCGTCGGACGACGGGCGATATGGATCGTCGATGTTGTTGTTGCTGCTGCTGCTGCTGGTGATGATGGTGCTGATGGTGTTGATGTTGATGCCGCACAGCGCCAGGCGGCGGCGTCGGCGACATGCTAAAGCTGCGCAAACGTCGCGCACCTGATGCGGAACGTGTCCGCGACCGAGTGGAGCTGTGTGAGAAGCTGCGCGGCGAATGCTGCTGCCGGTGCTCGTAGCTGATGGACCGACTGCGTCCAGCTCGCGCCGCATCCCGACCATAGCGATCCTTGTGCTGATGCCGCGACGCATTGCTTACGACATGCCGCACATCGTAGCGCGGCAACTCCCGCCGTTTGGGTCGCTGATACTGCGCCTGCATGTAAGGTTGATGCGGCTGCTGCTGCTGTTGCTGCTGATGGGAATAATGCTGCTGGTGATGTGGCTGTTGCTGTTGATAGTGCTGCTGCGGCTGTTGCTGCTGGTAGCTTCGCTGTTGCTGAAATGGCTGATTGCGTACGTTGAAACGCTGACCAGTGCTGCCAGCACCACCGGTGGCACCGCCGCCACGACTACGTCCAAATCCTCCACCTCGAGCATAATCGCGAGACCTAAATGAGCCCCGCTGCCGTCCGTGCGAGTTGCTCCTCGAACGGGAGTTGCTTCTCGAGCGGCTTTGACGACCGCGACGTGGACGAAGTGGCGAGGATCGGCTGACAGTGCGACTCCGACTGCGACTGCGACTGCGAGTCCGATTGCGTTGTTGTTGGGGAGGAGTGCGATTCAGACTGCGATTGCGACTACGATTGGGAGTGCGAGTCCGAGTTCGACTTCGACTGCTTCGCGAGCGACTCCTTGAGTGGGGGGAGCGACGGGAACGACTGCGCTTGTTGTGCTGCTGCTGTTTGTCGCTGCGATAATTGCGATCCTTGCGTCGCTTTCCCACCTTCTTGAATGTCTCGGCATTCTCCTTGCCACGCTTGGAGCTGCGCTTCGATTTGTTTGCGCTGCTATCGCCATGACGGCTGCGACTGCGTCGCTTCGATTCGGGCTCATTTGTTAGATCCTCGTCCTCGGATATTTGTTCGGTGCTTATGCGAGCCGCATGCTCCACATCTTCATTCCGTTGCTGGTCATTGCCATTATCGTTGTCATCATCGTCATCGTTGTCCGATTTTTTCTCACCACTCTGCTTTTGCTTTTCCCCATCATCAGACGCAGCAGCTGTTGCTGCCGCTGCTGCCTTATCCTTTCGTTTTTTTGCTGCCGCCGCGGCATCCTCCTCCAAGGTCTTCTCATCCAAGCAGGGCGTATATGAACGTTCTGGCTCGGATTCGCTGTTCGAGGGCTTTGTGGTCGTTTTCTTTGCCACCGTAGCCACTGTACCCGCCGCCCCCTCGGGTGTTTTCTCAACGAGCGCCTTTTCAAACTCCTTAGGTCGGTCAATTTCCAATTCCTCCCAATCGCTGTCATCGTAGAGTTCCAAGACACCTTTGCTTTTGTGCACGGTGCGGCTATCCTTGTTGATGGGACTTGGAGTGCTGGTCGATTTTGTCTCATCATCATCAGCAGCATCAGCATCAGCACTGGGCTCTTTCGTTGGCGAGCTGACTGCGGGCTTATCATCATTATCCTCTTTGCATTCATCGGCAGCATCCCCAGTATCCCGCTTTGGCTTGGATTGAGCTTTACGTTCGCTGCTATCGTCCTCGGGCTCATCGGTTGGATTTTCGGGTTCGTATAGATCGGCGCCGGCATTGATGGAGAGAGAACGAGGAGGAGCCGCCACTGCTTCGGTTGGGGGATCTGGTGGCAATGGTATGTCATCATCATCGTCTAATTGCACTAAATCTTCATTCATTTCGTCGTCGTCCTGAGTAAGTAAAATATTGGTAAAATTGAAAGAAAGAAAATAACACATCACGGTTAGTATGCCAAAGATTCTCCACATTTCAATAGCAGCTACAATACAGGCATAAGGACTAATGTACGCTTGAATTATACCCTGTAGCCATTAGAAACGGGTATTTTGGGATGGTTTAATCAATTTTTGCAAATTTATGCAGCGGGAATGAAATATTTATTTCACCATTCCAGAAAATACTATGCACATTTATATATTCTTGATCAGTTCGGTCGGTCTGAATCTTAATCGAATCTTAATTGATCAGATTAGATTTTCAATTCGATCAGTTTCGATATCGAACTAAAATTATGTTACTATTTGAGAACTACCCTGCTTACCCTAAATCAATAAGAATAGATTCCCAAATCATTTTACAAAGCTTTTTTCCACGCGATTCGTATCAGTTTGAGTCTTCTTCTTTTTCCATATCAGCTAATTAAAATAAGTTTCTTTTTTAATATGTGCATCATCCCCACGGCTTCTTCTAAAAATTAAATATTGTAGTAACTTTTGTTTATGTATTTTCACCGTTACCTAATGAAAAAAAATCGAAAACTACAATTTTGCGGTAATATTTGTTTTTCTCGAAAGCGAAATTCGGTAGTAGTAAAGTTTAGAGAAATAAAAATAATATCTAAATAAATCAGATATCATTTATACCGAACTTATATCGAACTTATTATCAAAATTATTTTGAAAACCGCAAAGATAATTTTGAAAAATGTGTGTTCAGCTTAAATAATGCAAAAAGAGTTTCATTCAGACGGACATATCGCAAGAGTAAATATACTATGTTTTCCTTTGATAACAGTGTACAATTTCCAATCAAAATACACACTTAATTTATAAAAGAACCAATGCTGTCAGCTACTTTACAAAATTCTTGTTAAAAATTAATAACAACCATGACAGATATATGCTCAAAAATCGAGCATTTGAATAGTATTTGAAATTCAGTCGAACAAATTTAATTAGTTATTTAACGATGAGGATGAATGGGAGTAGAGAGAACAAATATTATTCGAGTTATTCTACAGGTCAACTAAGTACATAAACGGCTCAGAGTAAGCATAAGCTTCAATAATTAAAGATCGTCAAATTAAAACTAAATAAATATTTGCCATTTCTCAAACAGTAGATACTATATATATTTTCAGATCCCATTAATTACCTTATCGGAGCTCCTGGCTTCTGGTTGGGGTTGCGCGAATAGTTCGGTGGCAACCGCTTGCGATTCCTGTGAGTATATTGAGAAATTCGGGCAATTGTCATCGTCGTCGTCGTGATCCTCTTTGTCAGCAGTATTTGTTTTGTTCCCATAGTCGGTGTTTAGCTTAAACAGAGAACTATTCCAAGATAAGCTGGGCGGCGGAGCCGGTGGCGGTGGCACAGTTAAAACCGGTGGCATTGATAGCCGTGCACCCAAAACTGGGGCATTAATCGGCGCAGGCAGACCAGCGAAAAGTTGTCTCTGTGCCGCTTGCTGCTGCTGTTGCGGAGGAATGAGAAAGCTGCTTCTACTGGGGCCACCTGGCGATGGAGTTGCACCGCTGGAATATTCTGATTGGCGGGTTGTCTGCTGAAGATTTCGATTGCGTTGTTGTTGCTGCTGTTGTTGTGGATTGGGTGAATTGAAGCGTATGTTGAAGGGCGTAAAATTTGTGTTTGTGGGCGCGTTGTTGTTGCTATTGAAGCTTGGACTATTAAAACTGTTCTCGGCAGCATTATTATTATCACGCTGATAGGGATTAGCACCGCCACCAGCACTACCCGAACCAGCTGAGCCAGCTTCACCGCCCCCGCCTCGATAGCTGCTGTTATTGCTATTGTTGCTGTAGCGATTGTTGTAGTTGCCACCAGCAGCAGCACCACCACGACCAAAATTGGGCGTTGCACCACCGCGCTGATAGAGCGGTGCCTCTGTGATATGTGTGGCTGTGTCCTTAGCTTGCTTTGCCGGCAAATCGAGTGTGCCATCGGCATTGATGTGAACATCGCTCAGATTACGCGACGCATTGTGCCAACGATCCTGCAGCTCCATTATGCTGGACAGAATATCACTTGTCGCCGTTGCCGGCGTCGTCGCCATCGACGTCGACGCACTCGCTGTTCTTGCTTTACCCAGTAGCAAAGCTTTACGCTGACGCGTCGCACCAATGCGTGGCATGCGTATCGCTGTTTGAACTGCTGTCGCAGCTGCAGCACCATCGCCATCGCCGTGAAGGGCACCACTGGCATCATCGCTGTCAGAGAAATAATCCAAATCGTTGCGATTACCAAAGAGCGTAAAACTGGAAGCACTGCCGCCGCCCAAATGCATCCGATGTACTTCGTCCCGTTTGACGCCCAACTGCTCAGCCAACCGTTGGCTGGCCGAGAGACGAACACCGTCGCCGGCAACATTGCTGCGGGTAATTGGCTTTCGCTTGCGACGACGACGTCGTCGTATGACCTTTTTGCTCGTCTTAATCGCAAACTTCTCATCGAAATTGTTGAGATCATATTCGACCACATAGGTACGATGTTGGCGTCGATTGCGTCGCGTTGTTGTCGTCGTTCTGGTTCGGGTGCGGGTTCTTGTTCGGGTGCTTGTGGTGCGCGTTGTTGTTCGACCTGTGCGCCTTGTCGTTTGCCGCGTTTGCGTCATTGTTGTGGACGAGGAGGTGGAGGAGCTGCTGGTTTGGGTGTGCCGCAACACGGCTGCCCTTATCCGTTCATTTTGGCGTGTGCGCAAAATGCGCGGCTGTTGCACTTGCCGCACACGCAGACGCGTCTCGGGTAGTCCCATTCCACGTATATCCTCGTACAGTGTATGCAGATCCTCAGCTAGTTCCAGGTCCTCATCCTCGGCCTCGTCCGCAGAATCAATGCAATTGTCACAGTACCACGAACCGGCTGGTATTATATCCAGCGCCGGTTCCAGACAGTCCATGTGATAGCCCTGATTACAGCTATCGCAGAGCAGCATAATGTCCTCGCGATCCGTACTGTGACATATCTGACAATTGGTGTAATCCTCATCCTCGACTACCAAAACATCTTCGTCATCCTCCAGCAGCAGCTCCTTCCTCGGCTGGTTCGCATCCATTCGAATCTCACGCACATTCTGGCGTCGCTCGACATTGTCCAGCACAATGATGCGATCGAAGGCAAGTCGATCGATGGGGCAGGTTTGTACATTATTCGCCCATGCCTCGATGCAGGCAGCGCAGAAGATGTGCTCGCATGTCACGGGTTTCCCGATCTCCTGCTGCCGGAACGTCAATAGGCAAATTGGACATTTCTCGAGCAGCTCGTTGCTGCTGCTGGCGCTGCTGTGACTTCTGCTGCTGGTGTCCGTGCTGAAGCCGTCGGCTAGTTCAGCTTGAGCATCTGTTCGTTTAATATCATTGGATGCACCGTCTCTTGCTCTTGCTGCGGCTAATGCAGTTGCTTCTTCTTCGCTAGAGTCATCCTCTGATATTTTCAATTTCATTCGCTTCTTTTCACGTTCCTTTTTTCTCGCCACGCGCTGATCGATCTGAGAGAGAAAAATTATAAAATGAAATTATACTGAATATTAAACTATTTTTGTTAAAACAAAATTAATTTTTAAAAAATTAAGAATATTAATCGCTGCCTAAGTTTTAGTTTAAAACCTAGATTGTAAACGATCAATTTGAAAATCTTATAATTGTTGGAATATTCATATTTATTATAGTATATAAAAATGTTAGTTCTAATTGCAATTGTATAATTTGAATATAGTTTTCTGGTCTTAGGTCAGTGTTATCTTACTCATTGATCGATCAGGAAATATAAGTGCCATTTTGTGGTATATAGTATTTTCGACAACTTTATGAAATAGCCATGAATCATAAGTAATCTAAAGTGGATAGCGTATTTTGCAGTTGCGTTATCTCTGCAATGCTGATTACAATTATTGATGCATTATGCTGCACACTGCCGCCTGACAAAGCTAAAATACAAATCTTTCGCGGCAAGCTACGCATTTTAAATTTTATAAATTAATGATATAAAAAATTAAAATAAATATTTACCTCACTGCCGCTGGACGATGACGGTTCATTGTCGGCTGGAAGACGATTTGAATCTGGCCGTCTTCGGAGCTGGCGACCCGATATCCTTGACGGCGGCAGTTGTTGGCGTGTGGAACGTGTACTGCGGCGTTGTTGAGGCACCGCAGAGCATTTTGGCAGCATATCAAGGTCAATGCCCACACTCACAGATGAAGCGGCGGCTGCGGCGGAAGGGGTAGCAACATTTTCATCGGCGTCCGTGTCATCGGAATCGTTGAATTCGATGCGCATGATGATGCGACGTTTCCTCTTGTCGCGATCACGATCGTTATTGCACTGTGCAGTCTTCCTGCTGCAAGACGGCTGATTCATCTCTGCATCGCTGCAGTCACCGGAATCGGGCATACTGATGCAACTCCGTGTGTACTTGTGTGTGTGTTTCTCAAATGTGTATCGAGTTGAAATTAATGTACAATTCTTGTCTCTCTAGTTGGAACTTGTGGAGCTTTTTCAATTCGTCGTTTTTTCGGTATTTCTATGTTTATTTTCAACTTTTACTCCTTGTTCATATACGATTTTTCTACTTCTTCGCAGCTACATTTTTCTGTTAAGTTGGCTGCGCTTACGCAAACCTATCGATTTATTAAATAATAAGCTATTGATATCGGCACTCTCAATGGCGTCTAAAACTGTTGAGGCCGCTGCTCTTGAAATCTGTACGAAATGACAGTGCTTCGCAAACTGTTATTTCAACTGGTTGTCTCTGGACGTCAATAACACTTGCAATTTGAGCTATCCTTGTTACCATTAAACACTTTCAGCTACATTACTTATTTTTACGCATTGCAAAACATCTCTAATAAATATTTGCACGTTTAAACAAAAAATTTTCTTGTACAACTATTCACACACATTCATACACATACACACACACTGCGAGTCAAGTCAAGAATTATCGAACAATTGTCACTGGCCACTATCGTTAATAACAAAATTCATAGTATAAAAATGTACTTTATTAGCTCGGTCACACTTAATTATAATTTCATTTATTTATCGGCATAATGCACTTTTCTACTTGGAAAATGTCTACAAGTATAAATTATTAAAAAAAAAAATTTAATGATGTAAAAAAAATTTGTAAAGTGTATAGATAAAATATAATAAAATTGAAATAGTAGTTGATTATATTGCGTAAACGCCGATAGATTGTATGTTGATATAATCGATAAGCCGATATAAACCATGTTCGTAGATTTCCTTGCCGTGTGCGCGCTAAAAAATAATTCTGTGCTGTGCAGAAGGCATCAAAGTATATCCTATTGAAGCTTAATTTTAAAAGCATTAGTTGTTCTACAACCCAAACAGTTAAAACAATAAATCCGAACCGAATCAGACGTAATTAAAAACAATTTCGTTTTGTTTCCCATCATCGCCGCGTTCATGACAAGCGAGAACGAGGCAAATTTTTGCGCAAGAAAAAGTGAAGAATAGAAGCGACCAAGAAGCTTTTTAGCAAAACCGCAGCGATGTTCACATCTCGTAAAGCCGTCGACGAGCATGTCCATAAAATGTTGGGCAAACTGCCGCCCGGCAAAGAGGTAAGCCGCATGCTACAACTTGTGCTTGTGCAATGCTATTTTATTTTATCTTTTAGCGACGCTTGCGAAATATTGGTCGCCCGCCATTAATCTACATGCATACATACAGGAATTTCTTTTTGTGTATGTGTGTGTGTCTGCATCCTCTTTGCGTGGGTTTGTTTCTCGCAAAGCCGCCAATGCAAATACTAAATGCATTTTTTTTTTTGCATTATCAACATTCGTTGCATTTATGCTGCACAATTAAATTTGTTGTTGAATTCGCAGATGGCAAAATAACTGAAATAAATACCAATCAAAGTTGGCAATGCTTAAGCAAAAAAAAAAAAATACTTGTTACTCAAATTTAATTTGACGAATTGAGTCAGTAACTGGAGCAAACAGCATATTCATAAAATCATAAGATGAATATAATTTTTGTTGTTTATTCTTATTTTGTGAGGTTATGTTTAAAATGCGCTTCTCATTTGATTTCGTTTTATTGCCCCTCTCAGCGCGATTTAAAGGGATGGACGGTGGGTCGACTGTATGTCAAGGTGCAAGACTATGCCAAGGCCATTGAGTATTTGAAGGCGTTTCTGGCTGTTAGCGACGATGCTGACGCCCATAAGCTAATCGCCCTTTGCTACAAGCAGCTAAAGAAACCAGATTTGCACAAGGCATTGGATCACTATCAGCGTTCCATTCAGTTGAATCCCAAGCAAACCGATGTCATCAAGGAGGGTTGCCAACTGCTCGTCGATAACAAGGCATTATTTAATCCAGAGCGTGCTGTCTACTGGAAGGAATTAGGCAACAAAGTGCATGAACTACAGAATAGTGACTTGCTGTTTGCCGTACAATTGTTCGCCAAGGGCGCTGACTCGACAGACTCCAAGGATTCCATGCAGATGATGATACAGAAGGAGTTACTAGCGCGTCCACACGATACGCATCTGCGTGTGCGTTTGCTACACAACCATTTGGAGAGCAAACACATCGATGAAGCATTCAATTATGCCTACATTTCGGAAACGGAGACGCCCGGGCAGTGTCAGTTGAGCGAATGGTACAATGTTATCTGGACGGTGCTGCAGAAATGCGAACAGTCCAAAGAGACGACTAATAATTGGCCCTACTGGCAACTGTTACTCATCACCCTCGATCGTCTGATTGAGTTCAGTCTGCAGTCCGAGTCGCAATCCAGTTTGGGTGATAGCATCGCGCTACTCTTCAAACTGGATCAGCATTTGTATAAATTTAGCCAGCTGGGCAATAACCTGGAAGTTAATGGAGGACGTGAACTGCATCAGTGTTGCCTTCAGCACTATGCAGGACAATTGCTGTTGCATGCCGCAACGGTGCTCTTCAAGCGTGAACTGGTGACCAATAAAAATAAATGGTCGAATACGGTGCGTGCTGCTTTGCCTCTTCTTCTGCTGGGTTATCAACAGACGCCGAGTGAGAAGTCACCATTATGGCAGCGTCACTGCAGCAGCGTTCAGAAGCAACTGTTGGAATTGTGGCGCAATCAGGCCTCCTTTCGCTCGGCCCAACTGGGCCGTACTCTGTACGGCTGCCTGCAGACGAAGAGTGGCAATGCCACCGAATGGCTTAACAATTGGCAACAGCAGGAGGATCAGCTGCAGGGCATCTGGCCGAATAGCGATGAACTGTTGGCCACCGCTCGTCAGCACTGTGCAGATAATCAGTGGCGCTCGCAACTCTATCTGCAATTGTACACACAGACCGAGCACAAGCTGAAGGAGCAATCGTCGCAGCTGATGCGCGATACGCGTTTGCAGCAGCCGCTGTACGAGTGGCCAACGCTCGCAGAGATTGAGGAGCATGAGCAGCAGGCTCTGCTTCTCGCACCGCCCACACTTGAGCATCATGTTTACCTTGCACTCGGCACCGATAACTTGGCCGAAGCGCCACGCATTCACTTCTACAAATTGTTGCAACGCGATTGCAGACAGCCTGTGAATCACTGCGCTGTGGATTCGCTTAGCCAACTGGACGTGGATGTCTTTCTCTATGCAGTTGTGCTCCAGGCAAAGCGTAAGCTGCAAGTGCAACGAGAGAACTACAACAGCCATCATGTTGGTAATCGTAATGCCACCGCTCGTCCACAAATGTTGCCCTTTGCCAATGTAATGGGTGGCAGCGGATTGATTACGGCGGAGCAGAGCCACTGGTGGAGTTTGGTGAAGCGATTCCAGGACAACATCAATATGGCCGAACATCGCGATCCGTTGCAACTGGGACTGGAAGCGGTGCGTGGGCTCAATCCAAAAGCGGACATCATTCTGGTATTGCAGCTAGGCAAACTGTTGGCGAGCCGCGAAGATAGCCACAATTTGGAGTCACGCATCGAGACCTTCTTCAAGCTGGGCATCGGCATGCTGCGTCGCCATCAGCAGCACAAGCTCGAACCGTTCTGCAAATACTTCACGTATGCGAATCCCGAGGCAAGCAATGTCTGGGAGCAGACGCAACAGCTCGCCGAGGACGCTGTCGCCCATTTGAGCAAGCGTGCCTTCAAGCAACACCAATACCAGGAGTTCCTCAACGAAATCCGTGGCTTGAAGCTGCCTATGGCCAGCTATTTGCAGGCGGAAGCGTATCGCCAGCTAGCCGACTTTGGGCAAACATCACGTGTGGCACGTCAAAACTTTCAGGATCGTCGCTTGGAGTGTTTGCGCAACACAAAAGATCTGCTCGTCCACTATGCCGATCATCCGCTTAGCACAGTGATTCAGCGTGAACTGAATTCCACTCTGTTGGGGGAGGAGCGCTACGGGTCGCCTGACAATCAGCATAACAATTCCAGTGCGTATGAGGATGCTGAGGACGATTTCTATGCGAATGCGGCACAGTCGCTAAATCGATCGCAGAATCGATCGCGACGCCAGCTGGAGTCGCAGCAGACAACGCCAGCGGCGAATACGTTGCAACTGGAGCAGAAGATCAGTAAACAATTGTGTGGCATAAAGGATCATTTCGATGGTGGCATGGAGGCCATGCGACATGAAATCAAAGTGCTCAGCGAAAGGTTCGACACCATCGAGGAGCTGCTCAAGAAGTTGAAGATTAGCGCCACCAACAGCCAACAGAATCGCGAATCGCCAACTCGGGATGTGGACGCGGCTGCTGCAGCCGCCGCTCTCGGTCTCGATGAGTTCCTCAACATGGAGGATGCACTGCAGACAAATTACTTCAATGGCATGCAGCAACAGCAGCAGCAGCCAGCCGGAATTCACAATACGCCGGAACGTTTCTTTACGCCATCAGCTATGGCTGGAACAACGCTTCCCAATCCTTCTGCTGCTGCGGCGGCTGTTGCAGCTGCTGCTGCCCAGTACGGCACTCCCATGTTTAACCAGAATCAACAGATGTACAACTATTTCGCCAATCAAGCGCAATTCATGAGAACAACTCCCTCGGCGTCAACGCCCTCTGGCATTCCACCCAGTTTCTATGGTAAGTGAGAAAACGCACAAATTACGAAATAATTATTTAATTTTAATATCAATATGAGATCACTTATTAGTTTATATTTCAAACAGCAATATTTAAATATACCAGTTGCATTATTCATAATGCTAAATTTCATACGTTAAATTGATTTACAAAAATAAGAAACTACTTCACACCGAAGATTAAATACCCTATTAAACTGCAGTCATCTATATGCCGATATCTAAATTTTAGTTTCAAAAATTAATTTTTATGTTTTTGTAAGCTTTAAACAACATTTATTTATATGTTTTGTGTCGATTGAAAATTCCATATTTAGTTAAATTATACATTTAAATATATAAATTTTCACAAATTCGCTCAACAAATTGAAATTCTTTTTTTAAACATTATTTTTATTAATAACAATTTTACTTTTGCAGGACCCCGTGCACCTGGTAACTTCGGCGTGTCGCCCAATATTTATGGCACTCCGCCCGCTGCACCCTTTATGGATGGACTCAATTATGGAATAACTGCATCGCAGCACAGCCTGGTGATGCCACATGTTTCACAGGCGCCTTCAACGCTGAATCAGCCTGCAGTGCAACCGGCAACCAATATACCAATTGCGTCCGCTGGCGGTTTCTTTAATAGTGCACCATTTGCGCCACCGCCGCCAATGCCTCAACAGATGCCTCAACAGATGCCTCAACAGATGCCTCAACAGATGCCACAGCAGATACCACAGCAGATGCCACAACAGATACCACAGCAGATGCCACAACAGATGCCGCCTCAGTTGCCGCCGCAAGTAACACAATCGGCGCCATTGGTGCAGCATAAGCCCATATTAGCACCAGCTTCAGTTGCTGCACCAGCACCAGCTTCAGTAATGCCTGCTGCTCCCGTTCCGGCTGTTATCGCTCCGGCAGTTACTCCCGCTCTAGCGATTTTCAATCGCGCCCTTAACAATCAGCCCGTGGAAAAGGAGCCACCGGCCAATGTGGTCATCACCAGCTCCGACCCTCTGCCCAAGCCGACCATCACCAGCGTGCAGCAGCAGACGCTAAGCGTCACCATTCCGCCGCAGCACATCAAGCCCAGTCTGGTGCAGAACACTACGGAACCGCCTGCTGCTCTGCCGCCCGTTGCCAGTGCCAATTTCAATTTCAGTCTGGGTGGCAAGAACAACAATGGCAGCAGTGGCAGCAACATCTTTGGCGGTGTCTCGTCGTCGTCGGGAGTATTCTCATTCAAGAAGCAGGTGGAACAGGCAGCCGCCGAGAAGCAAAAGGAGCTGGAGGCCGAAGCAGCACTCAACGAGAGCACTGGTAGTGAGCAGCACAATCAGAGTGCGTCTGCTGCCGCCGAGGCATCCGCTGAGCTCGACTATGATCCACGTCCCGATTTCAAGGGCATTATACCGCTGCCCGATGAGATTGAGGTGCGCACCGGCGAGGAGGACGAGCAGATCAAGTTCAGTCATCGCGCCAAACTATTCCGCCATGCCGAAAAGGAGTGGAAGGAGCGCGGCATTGGCCTAATAAAAATATTGACGAATCAATTAACAGGCGACACACGCATCATAATGCGACGCGAACAGACGCACAAGATTTGCGCCAATCACAAGATTACGCCGGGCATGACGATCAGCACACCCGAGCAGGACAAAGAGGAGAAATCGTTGATTTGGGCGGCCAATGATTTTGCCGACGAGCAGCTCAATTTGGAAAAGTTTTTGGTGCGCTTCAAGCTGCCCGAATCGGCGAAACAATTTAAGACGGCCTTTGAGGAGGCAGTCAAGGATGCAGCCAACGATACATCGTCATCGACCGAAGCGCTCAAGCCAAAGCCACCAATATTTGGAAGCGCTGCCGTTAAGAGTTTTTTGACCAGCACGCCCGCTGCGTCCATTCCGCTAACCAAGCAAAACGAGGCGGTTAAAGGGGACAACAAGGTATTGGCGCCAAAGCCGGATGCAGTTGTCGTATCCAAGACATTATTTGGCAGTAATTTGACTAGTGATCCAGCAACAACGACAACATCAAGCGCCACTAAAGCGACTGCATCTCCCTTTGCCAATTTCAACTTTGGCATGTCGAGCTCAACAAATCTATCCTTTGGCAGTGTCTCTACAGTGGGAAACAATAGCACCGCAACTGCATACACCACGGCGTTCAACTTTGGGAGCAGTGGCTTCAATACCAGTCAGCAGCCAGCAGCAGACTCCAGCACTCTACAGCTACAACAGCAGCAGCAGCAACCACCAAAACAGCCCGAGGTAGCCGCTGAGGCGGATGCCGATGAGGAATATGTGCCAACGGCACAATTCACGCCAGTAATTGCCTTGCCGGCATTGATTGACGTGCGCACGGGTGAGGAGAACGAACTGGTGCTGTTCGAGCATCGGGCGAAACTGCTGCGCTACGACAAATCGACTAGTGAGTGGAAGGAGCGCGGCTTGGGCAACATTAAGCTGTTGCAGCTGAAAACGGATCCGCAGCAGGTGCGTCTGCTTATGCGACGCGAACAGATCTTAAAGCTGTGCTGCAATCAGCGTCTGCTGCCCGACACCAAATTTAGCTACGCAAAGAATTCACAGGATTCACTAACCTGGGCAGGTCAGGATTATGCTGAGCAGGAGCTAACCACTGAGTTGCTTTGCGTGCGCTTCAAAACCGCCGACAAATGCAAGCAGTTTTACGATGCGGTCCTCAAGGCCCAAGCAGCCATGTCAATGGAGCAACCATCCAATCAGCAGCAGCAACATCAGAATAAGCAGCCCGATAAGGATGACAAACAGCCGCCAGTAGCTCAAGGATTTGGTGATACCTTCAAGCCCAAGACGGGCAGCTGGAGTTGCCAAGGCTGCTATACCAACAACGATGCCGCCCAGCTCAAATGTTTAGCCTGCGAAGCGCCCAAAGATGGCACAGCAGCCACCAACACTACCAAATCCTCAATTCCTCCTGCTAGCAAATTTAGTTTCGGTTTTGAGCCCAACAAGGCAATGACAAGCTTTAGTTTTGGGTCAAGACCTGCGGCTGCCAACGTGGTGGAGGATGTCAAGTTGAAATCCGCTGACGCAACAGCACCCGAGGCAGCCAAAACAGTTGGCTTTGGTGATGCTTTTAAGCCTAAGGTGGGCAGCTGGAACTGTCAGAGTTGCTATACCAGCAACGAAGCCGCTCAACTTTATTGCTTAGCCTGTGAGGCGCCCAAGGATGACTCAGTGCCAGCCAAATCCTCAGCACTGAATCAAAGTGGTGGCGCCTTAAATCTCAGCAGCAGTGCCGGCAAATTCAGTTTCGGGTTCGCCCAGCCCACAGCAAACACCTCCTCCAACTTTACTTTTGGCACGAGCCAACCAGCCGCACCGGCTCTACAATTTGAGAGTGTGGTCAAGACGAAATCTGCCGAAGCAACGCCAGCGGCTGGCTTTGGGGATTCCTTCAAGCCGAAGGTGGGCAGCTGGAACTGCCAAAGCTGTTATACCAACAACGATGCTTCCCAGCTGTACTGTGTCTCCTGTGAGGCGCCCAAAGATGATACTGTGCCCAAGAAGGAGAGCAACACACTTGGCGGTGGTGATCTAACAACACTCCCAGCCTCTGCTAGTAAATTTACATTTGGTTTTACAAACCCAGCAGCCGCAGTGGCTGCCGCAGCTCCAACTTCAGCTACATTTGCTCCAGCCAAAAGTAATACGGAGAGCAGCAGCTTTAGCTTCCAGCCAGCGAGCGGCATCAATCTGCTCTCGAACACGTTCAGCTTCTCAATGCCCAAAGTCCAGATGCCGCAACAGCAGCAACAGCCCAAGAGTCCTCCTGGCGTTGGCGTTGGTGGCGCTGCCGATGTGAGCAACGAGGATGAGAATCATCTCGACGAGGAGGAAAATAACGCATACTTTGCACCCGTTATTCCCTTGCCGGATAAGGTGAGTCTTGGTTAACCATTTTTTAATTGAAACCGATAAAAGCAATTTAATTAATGAAATCCCTAAATTCAAACAGATTGATGTTAAGACTGGCGAAGAGGATGAGGATCTGTTGTATGTGCAGCGTGCGAAACTCTATCGTCTGGCCGAGAATGGCGAATGGAAAGAGCGCGGCTTGGGCAATGTGAAAATCCTTCGGCACAAGGAGACCAAAAATCTGCGCGTTGTCATGCGACGCGAAAAAGTGCTGAAGATCTGTCTGAACCATGTGCTCAACTCGAACGTGGCCTATAAGCCCAAAGATGAGAAATCCTGGCTGTTTGCCGTGCACGATTTCAGTGAGGGTGAATCGGTTTTGGAGCGTTGCACGCTGCGCTTCAAGAATGCGGAAATTGCCCAAGGTTTCCTCAATGCGGTGAAGAGTGCCCTCGACGGCACCGCCGACCCCATTCACGAGGAGGAAACAGGCAGCCAACAGGCACCAAAACAAGAACTCCAACAACAACCAAATGAAACATTGAATAAGGAAGCCGCCCCCGTCTCCAATGAGATACAAACGCTGGCCAACAAACTGATGCTCAGTTGCGAATATCTGACTATTGAATCCAAGTGCAGCGGCTGTCGTGGCTGTGAACCAGATAACTTTGACTATGGCCAACCGACCGGAATGGAGGCGACGACAAAGCCGCTTCCAATGACGCTGCCCGCATTGAAGTTGCCAATACCCGTGAGCCAGGAGCCGGCTACTAAGGACCAGGAGGCGTCACCCGTGGAGGCGAAACAAACGCTGCTCAAGGCAAGCATATTGCCATCCAACAGCCCCACCACCAACACCAAACCCTTAGCCACTAACAATTCCGGCGGCTTTGGAGGTTTCAGTACTGCTGTCTCCGCAAATTCAACGGCCACAGGCGCAATCGTAACGCCCAACAGGGAGATCGGTGGGTTCGCTTTTGGACAGGGAGGTGAGAAATGTGTTCGAAATCAAAATAATAATAGTAATGAAAAGTGTTTATTATGTAAATTTAGAAGTATATATTAAAAATCTTATTTCAGATATGCCCGTCTTTGGACATGAGCCATTGCTGTTTGGAGGAGGCAGTGCCTCGACCAAGCCTCCGCAGCAGTCGATCTTTGGCGGCAATTCGGCTGCTGGTGACTCGATCTTTGGCAGCCGTGTTATAGCGAACAAGCCCGCAACAATAGACGAGACTACGTCGCCCAAGTCAATCTTCAGTTCGTTTACCAAAGCACCGGCGAACAACCAGCCGCTTAGCCAAAGTTCGAGTGGATTTATGTTCGGCAACAGCGCTGGTGGTGCCACGTTTGGCAGTCTGGCCAAGGATAATGCAGCCATCTCATTTGCGGACGTGAACAGCAACAAGGATAAGGTCCTTAAGGACAACAAGGAGAATGGTGCAACGAAGTCCGCAACACCCGAGCCAAAAGCGGACAATTCCAACACATTCTCGGATTGGGCTGCCAAGTCGGGCGATGACTTTGCCAGTTTGGCTGCGAAGAGCGGCGCTAACCCGATTGGCTTTCAAAAATCCGAAACTGGCGGCTTCTTTGGACTGACGCCAGATGGCAAGAGCTTCAAATCGACAAGTAACACATCAAAATCAACACCAACATCAGCAACAACAGCATCAATAACAACAAAAGCCGATGACAATAGTACGGACAATCCTGAAAATTATGATCCATACTACGAATCAATAATTGCGCTGCCCGATGAAATTGTGGTCAGTACCGGTGAGGAAGACGAGGACAAACTGTTTGGCGAACGTGCGACACTCTATCGATTCGATGCAGACAAGAAAGAGTGGAAAGAGCGAGGTAACAACTCAAAAAAAAAAAAATTAATACGTAAACTAATTGATTATCTGTTTCTTGAATTTAGGCGTTGGTGAATTGAAGATCCTAAAGCATAAGAAGTTAAATACACATCGCTTGGTGATGCGACGCGAGCAAATTTTGAAATTGGTGCTCAACATGAAGATCGGCGCCCAATTTACCATTGATCACATGGGAGTTCAGCAGAAGAGTTTCGTCTGGGCTAATTTCAATTATGCTGAGTCCGCTGATGGTGTTGTGGAACGGCTTGCGGTACGCTTTAAGAAGCAAGAATTTGCTGATCAATTTTTAGAGACGGTGAAGAAGTGCATAGAGGAGGCGGCATCGACCGCTCCGGCGAAGGATCAGAAATAATATGTGTCTATATGTGCCTATAATTGGCATTAAACTTAAGCTATGTAAATGAAAAATAAATATGAAAAAAAAAACAAATTATTTAAAGCTCATGTTTTTTGACAGTCTGGTAGCACTTGAACAGTGTACACAACAGGGTAACACTGTGTGTCCAACACTGTTCTGTGTAACCCTGTGCAGCACTTCATTTGTCTGACAGCTACTGTTGCGAGAGCGAAAGAGAGAGTGCACTTCATTTGACATAATGACGTGGTTGAAACTGTGTGTGAAAAAAGAACAATAAATTACTGATGCCGACACGATTAGTAATCCTATTAATTAATTAATTTTGATTTGTAAACAAGCTTGCTTTACATCCATCGACTTATATAAATAATCATTAGCAGCAGGCAGTGATACTTAAAACAACACATTGACAGCTAAGTCAAAGAGGAAAACAAGCATTTTGTAAGAGCAAGAGGAAGAAGGTCGGATTCAGGCGGAGAACGTCACAACCAAAGGAAATAATTTCCAACTGAACAAATATGTTTTCGTGTCTGCTTGTATGTGCGACTAATTAATAGACGACAACGTGTGACAACGCAACAGATTTACACAGCAACAACGACGACGTTCACAATTGCTGCGAGAGCCAGCGAGCAAGCGAGAGAGAGAAAGAGAGAGGTTGTGGCTGTGATTGGGGAACGGGCAGCGGTTAGTGCCTAAGCACGCTGCGCCACTAACATCAACAACATTAGCAACAATGATGAATGAAGACAGCGGCAGCGGAGGCTCGGCGTCGTCCAGCGGCGCCGGTGGCGTTAAAAAGTTCTTTGTGCGCCTAACACAGGTGAGTGTGACCTTGCATTGGCAATTAATTAATCGATTGTAATTCGAATTGATCGATTGCTTGATTGCAGATCTATCAATCGTCACTGGATCGCTCCACGCCACACACACGGATGCGTTGGTTGTTTTCCGCCTTTCTCATGTTGCTGTTTGTGTTGCGTATCTTCATCTACCAGGGCTGGTACATTGTGTGCTATGCGCTGGGCATCTATCACCTGAACCTGTTCATTGCATTTCTGACGCCCAAAATCGATCCGGAATTTGATCCGTATGCGCAGGATGATGAAGACGATGGTCCGAATTTGCCAACGCATAGCAATGAGGAGTTTCGGCCTTTTATACGACGATTGCCTGAGTTTAAATTCTGGCTATCGGTGGCGAAGAGCACGGCAATTGGACTATTCTGTACGTTCTTTGACTTTTTCAATGTGCCCGTATTTTGGCCAATTCTGGTGATGTACTTCATAACATTGTTTTGCATCACAATGAAGCGACAGATTAAGCATATGATCAAGTACAAGTATTTGCCATTCACACGCAACAAGCCGCGCTATCAGCGAGTCAACGAGCCAGCGACTGATGGTGCCCATCTGGTCGGCAATTCAAAGTGACAATTAGCCGCACAGACGCCGGAAACACAAGCGACAACATCAGCAGCAACAGCAGCAGCAACAACAGCAGCAGCCGCAACATCTGCAACGGCGATAGCAGCAACTCACGACAAGTCGGCGGCGGTTTCAACGACTGCGGGCTCGTCAACAGCTGCTGCTAAATCACCGCAAATCATAGCAATTGAGGATTATTAGCAAGTTAGGATCATGAACTAAGTGAAACAAAACAAAAAACCCAAACGGAGAAGAATTCAACATTTGCTTTTAGATTTTGGGTTTTCATTGATTTAGATTGATTTTGATTTGCTAATTTATTGAGTTTGTCGTGCGGCGTTTTGTGCAAAGCATTGTTTATTGTTTTCTTTTTAGTTTGATGATTAATTACTTTACTACATGCATATATATATTTATATTTGTTCCCCAAAACAAACAGTTCAAGCTTTTAGCCAGCAATTCTAATTTAAATTTATTGTATTGTACTACCTTAAAATATGTAAACATTATTTTATGTTTCTCAAATCCAAAAAGTAGATTTACTCTAACAAATATTTTTTGATTACACACATTGGATATAGATATGTATTTTTTTATATGCATATATATATATATATATGCATATATATTTTGTTAGCGTTAACTATACAAAATGTTAGAATGAAAAAACGAACTAAAACAGGTGTAAACTGGGTGCGTCATATGAATAAAATTAAAACAAATTGAAAACTAATGTAAAATGTTTTTTAAATTTTATCAGCTATCATTTTTTCATTTTAATTGTAGCGCCAAATATGTCATAATTTGCGCCACCATTTCAAACCAGTTGGTAGCACTGTTTTTTGTATAAATCGTGTAAATTTGGTCACACTGTTTAGACAGGCACCGTTGTTGCGAAACTGCACCACGCAGTGTGTTGTGATAGTCCAAGAAAAAGTAATTGTTTTTGTTTTCATTTTTGCAACTTTAAGACGCTGTTACTTGGGTTGTATTGCGCTCAAGTAATGCAACAATGTGCCATAGTTTTGATGGGCGCGTCTGCTGCTGCTGTTGTTGCTGTAACCAAAGTAAACTCGTCAACGCCGTCGACGAGGCTGTCGCCGACGTTGTCACAAATACCACCAATTAACAGCTAACTAAACCTGACGCTGTTCCTCCCCCCACACTCCTACAAATCAAACGTCACAAACGTATAATGGGCATACAAAATGATTATGATAATAATAATGAGAAATGCGACATGATTAGTCGGCGTCGCATAATCCTCTGCACTATGCTCACGTCCATTGTGACTGCAGCTCTAGCAATACCCACATCGGCAGCAGAATCTGATTTACAGGCGGCAGCGATAACACCACCCGCAATACCGCACTGTGTGGAACAACATGAGCGACGCATCGGAAGAAGGTATGTTTAATAATGAAGAATGAATGAATGCATGCATGCATGAAGAAGAAGCACGTGCATTAGTTAGGATTTCGAAAATAATCGAGAAAGTTCGAGAAAGAATAACTGAAAATAAAACACAAAATAAAAAGTATTCACAATGGTTGCTTAAGCCATTGATTAGTAGACATAGATAAATAAATGCATTTTTTAAATGTTCTGCTAATACAAGTATAGTTTGAGCATTGTAAAAATAATCCAAATTCATCAGTTGAGACGCTTTTACATTTCAAATTGATCCTGGCACAAAAGGCAAAGCACTACTAATGATTGCGAGCGAAAACCAATCAGACACTTTTTTACCCTTATCAAAGCGGCGGTGAGTCATGAAGAAAACTAAAATAAAGTTAAACGTTTTAAACTCTCTGTTTACCTGCGCACAACAACAAATGAAAGAGCAATAGAGGAAACATTTACATAAGTGAAGCGTGTTTCGTTTGTATATTTTTGTATTGTGGCTTTCGGCTTATTTAAAGCAATTTCGAATTTCACCATTCTTGCCGCTTTTGCTTTGCTTTGCTCTGCTCTGTTTTGGCCCTGTATCGGTGCCAATCTCTCTTTCTCTCTCTCTGTGTGTAAGTTTGCTTGTGTCTGCGATGAGCCGACACTTGTTGATTCTTCGAACTGTCTGCGTTTTGCGCATATTCTTGTTTATGTCCGCCAAAATCAGCTGAAAATAAAAGCTCCCCTCGCAGACGTCTTTGCCCAGTTGAAGCAATGATGTGGGCTTTTATCATTGGTGGGCCACTGTCACCTGATGCCAGTGTGCCCTTTTATTTTATGCGTGCGATCAAATAAGATTAAATATATATCTTATATATGTTTAAAATATATGCTTAGAAAATGCAAATATTTATTTATTTATATAACCACGGCCGCGATTGATTATCTATTTACGTACATACATGTACATATACAAATGCATATATACTTAATTATGTCACAATTTATATACATATGCATACATGTGTGCCCATATTCGTATGTATTGCACAGAGCTTTTTATTAAAAAGCTTTTGCTTGTTTTTATTTATGCAAATTATTGGATGTGCACTGTAACTGAATACTGAAACAAGCTTGAGTATCAATCAATCGTACGATTAACAATAGAATAACTTTTCAAATTTTCCACTTTGTTTTCCATAAAAATCTTACCTAACCGATTTAGAAAAATTTTACTAAATCCGGTCCATGGAAATTTGTAAATCAATTTTTGAAGACTAAAATTAAAGAGACAATATCATTTGCGTATTTGAAGTATCTATTATGATTTTTCGATCTGATAAAGTTCTTATAATAAGGGTTTTATAAAAGTATATAAAGTTATTTATAATAATTTTTGTCTCCGATCCTACAAATTTGTTCTTATTTTGTGTCGTGCATTTTCGATCATGAATCATGATTAGCACTAATGGGAACGCTGAAGGAATGACATCGTTGATGACTGTCGAGTATGACGGTATTGATAAGCGAATCGATTGAACCACCGAATTATTGATCATGGTCATGGTCACATGTCTAACTGGTATTATCTTTTTTATCTGTAGATTACTCTACATAACGACACTCGATGGCCGCCTCAACGCATTGGACATTTCGAAGTCGGGCAAGATGCGTTGGAGCATTGAGACGGGACCCGGATCACTCATATCGTCGAGTATCCATCGTCTGGAGCTGACAAACAACGGGCAATTTGTGCGGATGATTCCATCTTTGAGTGGTTGTATTTACAAATTTGATGGTGATTCCATAAATCCGATACCGATAACCGCGGACAATTTGCTCAGCTCCAGTGCGAAATTCAGTGATGATCTTGTCATCTCTGGCGGCAAGGAGACACGCACCTATGGCGTCTCAGTGCGCACTGGTCAATTGCTCTACGAATGCTCCATCAATGGCTGTGTGAATGCCACAAATGGGGATGGTTCCATTAATGGCACCATCGAGGAGTCACCAGCAAGTCCAGGTGGCGACAATCATCATGAACAGCAGCAACAGCGGGAGCAAAACGATGAAGAACTGCGTGATAAGGATGGTTACGTTATTCCACACAATTCCCAGCTGGACGATGTAATTCTCATCCGTCGCCAGACGCAGACAGTGCGTGCCGTGGAATCGCGCACGGGTATTGAACGCTGGAACTTTAGTGTTGGCCAGCACGAATTGGATCTGTTGCCCCCCGAAGATTGTCACAAGCAGCCGCGCAACGATCTGGAACTGGCCGTACTCGATGTCGATATCCGAGTGGTTGTTCCCGACGGCATCGTCTGTGCATTCAGCAAGAGTGATCCACAACTATTGCTGTGGAAGCATCAGGTGAGTTAAATATTTCCTGTTAGTTCTTCTAAGATTTTATTTTACTATAATTTATAAATCCATTTGTTCCATTTGATATCATCAAGGAAAATATATTCTCCGTTATAAAAATCTCTTTAAACAGACAATTAAAAAGTGATTAATTAATTCGTAATTATTATTATTATTACTGTTATAAGATGCGTTTAGTCAAATATAAATTACAAAAATTAATAATTATATAATTTGTACTTGCAGTTTAACAATCCTATTGTTAGTGCCTGGCACACAAACGCAGCTGATGAATTGGAGTCCATCGATATATTCAGTTCATCGCACTTGCATAACGAGCAGCGGCCACAGGGGGCGGGAGAGGAGAAGCCACCTATTCGATCGCCTTCGATGTATCTGGGCATGTATGACAAGCAGTTGTACATACAGGAGTCGATACGATTGCGTGAGGAGATCATGTATCAGTCGCAGCACCATCAGCATCTGACGGGGGAGACAAGCCAACACATGCTGAAAATACCCTTTCGACCCATGCCGGCTAACAGCAATTCAATGGTGCTCTTTCGCAGTGAGCGAGACGCGGTTGTCATTGAAGACGGGAACAATGGGAACAGCTACGAATTGATGCCATATGATGATCAGAATTATGCAGTTGCCGCACAATCTGTGCTGAATGCCTCCGAGTTTGTCAACGGCAATGGATTCTACATCTATGTGGATGAATCGCCAAGTGGATCACTGGAATGTGGCACTGGGGAGTCGCCGGAACACAGTGGACTGCCAGCAATAGAGACGACACCTGGTGGAAGCAATGAGACGACTGCTGCTGGTGGTAATCATAGCTTGAACGATGATCTCGGCTTCAGTTTGGATGATATCGATGCCCCCGTCAAGGTGGTCATATTATCGCTGTGGTTCTGGTGGAAGGAGATTGTGGTGATTGCGTTCACATCAGCGGTGCTCCTCAACATGTTCATGGGTCATCGCAATCAGCGTGTGGAACGCGAATATGTTGTCATTGAACGCCATGTGCCCGTTCAAACGGCCATCGAGGCAACGGAGTCATCCACACAGGCCCTGTTGGGGCCAGTGTTACCGATGACGGGTTCGCGCCCCAATCGCCTCATTTTCACGCCATCACACAGCGGCGGTACACAGCGCTCGATTTCGGAATCAACAACTCATTCGGGCGACCTCTATACGTCCCGTTTTCAAACTGATTTCGATCTAATGCAGTGCCTGGGACGTGGTGGCTTTGGTGTCGTCTTCGAGGCCAAGAATAAACTGGATGAGAATCGCTATGCGATCAAGCGCATCACATTGCCCAACAAGGAGTCATCTCGGCAACGTGTCCTGCGCGAAGCCCGAACTCTGGCCAGCTGTGAGCACCACAATATTGTGCGCTACTTTCACGTGAGTCGTTTTCTTCATTCGAATTATATATATATGTGTATATAATGGATACATTTTGTTTATTGCAGTCCTGGACAGAAACACCGCCAATGGGCTGGCAGGAAGAGGAGGATCGCAAGCTGTTGGCCCATGAGCTCTCCACTTCCATACAAATTGAGACGCCAGATGGGAGTACGCTGCCATCGCTGCTTGACCACACGCAGAATAAGCGTCATCAGCTGATCTCGTGGGTCTCGAACACGGCGAACAGCACTGCGCGCAGTCGTGAACATGGACAAGGCGATAGATCGCTGAATAACATTCGGAAATACATCGATGACGATGAAGATGATGATTCCCTTATCGAGTTTCGCAGTGAATCACAGTCGGCGGCGTTGCGTGCTGAACTGGACGACACGCAGGACGACGAAGAGGAGGAAGAGGAGGAGGAGGAGTCGAAAGAGTATCAGCGTCACCTGCTGCAGAAACAACCACCACCAAAACTTAAACAACAAGGCTCCGTCTCGATTGATATTCACTCGGCATCGTTTGATTTGAAGAACATTAACTATTCGCAAAATCATCTATCGAATTCATTTCAAATCGAATCGATTCGCTCCAAGGAGAACAGCAGCGACACAGATGATGAGTCACACGCTTCACCCAGACGCAAACCGACCAAATTGGCGCTGCTCAACAATCACAATCAGCAGCAGCAGCAGCAGTCGCAGCAACAGCAGCTGCTGCCACAAGCAACAAATGGTTGCCCGTTAACAATGTCAAATGGTTGCCCAGCGAAGCCCAATAAGGTTTATTTGTACATTCAAATGCAGCTGTGCCGCAAGGAGTGTTTGCGCGACTGGCTGCGTGATAATCGAACGGAGGCGCGTGCCACACATATTGCGCACATCTTTCATCAGATTGTCGATGCGGTGGACTATGTGCATTTGAAGGGTCTGATCCATCGTGATCTGAAGCCGAGCAACATATTCTTCTCGCAGGATGGCCAGATAAAAATTGGTGATTTTGGTCTTGTTACCGATATGGCGGATGGTGGAATCGATTGTGGTGATCAATCCTCCGGATTGACATCGTCCGCCCGCCATACGCAACAGGTGGGCACACATCTGTACATGTCGCCGGAGCAGCTGTGTGGCCAGCACTATGACTATAAGGTAGACATATATTCGCTGGGCCTGATCTTTTTTGAGCTGCATGTTTACTTCTCCACCGAAATGGAGCGCATTAAGACGCTGCGTGCGCTGAGGGATGGCCATTATCCAGAGGACTTTGTCAGCCAGAAGCCGGAGCAATATGAGTTGCTGCAGCGCATGCTCTCCTCGCAGCCAACTGAGCGTCCGCAAACCAAGCAATTGAAGCAACAGCTAAACGAAATTCTTCTGTTGCCCGACCATGTGGCAAATGGACGCAGTGATAAGGCGGCGATGGAGGCCGCCACGCGGCGCCTCAGTCGAAGTCGGACCTTTAGCAGCAGCAGCGAACAGCAACTTCAGTGATAAAGTATACCAGCCGGTCGGGTTGTCTGGTTGATTGTGTCAACAGTTAGCTTCTTACAATTACATATGTCATTCATCCCGTTAACACTTAACACATATAAGTTATGGATGCGTTTTTTTTAAATTGAAATAATAGTAATTATTACTTACTTCAATCTGGCTATGCTTTATCTGCTCTGCCCCTGAAATGCCCTCTCAGCATTCAGCTAAGTTTAAGTTCTTGTTTTATGTATTTTCATTTTTAAGTTATAGCATAGGTTAAATTTTAGTGCTATGCAAAAAAAAAGTTAATTTTGTTTAAGAGCCTTAAACATAGAGATTATAAATACGTGAGTAATGACTATATATTGTTTACCAAGTCGTAATCTTATAATATCAGAGGATTTATATATGCACTTTTACCGAAAGTAATTGTGGCTATTAATAATATTGTTTAGAATAACGATTCAACCTGTATCTGATACAATATTTCATTTAGCATAAGTGAAAAGAAAAAAAATAAAAAATAAAAATTGTAAAAAGTCAAATTTCAAATCGCTTTTTTCTTCTCGGTTTGGGAAATTCGAAAACAATTATTGCGGGTTGCTGCCTATGATAGCATGTGCTCGCACCAGAGACATTAATTTGGTTGCTGCATATGCTAAGTTAACCTTGTTTTCTCGGAAACTTTGGCCAGTTCGCAGACCTGGTCAATTTTGGTCGATGTATGAGCAATTTCCCTGTCAAAAAACCCATGTTAATTCTGCTGATCTTATTTTATTACTGCATTGTGGATATGTATATAAGTTTTATATTAATGGATAAAGTCAATTATATTCGTAAGGGACTTTGTATACATAAATGTTCTGCTTGATTCAGGGCCTTAGGGAAAGTACATCCATGACCAGCCGTCCCTTGGCAGCGTAGCCAAATCTCCAGAGGACAACACCGAACACTTTTCAATCAACCCCCGGTTCGCAAGGATCGCGCAGGATCGACTATACTTAACTGGCCGTACAAAATAAAATAACTACAGCTTAAGTAATCTTCACCATTTAACCAAATCTTGAATGCTCCAGTTTAAAATTGATTTCAAAATTAAATTGATTTTAAGACCGGTTCTCCATTCGCAAGAAATCGTAAATCGCCCAAGAAATTTTCAAAATTACTTATATAACTTTATTCTATTATTATTATTTGTTTTATTACTGTTTGCGGTTTTCCAAAAACATTCTCTACATTGCTAACGGATTAGTCGTTATATACTTTGCGGGTTTAGCGCAAACATATTGCGCAAACACAATACATACACATGGCAATAATATAAGCACATACATATTTATTTTCATATCGGTACTATTACTATAATGATTTTTCCTTCTTTTTTTTTTCTTTCCTTTTCGTCGGTTGAGGCTTCGTTTTGCATTGCTTAATACATAGTTACGGTGTGTTTGTGTTATCGTTTGGGTAGCTCTTGTCAAATATCAACTTACTTTTTATGTTTTAAATTGTTTTGCATGCGGATGTTTTTTCCATCATTACATTAAAAAAGAGATCATCTGTGTCCTAAGTATGAATGTATGTAAGTACTTGTGTACTCGTATATAATAAGTGCATTTTTAATATTAATTGCTACCACTTAAATTATATTGTTTTTTATTTTTAAACGCGCTGAACAAACAATAAGCAGTTGAAGCTTATTGCATTTGATTTATCAATTTTTGTTTTTATCAATTTCAATTGTTCAGATTTAAGTACATAGCTACAGATATTTTGTTAGTTTTACTGTTGCAGGCAACGTGTTGCTTAAATATACTCAACAACAAATTGTTTCGCATTTATGAATTAGTTTTGTCTTTTTGTTTTTTGGTTTTTTTATCGTGAATCGTTCTTAGCGTTTTTTTTATTTTCAAAAATTAACAGCCATTTTGACGAATCCGTAATCGTTCAAAATCATAGGAGAAAACTCGAACCAAGTACATGCACATAGTATATTATATACAATATATGTATTTATGTATATTCCATACAAATACGTTGATGTCCGGCATATTTTGGATTTCTTGTTTACTCTGAATGATAAACAATTGAAATAAGAATTTTCAGCATTGTTAAAGTTTTTTTTTTTGGAAAATCTAATGAACACATTTCAACAAGTCAACGTATTTGGCTGCACATTTTCAATAATAATTATAATTTTGGTTAATAATACTTATATGTGTATATATATTTTTCATTCATATCAAAGCATCAATGCTAAAATTGTAAGTTTAAGTTTTATTTTCAACAATATTTGAAATATTTTTGTGTGTCGCTCGAATTAAAATATTATTGCCTATAAGTGTTACCCTTGACTAAATTCAAAAAATCTATGCGTCCATTTAAATCCATCCATTTAAATTGCAATGGAAATTCACATTATTGATTTGGCTTGATCCTTAAACTGAGCACTCAACTTATGTGGATACTTTAGACCAGATTGGCAGTGCGCTCAGTTGTCTTCAGCATATATATATGTATATATAGTATAGGTAGACTAGACCAGGCTGCCGGTTCACAGTTCACATAAATATATATATATATATATATAGTACATACACACTTATTGCTGTAAATGTTAATTATATTATTATACTATATATATGTGTATGTAGTGTGTATGCTTTATAGATTGCAGTTTACTAAGTTCTTGAAATCTCTATGTACAAAGTCAGACTTGATTGCTTATCTTTCGAGTATTGTTGAGGTAAAGAAAGAGTTCGGTATAGAGTTACGTAGACTTGCATGTGAAAATAGTAATACGAGTAGTTTTTCCATTTTTCCACTTTTCCATTTTTGTATGTCAGCAATTTTATCATTACGAAAACTTAAATGTTACCTAACTAGTGAGCTACTCAATATATATATATATATATGTGTATATATATCACTACAAATTAGACAAATAAATATTGCGAATTGTGTAAGTATTTATATCCTATAATTAATAATTACACAATATTTTATTACATGTTGTGCGCCTTAGAAAATTGTTATCTTAATTTGTAGTATTAATCCTTTTACTAAGGTATAACTTTCGGCTTGCATTGGTTTAAGGCTTGATGCTTAAATTATGTTGATGTTTGATTATGATTAAAAAATCTAGTTAAATTCAAATAGAGCGCTACGAATCGCCATATTAATGTTCAAGAAATTGTTTAAAGGCAACAATTGTTGGTGTCTTCATTTACTTTCAATGTTATCTAAAAATATTAAATTCCAATTTGCTTTCCTATCGTACACAGAAAGCAATAACTATTAAAGTTTTCGAAAATTTTGCAACTGTTGTGGCTGTAGGCAGTTTTTTTTTTTTAATTTTTTCATTTATCTGTATTAATTGCTGCATTTAAACAATTTCAACTATATTAAAATTTCTGCAACTTTCGTTAATTTGTTATTGATTTGGTTGTTTTGATAAACTTACAAATATGTTGGTAACCATTTGAGGACCACTTTACTTGACGTACATATTTATCGTCATATGCCTAATAACTAATTCTTGAAATGATCACAACGTTAATGAATGTTTATATGTTTATATACATATGTATATATGTATGTATGTATATATGTATATATCTACTAATATCGCTTAAATATAGCTACCGTATAAGTATACCATTTATACTGATGGGTTCTAGGTATCATCTATTTTTTTCGCACTTTTTATGCTAACAATTTTTTTTTTTTTTTTTTTAATATTCATAAAATGTATTGTAAATTATGGTGGGATTAATTGCCTATTACGTACAAAAAAACTATATTAAATAACGTAAACTTTTGCATTGGCAGCGTTTTTTATTTAACAATCGTTACTTATCGTAACACTATATATATATATATATATATATATATATATATACATATCTATCTTGTGTATATATTCTTGCTCGAGTTGTTCTATTGTTTAATATGCAAAGCAATTTGCAAATGTGAAGGCATACAATGTTTGCAAGCGAGCTGCAATAAGCAAGCAAAAAGGATGCAATGAATGTTGGCCAAAGCGCTTGTGGCCCAAACAAACAAAGCGAAACAAAAGCAGCGAGCAGAATCTTCTATTAATGGCAAACAAAGTGACCAACAACGGTGAGATAAAAGACATGAGCCAAACCTGCAAAATGTGGTTCCTCAACAAAATCTATATATATATATATATATATATATATATATATGTATATATGTATGAGTTTATATAAGTATATGCTAAAATATGCATCAAACAGCAAACAGCAAGCGTTTACCAAGATATTTTTTGCCGTCTATATGCTAAGGAGTGTAACAAGGTCCCAGCTCAACTGAACTCAACTGAAAAAAGTTCGCTTGGGTATACATATATATATGTGTATATATATATGTATGTATGTATATATATTATGCATTTGATCAAAATGTTTGACTTATGCAGCATTTGCTAAAGTATTGTACAGCGTCCTTTATTCCTAGTTGATTGTGAGTAGTCAGTGCCAATAAGACCGCCAGCGATGCCGCCGCCAGCTGTGCCGCTAACTCCACCGCTGCGACAGCCCATTAGCTCTCGAAATACATCGCCGATTTTATAGTTGTATCTAAAATCGACAAGCACGTACATACTTATTTAATAATTTAAATGTTTCGTATATTGAGAGCTACTCACTGCGCCGAACACTCGACATAGCCACAACGCCAATGTTTGCGCACCAGCGTAGAGATGTCCTTGAGTTCCTAAAAGGCATAATATTCAAGAGTTTTTTTTTAGCCAGAATCCATAAGACAAACAGCTATCTTTTGATTGCGTCATTCACTCAAGCATACACAACGCTATTCCATATTTTGTACACTTTAATCATTCGCTTTCTAATTCATTAATATAATTGAAAGTTGGCCATTACGTAATATATTCGAAGGTAATGAAAAGTAACATGTTTCTCATTTTTCTAAAAAAAAAAGTATTCAATTTTTCTTGTCCTCCATTTTGAATATTTTAATCATTTTGTGTGTTTAATTTATGCAGCATTTTTGGTGGTACAAGTAAAATCCTTGAATTTAATTGGCAAACTGGTCTTTGCTGTTACCAAAAATGCAGTAAAAATGCTGAATATAACTTTATCGGCTTAAAACACAAATTGAAACTTGTGCTATATAAAATTTGATTAGAATTTAAAATAGTGTTTGAAAATGTATTTTCTTGCTTGTGTAAGTTAGATAATTTTAATGACATTATAGTTATTATCCTTGAGCCAAAGAGAACTTAATTTGATTGTCGCAATAAATGGCTTACATTTATTGTCATATAGAATTTAATTCCATTATATCCTTAAGTGTGTGCACACATTGAATGGAAGTGCAAACATTGGTTGATTTATTTCCAGATTAAAATCTATTTCGGCCATTTAAGCAATAAGTGCAGCAAAGTAGCAAATCAGCTAAGTGAATTTTATTGCACAAGCATCAATCATTCAGAGGCCTAATCGAAAGAAAACAAAAGCCAGCCAAGCAGCGAATAATTTATGCAACATGTTTGCTACGTATTATTAATGGAATTACGTGTATGGCTAATAATATGTAATTAATCAAGTGGGCCTTATACATACCTGCGAGTTAGCCTGCGCCTCAGTCACATTGTCATATTTATTGCCCACCACAATTATGCTAAAATCACGATGACTGAAACTGTCCAAGATTTGATCTCTTATGGAGCGGCAGTACTGCAAATGAATATACAATATATATATATATAGACGATACACACATTGTTCCATATTCGATAATATCGTGACTCAAATTAGTGAGATTGACCCACCTGAAACGTTTCCAAATTGCCCATATCATAGACGAGAACATAGGCATGCACCGTTCGCAACCCCAGCGGATGTCCATTATTCCATTCAGCAAAGTTATCAGCCGGAAATCGCTTCTGGCAAGATTGCCATGCCAATTTGTTGAGTGTTTGTTTTTCATCAGTGCCAACGCAATACATATACACATATGTCGTTGTTTGTTTTTTATTATTATTTTTTGGGCACGTACGTACATATATTGCAAATGAAAGGGTTTAAAAAAATCAGTTTGATAGACGTTTTTTTATTTTCACAAAAAAAATGACGGCATTTGTGATTGTATACTTCTTGACAGTTTGTGGGCGCTAGCAAAAGCAATTAGCGCCATTTTAATCTCGTTTTTAAGGACATTAATTGTTTTAAAAAAATATTTAATACAGTTTATAACAGCTGTGGTAAAGAGTAAACAGTATAACTGGCAGTTGATGTAACAGAAAAAAAAACCAAAAAAATAATAATAAAAATACTCCGATAAATGCATGCTGTGAAAATTGCAGTATATTTGAGATGAATGTAAATAGGACATGTACAGATTTATTTAAAGTATTTGTAAATGCTTCTGCTGGCAATGTAAATATTTTTGAAAATAAATATTTTGTGAGATTGTTTTATATATACATATATATATGTATGTGTTGATGCTGATTATGTCATCTGCTCAATGAATTCGTTTTAGTCTTCTATAAGTTGTAAAAACAACTGATTTCCTAATGAAAATACTACAATCGTTGCAGAGACCATAAATAAATGTCATAAATCAATTTATGCTGCAATCTTTAAGGCGCAAAACAAACCTAAACGCAGACACAGACGGAGACACAGACAGAGACACAGAACCAGAAACAGAGACAGACTCCGAGACTGTCACCACTCTTAATAATGTTGGGCCTACAGCCTAAAGAGACCACGCTCCTTGGCGCCATTGCCATTTCTCCGCTAGCCCTTCGACCAACAGAGATTTGCCGCCATTTGTCTGGCTGTGTCAGTCTGGCAGACAGCCAGTCGAGTCGACGTCTCTTTGACGTGGCCAGTAAGTTGGTTAGATTTACGTTTTTGATTAAATTTCATTTAATTTGCGCTTTCCCTGTTGACGTTGTTGCTATTGTCTTTGTCACTGTTACGTTAATTAACGGTTGTGTGTGTGTGTGTGTGTGTTTTGGCCTGAAATGCGAACAGCTCGTTAGCCAAACTGTCCAGCTGTCTGATTGTTGCATTCCACGTGTATTATTTTGTTAAGCTCCTGATTTTGGTTCAGATTACTATGCTCTCAGCTATTGGCTTTGTGTGTGTGACTTTTACTGCGACAGGAAATAACTAACCTCACCCTTCTAACACAAAAACAAGATAAACACAAACATTCAACGAAACACGGATGGCTTCCAATTAATTCAAATAATGATAAGTACATGAGTATAGCGATGAACACAAAAATTTGTTAGCCAATTTTTTCTCAAGAGATAAATATTTACTTCAGGGGAAACATGAACAAAAATAAATATCATCTACACAGTTTTAGACTTCTTGTTGGTATTTACTGTAATACTAACATTGCTAAAAGAGCAAATTTTTAGTAGCATCAATCAGTTGTTTAACTTTGACTAAAAGGACTCTTATTTGTAGAAATTCTTTAACATGCGATGTTCAGTCTTGATTCAAATTTGCATATACCCTTGTAGAGAATAATATTAAAATATTATTTTAAGGACGTCGCCTACGCTATAAGGTAAATTTCATCTTCAGCATCAACAGCCGAATCGAAAGATGAGTTTTGAATAACATTTATTTCTACACTTAATTCAACATAATATTTCAAAGTCAAAAACAAAATTTCGATGTGAGCAGTTTAACTTTAACAGTTTAACAAGGATGTTTAATCTTTGGCAACCAGTTCTTTCTTGTTTTATTTATTTAGTTTTACACAGCCACAAAGTTTTGCAATTTGGTTAGACTTGTATCCTAATCTGAATAATATCAAAACAAGAACACAACAAAACTAAACTTCAAATGGCCAACATACTCTGCACTTGTCGTGGTCACTTGAAACACACTAAAATGCCAAAATTGGTGGCCACCACACAGCATGTGTGCGAGCGACAATCTGTTGGAGAACAAAATGCTGTTTACACAATTGGCAGCCATTACGACTGACTTTGAGTAATAACTGGCAGGCACTGCACTTGACGATGAAAAATGTGCCACAATCAACAGAAGTCGGCCAGTCCTCTAACTGGGCTACCTGACTGGCAACTAGTTCATCAGCACAATGACTAACCCAAATAATAGAATGCAACAATAAAATAAATATATATTACATCAATAAACACACAACAAGTAAATGAAATGAGCTCGACTGAAGATACTCTGTATATCTTCCATTATATCCTAGCAGTTAGCATAAGGAAAGATTTATTCAAAATATTATTTCAATAGTTATAAGAACTTTGCAAGTAATAAAATCTAGTTCTAAGAGAATATATGATTTAACAAAATGTATATTCTCAAACCTATACTATATAATATATATAATACATGGTATCAGTGCTGTTGCCTTTCATAAGCCTTATTGTACCCCTTTACAACAAAGGGCTGCAGGGTATAGAGGCGAATTCTCGCCAAAATGGACATGAATAAATTGAAAGGCATTGAAATCTGGCACTGGATACGAGGAGCAGATTGGGAGGCAGCTGAGGGCCGCCAGAGGTGCTCTCACCTGCTGTGTTAGTAGTTGGTATAACAATGGAGGTTGGCCAATTGTATTTCAACTGCCACCTGACAGTTCTGTCAATACAAATTTATTGTTGTACATTTTGTGAATTTCCTTTGTTTTCATTTCTTTTTTTTTTTGGGTTGATACTTTTAGCGAGTCACCATAGATATGTGTGTGTATATATGTACATATGCATATAGTTGCCTGATTGCGGCTTTGTCTCCAAAGCAGTTGACTCAACTGAGCTCAAAAAATATAGTTCTCAAAGCCTCAGGCCAGGTGCTGGTCGGAAATTTGGTATTTGTTTCCTTTGCAGGTATTTTATTTTATACACATGAAATTCTCATCATCGTTAAGCGAGAAAACATAAAAACCATTCCAGCAATTTCAGATAAAAAAATATAATTAAAACAGGAACACAAGAGGAAGTCCAACTAATTAGGAACATACTTAAGTGTTGTAAAGCGCATTTACTTTATTTGCAAAAAGTAAGCATGACAAAGAAGTACGCTTTCAAGCATCTAGTTTTATTGAATATTCCAAAATGTGTGAGTAATTTATTGCTAAATACAATAATTAAATGCATATTAAGTTGCTCTTAATTATGTACATTATGTATCAGAGCCGACAGTTCAAAATTTCTGGCTTATTAAGATAAAAATTATATTTGCTGGTCTTCAAATTTATGTTCGCAGTTTTTTGTATGCACGATTTATTATGCACTTTTACCCCTTTGCAACTTGGGGCCTTACATTTTAAATAAAGCTATTTATTTATTTAATGTCAACGACAGACTCGACATAAAAATACGAAAAGTGAAAAAATGAATTAAATTAAATTTAAAAATAAAATTTTAAATTATATTTAAATTAAGAAGAAAGAAATATTTACAAGATTTTTGGGTATATTTAAAAGTTGCATAAATTTGGGAAAACCCACAAAAAATAATTAGTATGAATTAGTTAAGCCCGTCTAATTTTAACTTATGATCAAGAAGTAAACCAAAATTATTTACTTTATTCAGTAGATCAAAAAAATAGACCTACATAAGTATTGCAGTTGAGTTGTCACTATATTTTCTCAAACGCCTTAGCTATTTAGAAGTATCCCTGTATTTTGTACATCTGACTTTGAACCATTTTTATGTAGACAAATAATAAAGGATTCCTTCCAAAAACCGTGGAAAGAACAGGCCTCGTTTTGTTACGCTTTTGTTGAGCACTCACCTGGGGTGGAACGTCCAGTACCATCAGCTCCCGTATGCAGGTATCGCAGACCAAGCAGTTTCTATAGATTTTGCGATGAGTTGTCGTCTGATGAGTTTTGGGGAAGTCATGGTAGAAAAATTGCTGCAATGCACATATGGACAAATATAATATTTGAGAGCAGCACATGGACATAAATATAAAATATATTCGTTTGCAAATTATGGCAGCCGAAATATTTTCACTTCATTCTGTGCAACCACTTTAAATATGGGTTTTTATTATGCACAGGCTTTTCAAAGAGATGAGCTTAAACATCGCCTGCTTGTATGGGAGGATGCTGTTGCTGCCTGCCTTTTTCATTAAAATTAAAATTGTAAAAGCATTTTTTTTGGTAGGCAAAGATTTGACTGCAACTACAAAATGCATATTTAAATTATAGAAATGTGTGCGGGCAAGGGAACAGAACAAATTTGGCCTACTGGGACATTTTAATAAATGCAAATTTCTAATATAAATAAAAACACACATCTAATTCGATGTTATCCTAGGAGCGCTCTAAAAATAATGCCCACATCAATTGTCAATTCTGAAAGCAATAATTCAAATTGCGCATACGCCATGAGTACAAATAAGTGTGAATTTGCTGCCAACTAAAAGTGCCTGAATATTCAGGGTTTTGCACTTAACCGCATTTATTTATGTGCTGAATAACATAAAGCACTTTATGGCGTTAAAAGGCGCAAAGTCGGCGAGCAGGCAGAAGAAGAAGAAGAGCGCAGCTGTACCGTTGGACCTAAACGTAATTTCTTATTCAATTACCAGCTCAATAAAAATAAAACTCAAAGATATGCGATGGCGCATGAGAGCGACAGGAAGCAACGACAAACTGCATATAAAAAGAGCGGAAGCATGTGCTGTACATATATACATACATGTACATATATATATATATTTATATATATATATCAACTCTGCATCAAAAGTTGAAAACACGTATTTTTAAAATAAAGTCGAAGAAATCCCCATTTTTAGGTTTTCTTTTGCAATAATTGGAAAACTTGGACAGTATTTCTCGGCTATTATCAGCTGGCAACTTTCCCTCTTGTTATATATGTATATAATCGACCAAGTTAAAGTTAACTTGGCCAATAAAAGCGTTTTATATTTTGCAGTCAGCAGCTCTTTCTATTCGCTGGCCACTTCCGTATCCGCTGCGTAATTGAAATGTAGCGAGCATAAATTATCCTTGATTTTATTTACCCCATTGACAATAAAAGAGCTGATTGCCAAAAGGCATTTGCATTTAAATGTGTGTCGAAAATGTCACGCTGATAAAACATTCAAAGTCATTTCGCATTTATTATTAGCTGATGCGATTGGGCGCAGCTTTCGGTTGGATTAGATGATGTTTCGACTTCGATTTCAAATTGGATAGCCATTGCTATCGCAAGTCACACACACTCAACGCACTCAACACACTCGACACACTCGGCACACTCGACACAAGGTAATCTGTTCGATGAATGCCTTCAAACTCGGTCAATGACAACACATCACTTTTAAATGCAATCAGACGTAAAAAAAAATATCCTGCCTCAGCATCAGCCTCAGTCGCTCATTTCGGTAGCAATTTCTCATAATGCTTTATTTCCATCCATTTGGCCAACTTCGCAAGATGTTGTGTTTTCTTTTATCGGATAAAATGGATATGCTTAATGGCTTTTGGTAGAGAAAAAAAAAAAAATACAACAACATAACCTGCCTTAAACTAACTGAGCGTCAAAAACAGCCTTGGGGTTAAGGACATCGTTTTGGACACGTTTTCAAGTAGATTGTTGGGCCTAAGCTGCTAATTTAATGGAGCTTGGGCTTGAGTTATGAACGCTTTGGGCTTATTCGAGTAATTTTTCAGTTTTCTTGCAGCAAAAGTTTTGGAAAATTTTCATTTGATTAATTTAAACTTGAACAATCGATGTGTGGCGTGTGGCTTGAATAGAACGTTTAATTATGAAAACAATATCTAACGGAAGCGAAAGCAGGCGCTTTTCAAAGTCACTTCCAGAAAAATGATTAAATTGCATATATTCTTAAATCGATTAATGTATGTACCTCCACTGATGTACATATGTATGTCGCACGCAACAAAATTTCTCATTTTACGGGTCAGCGGCTTTTGTGCTTTTGTGACTGGAACACCATTAAAGAGCACTTAATTGATTTTTCAACGCTTAAACTTCCATTAAAATGCGGAAAATCACGCATTATACAAAATGAACGCCGTGGCCGCAATAAACGGCTGGATGTAGTCATAAAGACAACTAGATATATATATGAAAAGCATTCGGTTTAATACCCAGCCACGCACATAACCGCTCCTATATTGGCCGCCATAAACATTAAAAGCATAAAATTAACTTAAGTTGAGTGAGCAGGAAAACGAGGACAGGAAAATACCAAAATGGCGAACTTCGACTGACGACTGCAGTTAATTGAATTAGTAGAGCAACAGCCGGGACATTTTAATGAGCAGCTGAATAACAATAGTTAGCTCTTTCATTAGGTCAGTCACAGTGGTCCCTGTAAATGAGGCAAGTGTTTGCCATTCGAAATTACACAATAATATTTAATGCTTTTGTTTATGTGGTTTGAGATTTCTACACAAGTATATATTCTTGATTCAACAAAAAAAATTGAACAAAAGTCAACATTGGACCAAGCATTTCTTCATGGATTGACATGTGTACGCAATTTCTGTGTTTAAATATTATTTTTGTATTGCTTGAATAATATTTACATCGAAACATTCTAAATATTCCAACTTAATATTATTGATTTATCAGTTTATTTATTTTTGGTTTGCATAAGTAAAACCCTAAGTTCGCATTTGAGAGCATTATTGTTATTAAATAACGAGAATATTTGAGAATATATGGAGACTTGAATTTTGTTGAATTTAAATCAATAATTTAAGTAATCTTACTAAAATATGCTTAACATATGACAATTTTCCACTACAGGTAAGTCGCATATAGTATCGTATATATACACACATATATATATATATATATAGATAAATAAGACACAGCTGTTGCACTTCTCCCTATGATTCGCTCTCGACTAATTACAAAGTCAAATCCTATTAGCGGATAGTTTGAAAAGAGAGAGAGAGAGAGAGACAGAGAGGGAGAAATAGAGGGAGCTAGAAATAGCCTCTGCTGTCTTGCTAAAAGTTAAACTTTTCAGCTTCCATTGGACGTCATTCATAATTAATAAGCATTAAATGCAAAGGTGCAACAACGCCAGCTGCAGCTCAGCAGTCAGCCAGTCAATGGGTGTGGCAACAACTTTGCTTAATGCCTCTTTGAAAGAGTTAACTTGTAAATTGATTTACATGAAGCTGTTCTGAAACTAACATTGAAGATACAATAATATGAATATATAAGTAGCCGATTTTTTTGAATCATTGTTTCTGGCTTGTCAAGAATATATATGTTTATATATATATACATAAATATATGCATTAGTACATATAAATCATCATATACTATATCATTATCCTCAATGAAAAAAAACTTTAGTGTTGCAAACTACTTTCGCTCGAAAGTAAGAATAAATAAAATAAATAACTTTCACACAGCTTTTCTAATAACAATTGAAGCTACTCATATTGATAAATACTATATTTCAAATTTAGTAATTGTAAAGAATACCAATTAAAAAAGGTTTCCAAAACATTCTATAAGCAAAGCAGAACTGGTCAGCGATAATGTTCATTATGTTTTAATGATGTTTCTTATCGTTCAGCAGTTCTTGTTTGCTAATTTACATACGTTTGGAGTAAATACATACTTGTAATATGCTT
Source organism: Drosophila seclusa (assembly GCA_035043575.1). NCBI lineage: Eukaryota > Metazoa > Arthropoda > Insecta > Diptera > Drosophilidae > Drosophila > Drosophila seclusa. The sequence continues at coordinate 3,332,072 of JAWNMX010000043.1, read as the reverse complement.
GTTTTGCCGACGCCAGTAGCCCCCAAAAATGCAGCTTTAAGGGGGCCCTGCAGCCATGGCGGCTCTGCACCACCCTCCAGAGTGATACGCTATGCCGAAATGCACTTATTTTGTATATGTAACTCCATTTCAATTGAGATTTTTGTTGTATTCGCTGGTGTTGTTGTTGTTGTTGCTGTTGCTGTTGTTGCTTTTTGTTGCGCTTTTGTCGCTGCTCCTTTGTTAGCTGTGCCTGCACCTGCTCCTGCTCCTGCTGCTGCTGTTTTAATGTTGGCTGCTGCTGCTGTTGTTGTTGTTGTTCTCGCACTATCACCGACATAATCAACGCTTCGTGTACTACCGATCAATAGTTTCTTAGAATTTGTTGGCGATATTGTACTACTCCACATTATATTGTTATTGTAATTGCCTATATTGTCGTTATTTCGCTTGAGCGACGCCAGTTTGAATGCCTTCCAAATGTTGCTTGTGGCGAAAAAAAAATTAATTCCAAATATTTTTTACTTGTGCCGCACTCCACAAATCGAGTAGCTTCTGATGTGGGCTTGTAGCAAGGGCATATCACGGGTTAATTGGTGTTTGGGATATCCAAAAATTATCTGCAAATGTAGTAACGTTGTGGGAACTTTTAATAGAAAATTAAACAATGTTTTGAAAGCAAAAAAAGACCAAAAATGTATTTTACAATGTAAATGTAAAAAATGTTTAGATTTCGTTCAGATTTGTTAAAGTTGGGATTTTCACTTTGAGGAGTCTTTGATTGAAACCAACAAATACTCCGCAATTGAAAACTTTTCACTTTGCGCTGTTTTCTTTACGACATATTTTCGATGAAACTCTAAAACAATCCGCATTTTCCACTGAGGTGCTCTCAGTTAAAGGCCAACAATTGTTGCCCAGCTATTGGCCACTATTGCCCCCCAACCCAAGGGCTGTTTTGACAAACACTTATACATATATAAAGATGTATCTGTGTTCAAGTAAGATATCATTCTCGAACACGTTCCGCTTAGTTTTAGCTTTCCTTGGTTTAGTTATTGAGCCTCTCCGTGTGTTTATTGTCTGTGTTTTGCTGCTTGTTTTTATTTGAGTTGAACGTTTTATGTGCTTCGTTTCACTAAAATTCTATTGGTTTATTTATTGTTTTTAGAGCAACTTGCTACAATTGTTCTTCTTGTTTGTTGTTTGCTATTTGTTATTTGTTATTTGTCTGCCAATTTCTTTGTAAAGTGCTTTAAGCACTTGACGCTCGACAATCAATTAAAACTTGTTTTCCCGATTTTAATTGCGTAGGCCGCTCTGATTGCGAAACATTTTGAATGAACTGCTGCTGTCTGCATTTGCAAAAGGAAAGTGAAAAAGTTTTTCATCTCAGCATCTGCGTACCAAAAATATCGCTTAGCTGACAGTTCTGCATTCAAATTTGGGTCCGCATGCAAACTACGATTCTATCTTGTGCTCTTCATATAAAATAGTGTTGCCAAAAATGGGGATTCTCCAACTATGTAAATTTTCGGCTGAGTGACAACAAAACGGAAATGAAATGTGCGATTTTGCTGCCAACGCGTTGTGCTCTGAAAAGGATATTGATTTTGGCAAAAAAAGGAGATTTATAAGAGTTCTTGCTCAATGCTGTCAATAATACATAAGTAACTATCAACTAACAGTTGCTCTGCACCCTGAAACAATATTTGAACTCACTAAAATAATTTAAATTCCCATATATTAAATTCTATATATAGAAGAATATTTTGAATGTAAAGAAAAGCTGAGAATCATATTTTCTAGTATCAAAGCAGCAGTCTGTTGAAAGTATTTTTCGATACCATAAACATGTATAAAATGACCTAGATCTTGTAATGTATTTCACTTAAATATAATCGAAAAGGAACACATTTTAAAATGATAATTGTGTCGTATGATATTTTGCTTATAGATGAGTTACTTTTGCTTGATATATGATTCGCTATTGATTTTTATTTTAGCTTTGGTTCGTTTGGTATCGTTTTGAATCTTTGCATTTTTGCTTCTTTTGCATTTATTTTTGGCCATATCACCAGGCTAGTTTAAATGGCCTTAGCTGCAAACAGAGCACTTAAGTACTTGCTTTGTGAATGAATTTCTTCGATTTGGTTGTTATTTTGTTCGTTATGTTTGATATAAATGGGCTAGAAGGATTCCCCTTTTCCCCATCCTTTGCTTTCTTTACTTTCCCCTTTGACTGTGCTTTCTGATTGCTCAGCACTTGGCACGGCTTACTGCAGCACTGATATAATGGGATATGGGCTTACAGCCAAGTAGCCTGTTTGACCCTCGTAACACTTTAAAAATGGAGCACGTGACATGGAGCTAGAAGACAGATTTTATTTACTTTTGAACCGATTTCAATTCAAACTCGAATTCAGTCTCTTTAGTTTGGAAATGCAGAAGAAATTTGGCCAGAATGCGTCGACTTTAATATAATAAATGTTAATTGTACTCGTGGCAGCAATGCGCTAGTTTTGCTTCTGGTGAGGAACATGAATAAATCTGTTTAAATTTTATGCTGACTATACATATAATTGTGTGGAAATAAATGCCAAACGCCTTAACCACATAGCTGAGTCGAAGTTGGCAACGAGAAGTGCCTGGCAACTGGGAGTACCTAGGTACTTAAGCCAAGATTGTTAGCTGCTTGAGTTAAGGCAGCAGCTGTTTGCTTGGCTTACTTTGCGTGCTATTTAAAGAACAAGTACAAAGCTGAAGAAGTTGCTTTTTATTCTTTTGTGATGAAATTAAAGCCATGTCAGGCGAAATACATGTATGTTGAGCAAAGCCAACACGAGAAAAAACTCAATGTAACACCCACGCAGTGTTCAAGTTGAGATTGAGACTGATGGACGTGTGATAAAGAGTAACTCAAAATTGCATAACCAACACGTGCTGAGTTTTGCCCAAGTATGGAAGTGGAACGGGGGGCTGACATCATTAACAGTTGTCAAGAAGTTATCGGAAATTACGCATATCCTTTGAGAGCACACAAAAAGAAAGCTAAAAGTGAAAATGGCCAACAAATTGCAAGTTGTGACAAACAGTCGTAAAACATTGTCACTCTGTGTCTATTGTATCCGTTTGCAAGAGTGCTGAGTATTCGTGAAGTGGAATGTTTTCCCATTAAAGGACGAATGCTCGCGCCCATATCACAAAATCAACGAAGCTTGAGCGAATGTCAACAAATAGAATGTCACAACTGCGGCTGTCAACTTGGTTTTCTGCTCTTAGCCAGCCAGACACGTACACACATCAGCTCTCATGAGGATGTGGAGAAAGCCTTACGCACTAGGCTCATGCAAAATTAAATCTTGAAAAATTAAAATGCAGGCCAGATGAGTTTTTTCCTTCTTTCTTTTATTTTTTAGCTTAAACAGTTTTGCGCACGAGTTGTTGTTTATAAATACACACATACACCACTTACACTCACAGCGATATTAACACACACTCACACAGTCACACAGCCACAGAGGATATCCCATCGTGTCTGTGCCTAAGTAGGTATTTCAGCTGGCAGTCTCACAGATAAAAAAAAGTAAGAATGCTTTTGGTGCATACAATGCTCAACTAGCCAATACCCTGTACGCAATAATTTAAACAGAAAATGCTTCCATTCACATTTGGTCAAAATGAATATATGATTTATGTCTTTCTTAACCTTTATGATGATGAAATGTGCTTATTTCCTCAGTACTATGCCAAGTATTATGAATGCAGTCGATAAGCAAGTTTTGTCGAGTCAGGCATTGTGATGCGAAGTTGCTTGTTACATTCATTTGCACAACTTCGTTATACCATTTTCATACATTTTGAATGGGTATAAAAACATGACAAATATTTAAAACGTTTCAGCTATATGCAAAAGGGGGCGTATCACAAACATGGTTAACATAACAACGTCAACGACTTGACAACAATAAAAACCACAACATATACACACACACAGTGCTTAAGCACCCAAAACACGTGGGTATTTAAATTAAAGATGCGACTTAAATGCAATGTTTGACTTCTCTGGGGAAACTCCTGAAATAAGGTATGACCTTACTTTAAACGAATACTTATGTGTTTCTTTTCGTATAGATCACAAATACAATGTTGCAAAAACTATGTATTCCCTGGCTGTCCACTCTCTTATATCCTTATCTAAGCTAAATGCATGATGTTATTATAAATAGAAAAGTACCTTACAATTTCACAGAAGGGGGAAAATGTATAAAAATATAAGTACTTATTTTGGTATTTTTTATATTTTTCTTATAGCTTTTTCTAAGCACCTGTAGACGTGTACTTTCTTTCATTGTTAGGCAGCCAAGAAATTGAATTTTAGTGTCTGCCATTGAATTTAAAAATAGCTAAGCGGTTCTCGACAATAGCAACAACATTAGTGCGATTGAGGCAGTTGCAAAGTTGGAGGCGTGAGACAGCCATGTGAACGTGTCCAAATTGCTGAAACGCGTCAGAATTATGTTGATGTTGTACGTGACTGGATGTCGTTCAACAAATTGAATATGTATTTAAGAAATTGTTTACATTCGAGAGCCAAAAATGTAGCCCAGCATTTGGTGCGACTTTAAAATTTGAAGTGGGTACAATGTAAAATTACAAACCAATTGAAATTGTAAGTGAAATTGGAAATTGAAATTGAAATATGAATTTTATGTAACAATTGTATTGTTGAACATTATTTTTTATCAGCTAAAGGACAGATGGCAACATTTATTACAGAATTACAGATTTCTAAAGCAAAGCTGAAAATAATATCAGCTCATAATTATTTATTAATTTATTTATTTATTGTCAACTAAAATCAGTCGACACAAAAAATACAAAAGTAAGAAATTTAAAAGTATGAAATATTTATAAGATTTCTGGGGGTACTTAAATGCAAAATGGTTCAACATTTGTTGCATGAATTTGGGCAAACCCCAGAAAAACGCAATCAGACCAAAAATTATTAGTATTAAATATAACTTAGAAAAATTCTGTCAGTATTTGTTGAACTTGAAACTAATTTGAATGTAATTTAAAGATATCACTTAACGACATTTTCATTTTCATTTTCAAATGATAGATTAAAAAACACAACAGGATATTATGGTCATATATCACCCATACGAAATATGCCCCAATATTTGTAAGCAAGAAATATTTTTTTTGTTGTCAGCGACAAAATGTATGCTGCGCTCTTTTTGAATGTTGTCTAGCAATAAATACATAAATAGAGATCGCAGGCAGCAAGTAAATGTCAACGTTCAACAAATGCCAAACATGTGCTAACAATTTGTTCATAACCTTTGACAACATATCAACGAAACGGGAAACGGAAACGATAACTTATCGCAGAACGAACGTATCCAATTCCCGAGCTGAGGGAAAATGTGAAAAAGGATGTGTTTTGTCAAGCCGACAAGGCTGTGACTAGAAAAGTTTTTATTACTATTGCTATTTACCAAAAACAAAAGCAAACATACACATATACATATATACTTCTGTAGTTTATAAACACTGATGTAATTTGCAACAGCTATAAAAAAAATACTGCTGCTAAAATTCTTTAAAAAAATATATATAAAAAGAAACATAAACGGAAGTTTGTGTGAAGAAATGAGTGTGAAGAATCAAACATTTGACAATAATGTTCAGTTCATTTTATATTACATTGTATCATCAAGCGTGGTAAAGTAGTGTAAAGTCATTTTGTGTTGGTGTATTCACATTTGTATACCCTATTCAGGCAAATGGGGTAGAATGGTTTATCGCAAGCCAGTTGCTTTAGTTCGAGCTTGTGAATAAATATGTGTGCTGCCCTAGTTTTCTTTACACTTTAGTGCCTGTGACTGCCATAAGAAATGAGAACACTTTAAAAGTTCAGGATATACATATATAATAGATATATTTATATATATATTTTAATTTAAAATGGCTCAAAAGGGGACCGAGCATGTGCCTGTTAATGTGGCATAGATATACCCACATATTTAACGCTAAGCCGTATCGCATATATATTATTTATATACATATAAATAGCTGCTGCTAATGTAGTTGTCTGTTTTCTATTCCGGATTCATAAATAAGCGCAAAGATTACATTCGCATCCGCACAACTGTAAAGGGGTTGGTTGGGGTTGCTTTTACCCTGGTTGCCGCTTGCGAAGTAAATTGTGTACTTAAATTGCCAAACTGGCAGCTTAATTTAATTTATTACAGTTTATAAGCAGCGAATTAATTGCACAGCTTTTTGCTTTGTTGCTTACACAGTACATGTTTATATATATAAATCTATATATAGATATTGGAATGCAGATGGCGAGGAGGGCAGCACAATGATGACAAATAGTAGTCGAGCAGTTGACTGTGGTTTTAATAGATAAATGAAATGACAGTTTTCAAATGTGTTTATTAGTTGGGACAGTAAATAAATTGCACATTTTTGAGCGTGTTTCTCACAAAAATGGTAATATTTCTTATTTGGAATATGATATTTTTGCAAATGTATTTTTATTTGTAATTTTTATATTTTTGTCACACATTTTTAGTTTGGTTTAAGTATTTGTTTTTAACATCTTTGTGAATATATTTTATTTTTGCTTCAAAACGAAGCCAAATCTTGTTTAGGCTTGTTTGCCCAAACAAAAGCAAACAATTTTCACTGTCAGCTATCCCAATTTAGCTTAATAAACACACAACAATAAGTATTTGATTCAAATCTTTTTAATCTTATTGACACTTGTTTATTTATGTTGGTTCCTTTTTGTTTAGTAGCAGTCAAAACTCAAATATTTCTTCTTCTTCTTCCTTTTGTTAGTGATCTCACAATCGATATCGATCGACATCGATATTAATGTTAACTACATAGTTACATGTTAGATTACATATGTTATGTTACAGTCTTAGAGCTACATCACTAGTAGCCTGCTACAGTTTGGAAATCATTTTGTTTTTATTCAAGTTCAATTATGCCCAAAATAGTACACAGAACTATATCATTGACTTTATTGACACATACATAAGATAATAATTTCGTTATTCAGACATAACTTATTCTCACACTAGTCACGCTAGGCTAGGCATGCCTAGCAACACATAAAATACACTGATTTAGCCAACTGAAACTGAATGCAATAGGATGCCACCAAAAAGAAAACCAAATGCGTTCGCAGGTCGCGCTGAACTCCAAGATATTCTTGTGGGTGGCAAGTATCGTCTGATGGGTCCCATTGGGAGCGGCTCCTTTGGGGAGTTGTATAGAGCCACTGGCCTGCAAAGCGGCGAAGATGTGGCCGTCAAACTGGAGATTAGTACGGTGAAATATCCACAGTTGCCTCGAGAGGCAAAGATCTATAACATATTGCGTGGTGGCGTTGGATTTCCGCATTTGCGCTACTTTGGCACGGAGGGTAACTATAATGTGTTGGTGCTGGATTTGTTGGGCCCCACTCTGGAGGATCTGTTCAACTTTTGTGCACGCACCTTCAGCTTGAAGACAACCCTAATGCTGGCCGATCAGATATTGACACGTGTCGAATTTTTGCACTTGAATTGTCTGCTGCATCGCGACATCAAGCCCGAGAACTTTCTGATGGGTCTGGGCAATGAGCGGACTCGCCTCTTTATGATTGACTTTGGTCTGGCCAAAAGATACTATCGTCCCAGGAACAATACCCATATCAACTATAGTGAACATAACGAGCTCATCGGCACCGCCCGCTATGCCTCGGTGCATGCCCATTTTGCGGAGCAGGGACGTCGCGATGATCTGGAAGCTGTGGGCTATATGCTGCTCTACTTTCTACGTGGTCGTCTGCCCTGGCAGGGCATAACTGCGGAATCGCGTATGCAGAAGTACGAGAGAATTGCGGAGAGAAAATCGACACTGCCATTGCATGTCCTATGTGCTGGCATACCCAGTGAGTTTTACGTGTACATCAAATACTGTCGCAGTCTGCAGTTTTCCGAGCAGCCTGACTATTTGTACTTGAGAAAGTTATTCTCGATGTTATTTCGAAACAATTTGCTGCAATGTGATCAACTGTTTGATTGGGTGGACATCGATTGGGAGATGACCAAAAATAAGCGCATGATATCAAAGAGATGTTCGAAAAATCACAATAACAAGGACACTCAAGATGATGGGGAGCAGAAAGTTCAAGTTAGTCCGTGCCAATATCGCTCAAAGCGGCACCGCAAAATGAGTTCTGTCGTTGATTAACTAGCATATATTATAATAATTATTATTATTAATTGTTTGTGTGGGTACGAGTGTGGGAGCATTATACATAATATCGTTTGTTTGTCAAATCAATAAATTGGCTGCTGGCATAATTGGTTGGCAACGTTAACAACCAAACACAAACTTTCAGCTTGTTGGCAACAATAGAAAATGCCTTTTCTGTACTTAAGATAAGGTCTGCAATATTTTACTTTATTTTGATTTTTAATAATTTAGTTTAATTAAATTTAATATAATATTAATGGTAATAATATTAATTTAAATGCAATGATTTAATTTCTACATCAAGCTTTAAATCACAATTGTTCACTCACACACACATTGCTCCAGCGAGTGTATTTAAATTTTATTCATAGTTAAAGATAATTGAAGACGTTATATAAAGCCAACGTCTTAGGGAAATATCTATACAATTAGCAGAGGGTGCATGAATATTTCGCGACTGCCAGTTATGCCAACCCATAGACACAAAAGGGCGGAGATGTATGGCCACAGAGGAGAACATATACACATAGAAACACACACAAGGGAGATTGACAGAGGATGTTAATAAAAGGGTTAATTACAAGGCAAGTCGGCCCGTGTTATGGACGTTGACATACGTATACACACATAAATACATAGGAGGCTAGAGCGAAAGAAGGTCAGATTGAAGGCAAGACAAGTAGTGTGCTTAGATACGATGCGGTATTGCGAAATGGAGCACACACACACATGAATACACACACACACACACACACTTACACACACACATATACACACGCACACTTATAAATAGCGACTTAACTATTTGCTGCCCCAAAGCGATTTCGCTGAGCTCTCTTCTCATATAAGACTCCATATGCGTGGGTGTACATCTATAAATAACTTTGCCTGGTATCACGTAGTACAAAAGTCTCACCGACTCGACTCACGCCCACACACACACCCACACACACACCCACACACGCACCCACACACACACCCACACACTTACTCACGTCCACAAGCACGCTTCGCTCCTTGTTGGTCCTTCATTGTGTGTTTTCGCTTCGCTGAACAGCGACTTGAAACTCACCAAAAAAAAAGGAAAAAAAAAAACCAAATCCCTCAAAATGCCACATATCAGATCCGCAAAATTGCCACGTTCTGATGCATGCCTAATGGGCCAGCCGCTGCACACACAAACACCCACCAACCACCCTCCCCCCCCCCCATTCGGTGCGCTGAAGCATTATAATATTTGGTTTCCATTTGGCTTTGGTTTTCGAAATTAAGTTTTTCTTTTGTCTGTCTGTCGGTCCGGCCCCACAAAAAAACAAAATGGCTACAAATTTGTATTTTATTTATAAGTTGAGCAGCTGGCATTGATCAAGCACATTATGCAAGCTGATAAACCGATTCTGAATGAACTTTGCAGGGGCGACATTCATATTGGCCACTTAACATAATGGGCCGATTTGCAGGTCATTGCGGACTTAAGATGACAAAACGGAATTAGTTAAATGGCCAGAGATGGTCAGATGATGCCCTCCAAGCAACGATGATGGGTTTAAGTAAGTACATAACAGTTCGGACCGAAAACCGAATTGGTTACATAATTCAATTTCCTATTTACATATTTATAACGTTGTTAAATTACATCTTTATATCTGCGTAAATTGCTGTAAAATCGAATAGAAAATCCACAAATATATAAAATGTTAGTTAAAGTATTTCTTTAAAGAACTATTCTGGTCGAAAGTAGATATTGTAGTTGATTTCTCTACAATACATGTATATATAATTAATTTCCTTTCAGCTACACGTGTCCTGACCAACAGTGTGTCCCACAAAGTTGTCATCCAATCGCTTCATGCACCTGACACATTTCCCATTGCCTACTTTTCCGAGTCATTTTCGCAGACTTGCATTTCAGGCGATTAGTTCAAATTAAACTGACATCAATTTATAGCATTTACGACAGCTTTTTAATTGAAAAAGGCTTTCAAGTTATGTACAATTAATTTCCACACATTTTACTCTTATCAAAAATGTATAAATTAAATTTTCAAAATGAAAATCAATTATAAATGTTGTCAATCTGTGAATGAAGTGTTAATTATAAGAAGAAAAAGAACTCTTATACTTGCCGTGTACAAATAATAAATTAAATTGATACATTTTTAATTTTTATAAATGCTAAATGAATTCGAGTTTGTAAATTCTTGAAAATTGATTTCAGTTTCTTATTTTTGCATATTAAATATAGAAAAAATAATATTCAAATATACTGAAGATGTTATACAGGCAAATTCAATTAAAAGCATAAAAAAGAAGGGTTTAATGCTAAAAAATAAAATTATTAAATATATAAATATTTAATTTTAAGCAACATTGTTTTAGTTAAGAAATAATTATGTATTAATCTTTTAGGTATTATTACGGAACGGAGAAGATTTCCATTTCATAACGAAATATATTGATTGATATATTTTATAAAAGGACCTTTATCAAGTAGTTAATTATGCTTATGTGCAACTTTAAGAAGTTATTTAAAAAGTTATCTAATAATATTATTAAGAAAAATATTTAGTGCGATTATAAGCTATACTTTTGTAGTTCGCGTGGAGGATGCTAAACAGAGCAAATTATTTACTGAGCTAACTTTTAAGCAAAAGCAATTCAATTTGGTAAATAACCACTAATTAGCCATTGAGTAAGTTACATTTTGTTAGCAAAAACTTAGCTCGACATTGAGATGACGGGCCTTAATTACAGCCATACATACTGACGCAGAGACATTTCTGATTGCATCATTTTGTGGTCATGTGGTTTACCAGCAGTAAGCAGTAAGCAGTTAGCAGAAAGCAGCAACTGCTAATGCAAATCAGTCAAAATGGCAGCCGTCTTATCGTACATGCTCTGAAATTGGCAGCACAGTGGGCGAGTTGGAGTGAGGGAGAGAGAGAGAGAGAGAAGCGAGAGAGAGTGAGAAGGAGAGTGGATAACCAGCAGCCGTCGCCACGTTCATGTGGCGTATGATTAATCTGTCTGCACTGCGCTTAATGCTTTTAAATACGCATAAGTGATTGCCAATTCGCCGTTTGACATATCTGATGTTCGTAATGCAGTTTGTGACATGAGTGTGTGTGTGTGTGTATGTGAGTGTGTGTGTGTGTGTATGTGTGTGTGTGAATGTGTGTGTGTGTGTGTGAGTGTAAGAGGGGTTATGCTGCAGGCACTCTGCCTTTTATGTGATTAGTTTGTCCCAAGTGGTTCCAGTGGCACTCGTAATCCACGGATGGTTATTCTGCTGCCATTGCAAATCGTGTCTCGTCTGCAGCTGCTGCTGCTGCTGCTGCTGCTGTTGCTGCTGCTGCTGTTGCTGTTGCTGCTGCTGTTGCCTCTACCCAAAAACTCATCAAAGTAAATATAGCACTACTGTGAGTATAATTGCAATTGCGACAAGCAACAATCTCTTTGCATTGCAAGCTTCTACATGGCTGTGAAAGGTTGCTTTAAGTTCAGTAATTTTTCGAAAACTTTTATATTTCAGATGTTTTGCAAATTACCCAGATACCATCCGAGTCTCACGCTGTGCTGCATAACTCAATTATTTAATCAGTTTCCCTACATAACTGAGCGCTCAATTTGCCGAATGCTGTTTTTGGTTGTGTTTGCGTTTAATTAGACAAATATTTGCAAGTCAACCTGGTTGATGGGGAGGACTCGTTAACCCATTTCTCAAGCACAACGCTGAAACCATTTAAGGTACACCCCTCCAAATCTAATAGGTGCTCAAAACGCGGCTTTGATTGCTGCACTAATTGAACGTTCAATCATAAAGCAAAGCAAATATTGATTTTATTGGCACATTTGAACGGGGCTGGTAAACGAACCAACCAACGACAACAACAATAGCCAGAAAAGCTGCTTTGGTCAAAAGTTGTTAACCTGGATATGTGTGTATATATATACATATATATATATGTACATGTGTGTTTGTCGGAAATTATAATTGTGCAGAAACTAGAATTGCATTACAAGTCTGGCATATATGTTCATGTTTAACATTTGCAAACAATGTTCAGATATGCAACATTTTTGAATAAAATCGGTCGATAATACTATATGTTTGCATAGTATTGTGAACAATGTAATGCAACTAAATTGTAAACATAAACTCAATAAATTATACAGTATTATTAGAAGTAAATACATAAAGCCTTCGCTACTATTATTAGATTTAATCATCTTGCCACTGGGAATTAAGCTAATCCTAGTTTCCACAAACTTTATTAATATCTATCCAAAATTCCACACTGATCGATTAAAGTAAATCGAGAACATCATTATTAAATGCGTGCAAAGTGAAGCCCTTCTGCAAAGATGTAAAGTTTTGTTAGGTTGCTTATTTAAATTCCCGCTAAAACATGTTTTTTTTTTCCAGTTTGGCACTAAAAAAGTTTCGTGAATAACTTCTGTGCTTATTGTTAAAGGTTTGTCATGAATTTTACAGGACTTGGAGATGACATGGCAAAAAAAAACTTTTTGTGCGGTTTCCTCTGGCACCTTTTTGTGTTAGAAATCGACTTTTTATTTAGAACTGGATATTCTCGTTGGCTGCCAGAGATAAAAATAAATATTGTAGATACATTACTCATTTATGAGTAGAGGGTAAACGAAAAAAGCGAAAGTGAAGAAAGGCTTTCATTTTTTAACAAGTCACATTGTTGCATTGTTCGCTGGGTTTTTATGGCAGGCATCGACAATGTTTAGAATGGAACACTCAGCATAATATGCAAAGTGTGCAGGGGAAAAACGCGAAAACTGCGCTTTAATTTTTTATTCTATTCTTTTTTTTTACTGTTACTGGTGATACCAGCCTATCGCAGTTGATATCTGTCAACCCTTTTTAATTGGCCAACATTAGTGCCTAAAATAAACTGAGCAGCTGTAGGGAAATCACTTTTGTGCTCTTGTTATATTAATTGCTTGGGTTGTCTTCCTTATAAGCGAGAAATTCTTTGACTCTTGATGGGCAAAGTGTCTGCACAATTTATTCACCTACAGTTTTCAATGTTAGCTTCAAGGACACTCGTCGCCGACTTGTTGTTGTTGCGGCCACGTGGCAGTTATTGCAGGTTTACAGGTTGCATTATTAATGCAATTCTCTGTAGGTACACACTCCCCCTCTCTCCCCCCTCTCTCTCTCTCTGTGTGCCTGCCTTTGTTTCTTCCATTTTGTCTTTATTGTCTTGCCTCTTGTTCTGACTGTGTCGCAGGCATTGACGTGTCTTAAATTAAATATGCTTTGAAAATGCGCATTTAATTGTTTAGGTGACTTGCCCCAAATTATACATGAGGCACGTAGTATTTCTAGGTAATCTAGATTTTGTAGATGTCCTTGGCACGATTAAGCAACAGCGTAATTAAGCATTAACTTATTTAATTATTTAAAGTGCATTGATGAATTAATTTCACTTTTATTTGAAATTTGTCTTTTTTGAATAGAAAATACTTTTTTTTTGTTATAAGCAACAGCAGAAAAGAACTGTTTCCCTCAGCATGCCGAAAATTCTATACCCTTTCAGACCAACTGTTAAAAAGGAATTTGAATTTTGATATTTTATCTATATTCTTTTGGAAGTAAACAAATAGTTGGACAATGTATAATATACAAACTCATCGCAAGAAATATTAATTTGATTAAATAATTTTTGCATCTATTACAGCTGTAAAATGTGGTGCTCTGATCTGGTGTTATTTAAGTCGCACTCAAATAATAAAGTTAATGTTAAGCATGTTGTTGGGTACTTCAGCTTCTGACCCACTTAGTGTATACATTTTAATATCCTTTACACAGCTATAAAAAAGGACATAAAGAACTGTTATTCAAGACATAACAACTCATTAAAAAGAATCTCAAATTACATACAAATGTTATTGGCTAGTGTTGACAAGGAAATTAATTTAATGTCGGGCAAGAAGCCAAAAGGAACTGGTCATGCTGATAAAACTGCAAGCAGTAGAAGTTGTTTGTCAAAGCCCAGATCAACAAATTTATTTTCTTGTCTCCTTTTTCCTTGCCAAACTTAACAATCCAGAGTATAAATATAGAAAAAGTATATATGTATATATGTATAACCACATTTTATTAAGTATCGGAGCCAGACTCTGCTGCATTTTTTTGCTCTTTTTGGGTTTTTTTTTTGTATGCCCTGAATTGTTTGCTGCAATTTGAGCATGCTGCTTGTACTTGCTAAAGCAGCTTGTCTCATGCCTTTATTTTTACTTTTATTTTTATTTTTATTTTTTTTACTTTGCCTTTGCATGTTTTGCACATGTGTTTTAATGCATGACTGCAAGTGCTTGGCCCATGTGGCGTATACGCCATACGCAAACTGAGTTTGTAGTGATTTTTTTTTTTTAAATACTCCCCTTGAATATTTTTATATGCCTTATTGCATAGGAGTTGCGCTACTGATATATTTTTTCATTTTAATTATTTGCATTGTGTAAAGCATATGCGCTCAACAAAAATAGTTTAAATTGTGTAAAAAGGCTTCATTTCATGAAAAATTCAAGCAAAATGGAAGTTTTCAAGAAATTTGTGACAGTGACTCACTCAAGACTTACTGCTAGCATCGATTTGTCAACTATAACAATAATACTTCAAAATAAAAAACAACTTAATCGATCTTTAATTTTTCACATATTTAACTTTAACAACATAAAAAAATCATTTAAATTGATTTTTAATCTTTTCCATCTTTATTTTATTTTAGCTCACTATCTTTCGAGTATTAAGTTGCAAGTCTTAATCTGCCAAGCAACAACATTTAATCGACAACATTTATTTCAAGGCATAAACATTTGTTAACTCTATGTTAAATATTATACAATAATAAAATAATATATTTATTTAAATAGAGTATATTTTGTTTAAACATATTATAAATGAATGCCTAAACTCGGAGTTACACAACAACATAAAATGCTATAAATTGTAAACAATTTTTTAATTGTCGTTTACAATTTATATTATTTATAGCTATAAGGAGTATAAAATACTTTTTTTTAGCTATAAGGAATATAAAATACTTTTTTTTACTCTACATATAATGATAAAAGCATTAGCGAGCTGTTCAGCAAAGCAGCTCGCATTAAGTCTCATAATTTTGCACGTCGCCTGTCCAATTTGTGCATTACAAGCATTATGCTTGCTGCTGGCGCACAAGTTAGGTTGGCCAAGATAAATGATGGTCATCGTGGCCAACTCTAATGCACCTTCCCAACTGGGGTGGTATACGGTTAGTGGGTGCATACATTTAAATAATTAATGCACAAATAATGATTTATAAAAGATCTGCTGGCGTGCGGTTAACTCAGGGCACAGCGCCAAGCCAAGCAACATATATGTATCTACAAAGTAAAGAGAAACACTACTAAGATGAAAGTGGACCAAAAACCAACCTTTTTGTTTACTTTTCCTGCTGGGTTTTTTCTCCTTTTGCTGTTTTTTTTTTTTTTATTTTGTTGATGTGTTGTGTTCGTGTTGCTGCCACTTGCACTTTAAATGCCGCGAAGCCACGCAGCTGTTGCCTCCTTTCTTTGGTTGCTGTTCTGACTTTAGTTTCCGCTTTTGCACGCACACACACACACACACACACACACACAAATTGCAAACAAAACAGTTAATCCATCATCATTATGAATTTGCTGATTGTTGTTGTTGTTGTTGTTGCTGCTGCTGTTCTTCTTATCTCTTATTTTACGTTGTTGCGGTTATTATTGTTGTTGTTGTTGTTGCTGTTGTAGTTGCTGTTGTCGCTGTTGCTGTTGCTGCTACTGTCGCTCCCCTCATGTTGGCAGCAACATAATATCCTTTTTTGTTTAATGTTTAAATAACAGCAAAACGTGACAGCGCAGCTGCTGCCACTTGGCTAACAGTTTTTTTCTCGTTTTGTGTGGGGGCGAATAGCTCAGGGTTCAAAAGCCTGCAGGTTGGTTGTGGTTTTATTTTTGTTGTTATTGTTGCTGTTGCTGTTGCTATTACATTTATGTATGTCCGCCTACAAAATTCAACAATTAGCTGACAATCAAAAACTTCAAGTTTTTTGCTGTTAATTTTGTATAATAGATAGATTTAATTCACTTTTAATTGCTCTTGTTTTTCACTTGTTTGTTGTCAGATATGTTATTTTTTTTTTTGTACTATGTATGGCCTACTTTTGGGAGCTGCTGTGGCAATTTGGACACAGCTGCGTAAATATATATTAAATTTGTAGTTGGAAAATATTCTTTATACAAGCAAAACCATAAAATGTTGTACTCTAAAGAATTTTAGGTGAATGTCTTTTGGGTCATATACATGTTCAGGCCCCCCACACTAAAGGGCGACCAAAGCACCCCAAATGGAAAATTTATAGCTCAGCTGTTTTTGTTGCCTGTTTTTCGTTTTTGCTGCTGCTGTTTGCTATTGCTGCTAATGAGCTTCCTGTGGAAAAAGAATATTCAACAGTGTTAGCAGCAGCATTGGGATTATCTGTGGGTATCTATTGATTTTCGGCAATCACTTAAGCGTAGCTCAGAGGCAAAAGTTTTAAAACGCCAAATTGAATACTAAAAGTATCTAGAAACCCATTTATTAACTTGAATAGTTAAGCATTTGAAAGGCTATTTGAATACTTTACTACTATTGTAATCGTATTCCAATTTTAGGGTGGTTTGAACATTTCTCAAAAGTATTTTGAAATTATTTGAGAAAAGAAAGCACTTCGGAATTGAAATCCTTGTAATATGAGGTGACAATTGTATGATTAAATTTAACAAAAATGTAACTCGGCTAATAGGGCTTGTCTAATGGCCACCCTTAAATGGGATTTGTCGCACAACGAGTTCGCATCATAACAATAAAATAAATATTTATTTATATATAAGCAGACAATATGACAGGCACTTGACTCCGAATATACACATACACATATGTGTGTGTCTAACTACAATCTTTCGACATGCAACAGTGCGTATACGTTATAATAATGTAACTCGCTAAATTGATGCCTGGGGCAACATTTGTTGATGTTGCCGTTGCTGCTGCTCGTGTTCGTTTAATGCGATTTTCATAGCTATTGTTGTTGCCTATTGGTGGCATCCTTTGGGTGGCACATGAACACTTCCAAAGGCCCAAAGCGAAATCAGCGCAACTTATGCGCGCCAATAGGTGGCATTGATGTTAACGATGCTGTCTCTGTTGCTGTTGCTGCTTATTCTTCTGCTGTTGCTGCTGCTGCTGGTGCTGGTGCTGCTGGTGCTGCTGCTGATGATGATGATAACTTATGTAACTAACGCTGCATAAATCCGTGCACAAGCACAACACACCCGCAACAACTCCTACCCACACACACACACACACACACGCTCACACACTGCCTAACTTGTATTAAGTTTCTCTTGCTTAAGTTTTTATTAAATAAAGTTTTCTTTTTTTTTACTTCTTGCTTCTTGCTTTTTCTTTTATTTTTATTTTTTATTTTTTTTGCTTATGGAGCTTATTAATATTTTGAAGGAATTTAGCTTATGGTATTTTTAGCTGCAATACTTTATTCGCTTGCCAGATTCGCGCTTTTAACTCTAGCTAGCGGCGGCAGCAGCAGCAGCAGCGACAGCATCGACAAGAACTCACATTGCCATGGAGAAACCAGCACACTTCACATTTGGTCTGATTTTGTTGGCAACGCATACACAGACACAGCCATTCACACACACACACGCATAGACACACACACACACACACACCCGCACACGTTTTGCGAGTTCGGTTACCGAGGCTAACAAGGCTGCGGCTTTAGATGCTGCTGACGGTTCATGTCACGTCGATGGACCATTTTTGACTGGCTTCGAATCGAAGTTATTTGGCATACTGAGATCTTATAACAGTTGCTGTTGCTGTTGCCGCTGCTGCTGCTGCTGCTGCTGTTGCCGCTGCTGCTTATGCTGCTGCTGCTTATTGTTGTTATTACTGCTGCTGCTCTGTTCCTGTTGGGCATCTGTACAAAGAACAAGAGAAGAAATTGAGAGAGCGCCAGGCTGAGAGATAGAGAGAGAGAGAGAGAGAGCACAGAGTGCGAGAGCGTGACCCTTGTTGCATATGCTGCCTGTGTGTGTCTGGTTTTTTTTTTTTTAGTTTTTCAAATAACGCACGTGAGGAATTTTATTGCCTAAGAAAGTTGCCAGATAGGTGCGAAAATAGTGCGAAAAAAGTACAAATAGTATCAAAAATTCTATTCCTTTTTTTAAATAAGTCTTTATAAGTCTAAAAAAAAACAGTAATAATAATTTTGAAAAATAAGAGAAAATCTCAGGATATATCTTTTATTTAACCAATTTTTACTTAAGATAATAACTCAGATAATAAATAATATTTAGTGATTTCCAGAATAAATTATTATATAGAAATCAGTGACAATTAAAGGATGGCATCTGTTTGTAGGCTTATAACTCTTCAAATAAATAAATAAATTATATAAATATATATTAATTAATAAATAAATAATTTTAAAATTTAAGAAAAATTTATAATTTTAAGTTTTTACATTGTTTTGACTTGGTAGTAAAGAAGCCAAAATTCATTTAACTTAAGTTCATGTTCTTAGGCTTAGATGACATAAGAATAATTATGTGACTTACTCATCGAATGAGTAAGTATTATAAAATTAAAACATATTATTTGAAATCAAACATTTTATACTTTTGTTTGTTGTTTGAAAATTGTACAATTTAGTTTGAAGTCTTGTCAATTCTGTTATTTTTGCAGTGCGATTGCGCTAGACTTATATAATATATGCAAACAAGCTGGCATCACTCAAACCTCTCATTCTGGCCAGGCTCTCTTATATGTGCTCTGCCAGACGACTTTCATTTGCTATCGCTCTTTTGCTTGCCCATTCGCTCTCTCCCACTTGGGTTGAGGGACATGCGCAGTTGGACAACTTCGAATCCAACACTGGCGACAACAACAACAACAATAAAAACCATCGTCTGCCAGTGGCTATAATCTACTTATATAGGTAACCGCAGGACCAAAACCCGTTTAGTTTGTACGCTGACAACTTTGTGGGCAGGCGACAAACACGCACACACACACGCACACACCCACACACAGGGAGAAACAGACACAATGCATATGTTGTAAAGTAGTGGGTGTTGTGGGTCAGCGGGGCGGGCAAATAGTGGGGGCAAAGCAGCGACAATTTCTTCATTTTTATTTTTCCTTATTTGTTTTTTTTTTTTTGTAAGAAGATGGACAAGCATTTGGTAAAAGCATTGACCTGGTTACACACCCACACAATACACCAGGACGAAGATTTATGTTGGGCGTTGAATGCCTTGACGTTGCAATAACAATAACAATAACAACAGCAACAACAACAATAACAACAGCAACAACAACACCAATAACGAATGCCATATAAATCTAATGTTACACTTTTGACACTGTCTCGGCGTGGAGCCATGAAGCAGGGAGTCTCTTCACTTCCGGTCTTCGTTCTGACTGTCAGCGACAACAAAAGGCACACAGACACACAGACACACACACACATACTAAAATACTTGAACATATACGCCAACAACAGTCCAACAACAGTCAGAATTTATGATCTCTCATTCTTGGGGCGTTTGTATTTTTAAAAATCTTTTGCAGCGATACGAAATAAATAATAATAAATATTGGCGCATTTTATGCCATTTTTGTTGTTGCTGTTATTGTTTTGCTTATTTCTCGTGTGTTTCGCACATTTCTTATGACAATGTCAACATTTCTTTGGCGTCGCACACAAACAGTTCGACAGACAGATAAACTCTTATATGTATTTTCAATCAGTTTGTTATTTGTTTGAGCCACGTTTCTGAAGGGACGCGCATAAGCTTAGAAGTATTTTGCGTATAAATTCTGATTTCTTGTGGTAACACACACACACACATACACACCCACGCACACACGTCAAAGCACACAAGCACTGTCACACCCACACGCACAATGTGGCGCCATAAAAGTAGCTAAAGCTGAATCGCCTTTTTTTGTTTGTCATTAAATAGATTTTGGTTATTGATTTCTAATTTTTCGTTAGGACCTTAATTCACTTGGCAAACACCCACACTCAGCACCCACACTCAGCACCCACACTCAACACTCACACTCGCACACACATATCTGATGCTTGTGTATCGCATTGATTTTATAGCTTAAGTGGGTTTTGATGAGTTATGCAAATAATTGTGGATGAAGATTTTTCAGTTTTTTATTTGCCATTGTTATGAGAGCTTGATTGGCCCGAGCTGACCATTTTTGTTTCTGGCCTGGCACTTTCAGCCCACTTGTATTTTTAGTACTCCTTCAATATGACAAAAATGTTTAGCCTACATCATGGGGCACTTTAAGGCTTATATGTATATGTATGTATGTGTGTATTCATATAGTACACATACATTTATAAATGTACTCTCGTTCCACAGCAAATTAAAAAATGCATAAATAAAAATTATAATTTCTAAAAGACCTATTTGAGAACATTAAAAACAAAATATATTAAAAGTTAAAGAAAAATTATATATGTATAAAGTAAATATTATGGCAATTTTGAGTTCTGGAAGCATATTTTGGAGTTTTCAAAAATTTAGCAATTACTTCAAAAGTATTAGATAAAAAAGGTTTATCGAATCAAAAGACAGTTGCGAATCTAAATTATGTTCTGGGAATTCGAACTTCGTCTTGAGTATTAACAGAAATGGAGCCGTACTTGAAAAACTGAAAAGTCAGCTAACTAAAATTAAATAATATCTGTAACACAAGTCAACAATGCAATTCCATAAATAATGTATTCCTATTATTCTATACTGTAAACAAACAACAGATATTCTGTATATGTATGTGTGCATACCAATTAGGCAAATAAATATTTGATTCAAAGATGAAAATCAAATGATTTTAGTGTGTACAAAACCACAAACGATTGCGGATTACTCATTTGCATAATGAGAACTGCGTCCAATTGGTTGGCTGATGTTACGTCACGAATAATCCACAGATTGGATGAGAATTAATATTATTTCATAGAAAGTGGTTTGATAATTATAAATTGGTGTCGTTGGACGT
Organism: Drosophila seclusa; assembly: GCA_035043575.1. Lineage (NCBI taxonomy): Eukaryota > Metazoa > Arthropoda > Insecta > Diptera > Drosophilidae > Drosophila > Drosophila seclusa. The sequence goes on along the minus strand of JAWNMX010000043.1, from coordinate 3,310,690 downwards.
GCTTAATTGTACTTTTGGTTGTGTAATTAGTGGCCATGAATTTGAAATTAATTTTGTCAACTGCATGTAAATAATAAATGAAAACCGTTTTGTGGTTAAATGAACCCGCAACTTAATTACATAACATACTATATATACATGTACGTATATAAGTGTTGTACTTTTAATTGTAAATGAATTTGTGCACTAATAGAATTCCACAACTTGTCAACATTATTTTATGATGACAACCACATCGGTGAATTTAATTTTGAAGTGTGATGCAAAGAATGTAAACCGAGCTGCCAAAAATGAAATCAGAATGTGTAATTTAATTAAATTTGTCAAAATTAACTATATGTTTACATATTCCACAATTCTACATATTCAGAATATTGAGTGGTGCCTTGATCTATGTTTTCCTTACGAACTTGTCGCTTAACTAAATTGATAAACCATCCAAGACTGCAAGATTAAATAAAGGTCATCCAATATTATAGATTATATATATGTTATATTTATATATGTACATTATTCTAAATAAAGATATATATACACTTGACTCAATATGCATTATTTAAATTCATTTTCATAACTTAGCGCTAACCTTTTGTATATAAATAAATAATGTGCGAAACTAATTCAAATTGAGTTAAGAGTGGACAGATGCGGACGTGTTAAATTCATTGAATAAAATATAAATACTAGATATATTTATCAGTTAAATAATTCAATTCGTTCATTAAAAGTCATTTAAGACAAAAATCAAAAAAATATTATATATATAAAACTTTTCCCACAGCTCACAACTTTCTATAATAGATACATTGGACTGAATGGGCACATATTGGGCTTCCAAACTCAGTCATACACACTGTCATTTGAAAATAATCGATGATTTTAAAATATGAATATGCCAGATGCTTTAAGCCAACCAACAGGAACAGCCAATAGCGGTATTGGCACACTGCCACAATTGCACGTTGCGTATACGCCGCATGTGTAAATCATGTCGTTCATCATCGTGGTTCGTTTTAATTGTGGGAACACTGCAGCCTGGTCGCAAACATGATATATGACTGAAGAGCTGAATGTGTCAGCAACTAAGTATATAGTGTATAGACTTTAGATTTTCATTAACATGCACACGAACGATGAGAGTGTCAGGGACAAACCAGAACTGACCAATGAACTAACTTTTCCTTCATGGCACAGACCAGACGAGTCCTTGCCTTATGTACTTGGCCCCTGAAAATGCGGTTTTTAAGTAGGCGTTGCGTGTGAATTTTGTCTTCAAAGCACACATCCCTCCAGGTCTGAGATCCATGTGTCACATATGTAGATGAGTACATGGTATATAAAACCACTTTTGTGGGTAATAACAGCCGGCTTGAGATTTCAATTTTCATTAACATCGACGACTCGAAGGAGGCAAGTTTACTAGTTTTAAGCTCTTGGGATTAAAGTGCGGTAGTTACAAATTTATAAAAATAAATTTATATTACACTGATTACCTTAAAGTAACAAAATATTGGAATCAGTAATTAAAATAATCAAAATAAAGAGAAAAATATTTTAAGACAATAATTTCCTTATAGTTTCCTTAGAAAACTTTAAGTTCTTGTTAAAATAAAATACATATTGTGAATGGTGTGAAACATACAAGTAATGGCTGATAAATAAACTAAATAATAAAAAAATATTTAAATGTTTTCCAAAAAAAAATTTTATAAAAAAAAATAAATAAAAAATGGAGTGCTTGAAAATTGGTAATCCCCATAATATTTATAATCCTAATGCGAATTACTCATGCGGTCAATTGGAAAATAAATATAATATTTTTGCCAATATCTTCTGTCTATTATAATTTTGAAAAATAGCAAAACATTGGTCAGATTTTGTAAAGCTTGAATCGGAAAACTTATTAAACTGTTTTACTAGTTTAAAAAAAAAAAGTAAAATTTCCCTAGCTAAGCGTTTTTTCCCTGGAACTTTATTTTAGTGCATCCATCGTTTGAGTTTAAGAATTAGAATCTCGGCATATGGAATAAATAATGAATGCTTCTTTGATTTTACGAAAGTACAGGAAAAAAGGAAATTATTTAAATTAGTTGCGGATATTCAGTCAGCATAAGAGATGTCTACATCAATGCAGCCCAGCAAGTATGCGGGATTGGTGGCCGACTTGATGCCGAACATACGAACGATGAGATACACTGGATTGTTTATGCATAACTTTACTGGAGGCGGCTTGTTCATGAAGAGAATCTACTCGTCGGTGCATTTGGTAGTTATTGTGCTGCAGTTTTGTTTCATACTGGTGAATATGGCACTGAATGCGGATGAGGTCAATGAGCTGTCGGGCAACACAATTACCACTTTGTTCTTTACGCATTGTGTTGTGAAGTTTGTCTACCTGGCAGCCAATCAGAAGAACTTTTACAGGTGAGCTGGGTAATTGAGATGGTCAGTAAATGACACTAAAGAAGCCTGTTTGTGTTAGAACCTTGAACATCTGGAATCAGGCTAATTCACATTCATTATTCGCCGAATCGGATGCACGATATCATTCGATAGCCTTGGCCAAAATGCGTAAACTCTTCTTTCTGGTCATGCTAACGACTGTCGCCTCGGCCGTAGCCTGGATAACAATAACGTTTTTTGGGGAAAGTGTAAAGTTTGCCATGGATAAGGAGACGAACTCCACGATAACCGTTCCGATACCCAGACTGCCGATAAAAGCATTCTATCCATGGAATTCGAGCCACGGCATGTTCTATATGATTAGCTTTGTGCTGCAGATTTACTACGTGCTCTTCTCCATGCTGCACTCGAATTTATGTGATGTGATGTTCTGCTCCTGGTTGATATTCGCTTGCGAGCAGCTGCAGCACCTGAAGGGCATTATGAAACCGTTAATGGAACTATCCGCCTCGCTGGACACCTACAGACCCAATTCGGCTGCATTGTTTCGATCACTTTCGGCCAATTCCAAGTCGGAGCTGATACACAATGAGGGTGCGTATTTGTTGCACAAATTGCATGCCAAGCTTCAATTTCATTTGCAGAGAAGGAAATGGACATGGATATGACCGGCATCTACAGCACTAAAGCAGATTGGGGTGCACAGTTTCGAGCACCATCCACATTGCAATCCTTCAATCCGGGCGCTAATGGCAATGGCATTGCCCCTAATCCCAATGGGCTCACCAAAAAACAGGAAATGATGGTTCGCAGCGCCATCAAGTATTGGGTGGAGCGGCACAAGCACGTCGTCCGGTAAGTCCAATTCCCAAATACCCCAAATATAATGACAAATTGTGTGCAGCATACAAAACCAAGACAAGCTGCTAGTTTGCCGAGGATTGTTTGTGCTTCTTGCAGGGAATTTATGGCATGTGAATAGTTAAGCATAAATCACATTGCGACTTTCAAATAAATCGAAGTATTCCCTTATAAGTCGTTAAAACTGAAGGTCCTTTACAGTGCTATAAGGAGAGATAGAGAGAACCTAAAGAGCAAAATGCTTTCTTAGCTTAAAATTATGTACATCATTTATGCAGTTCTCAACTTGTATAATAAGTAAAATAAAAAATTGATTCATGACATGATAAGTCGAAGTTATAGAAAAGCAATTATTGACACGCAAAAGCGGCTAAGATCAACCTCAGTATCAAACTTAATTTTCTAGTTATATTCATTTATGTTAGACATATTACTTTAATATAATTTGTGGTTTTGGTTTAGAGATAGTTTCTTACAATTTTGTAATGGTAATCAAATTCACAATTTGGGTTTAAGGGTAGTATCGTTATAGACAAGCTTTTCTTTGTTTTGTAAAGAAACTTTTATTAATATAAAAAAGGATCTGTTAGTCTGATTCATATTCATGGAATTCAAGTAGAGATTTTGAGAGAAATAAGTATCTAAAGTGATAGATATTATTTACTAAAATGCAAACGACTATTAAAAGTGATCAGAAATTATTAAATTCAGTCTAGCAGCAAGATTTTTCTAATGATAAAAATGTTAATAAAATTATTCTAATTAACTTATGTTTATCAGCCGTGACCAAGCATTTGAGAAAAAATGAGTTTTTAAATATATACAAGCCAAAACATTATCTCTATTTTTATACTTTTTGGAAACGTAATTAAATTACCTTAAGTATCGTATAAAAAAATCTCAACTTTTAAACAGACAGTGAATATGACACGATCAGAAAAATACTCGATTTTTTTGTACTGCAGTTTAATAGATTGAGTAAAAATGTAAAATTTCACTAACCAATTTAGTATCTAATACAATTATGGAGCTCTTGCACTCATGTCGTGTCCAAATAGGTTGGTCGCTGCCATTGGGGATACATACGGAGCTGCTCTACTGTTGCACATGCTTGTTTCGACCATAATGCTGACACTGCTCGCCTATCAGGCAACAAAAATCAATGGGGTTAATGTCTATGCATTTACGGTAATTGGATATTTAGGCTATGCACTGGCGCAGGTGTTTCACTTTTGCATTTTTGGCAACCGTCTGATTGAAGAGGTGAGTGTACAAAATTCTTGAGTTAACACACTAACACACACATCCAACAACACACAGAGCTCATCTGTTATGGAGGCGGCCTACTCCTGTCACTGGTACGATGGCTCTGAGGAGGCCAAAACTTTTGTGCAGATCGTTTGCCAGCAGTGTCAAAAGGCAATGAGTATATCAGGTGCTAAATTCTTCACTGTCTCGCTGGATTTGTTTGCCTCCGTAAGCATTTCTCTTACCCCCACCCCCCTCCTCCACCAACTTTCTGTCTTTCACAATTTACAACTTGAAACTTTTTCTAGGTGCTCGGCGCTGTTGTCACTTATTTCATGGTGCTGGTGCAGCTCAAGTGAGCAAAAAGAACAACAACCAAGTTGATATATTGGATTGCTTGTTGTCCGTACCAACAAATTGTGTCAAAGTTTATGCTTTATGATAGCCACGGAGCAGTCAGCAGTCAGCAATCAGCAGTCACAGATGCCTTTAAATTGTGCAAACAATAACCAGATTCAAATATTTAATTGTTATCGTATATCAACAGCAACTTTGTACCAGTTTACAAGCACATAAGTATTTATATATATTTTATTGATTTGTTCACCTCAATATCTTCTCAAATGTAATGCTTTGATTGTATACTCAATACGCAAAACCCAATAAATGTGTAGTACAAACTTTAATCAATGCAAACAAAAAACATTTTTCCATTTTAATGAATTTATTTTAGGCATTGCAAATATTAATAACATAATGTGGATGCTAAGGTATGTAAATTCAGGCAATTATTTAATTAAAATTCAAGGATAAAATCTAAAAAAATCTAAAATCTGTTATCTAAGAAATTAATTATAATAAATATGCATTTTTCTTTTGTCTCTAAATTAGTTAGCTATGTTTAGTGTTGAATATAAAAATAATTATATATTTTTAACATTTTCTTATTTCAGGAAACTGGTAATGAAAAATGATTAGTAAAATGAAGCATCGACATGTGTTTTTAACTAAAAAAAAAATCACTTTGGGCGTGGCTGGGAACCATTTATTTTGTAACAACAGACTTTAGTAACTTCTCAACTTTTGCCACCACATTAATCTTGCCCAGAAAGGTTTCCACACTTATTCTGTCCTGCCGGGTACTAAAAAAGTTTAAGATCATTGTCTCATATGTCCAGGAGAGTGTTACTTATAAGATAACGCTCCAAAAACTAGGAATCATCGATCAACCACAAAAGCAGCCTTTTAAACTTGCGTTCCCTTTTTATCGCGATCTTTTTTTGTATCTTAATATTTAAAATGCCTCGATATATTTTTAATCTGCACGCTCAAGACGATCACGCAATGGATAGTAACTTGATGACTCCCAAAATGCCACGCCCACCTGCCCAATAATACACCAATAATCGAGCACACGTACAAATATTGAAGTACTTTTCAGGATTGCATGACTTGTTGCATGCCAACAATTTCACCTTTGCCGGACAGATGAGCAAAACTCGCTTAATTGAATATAAATGATTACTGCCGATTTCTAGTCTGTCGTGTTTCATTATTATTATTTTTTTTTTCTACAGTTTTTTACTTTTTTTTCTTTTTTTTTTTGGCAGCCACATTAAAAAGCTGTTAGCTAAGCCAGTTAATGCAACAACAATTGAAGTTGGCAATTAAAGTGTGTTGAGTGTTTAAACGAAATGTGGCAAAAATGTAATTTCAAATCCAGCGTATACGCATGCACACATATGTGTGTGTGTGTGTGTGTGTGTGTGTAACTCATACATAGTCCACACATTTTGAAAGCGCGCTTTATGATTATGGTTTCTTGGATTGCCCAACTTCAGTTTCAACTGCAACTGAACTGAACCGAGCTGAACTCACAAGCAACGCCACACAACTCACACTCTGCTTAACGGTTATGAGCTTCTTGTGAGTACATCATATATATGTACAGTGAGCGACAGCTCAAGTCGACCAGTGTCGTATTTGCCTGCCATAATCAAATTAATAATTATTTATCAAAAATTCCACAAAATCGATGGTAGGTATTACATACATGTATTAACCACCAATATGAATGTTTACCACCTGCACCCAGGTGTCCACAATAAACCTGGTCCAAATAAGTTGCAGGCAATCATTTTTATTTTCTTTGACACTGGTCGACTTGAGCTGTCTCTCACTGTATATATACATATATATGTATATATGTATTTATATATATCGTCTTTACCACTACTTATGGAATTTTATTTCTTCCAACAGCTTTCATATGTCTGACACTAAAACTGTCCGCGCAATATATGTATATATATATGTTTATATATATATATATATATATGTATATATATAAATATATGTATATGTATGTTGCTTGCTTGTTGCAACAACAAGTTAAATTCTTTACCTACGTTATAGATATGTACTACTTTATCCAAATATCTTCCTCTTCCTCTACAAGAGCTTAGCTTGTTAATTTCTGTATAGCTCCAACTTTCGTCTGACAATGAAAGTTTCTTGACTTGTGCAACAACAAACACAACAACAACAACAACAAGAACAACAACAACTGCAAAAATGGGTAGCAGCTGCTTAATTTATTAGTCTACTCTTTAATTGGATTTCTTCTTCATTATGACTGCGGTTGCTTAAGTGCGCAGAATGGTCGGAAAAGTGTGCAAGGTGGAAGTGGGGGGGGGGGGGGGAATATCATTTTTTGTTTTAATTTCTTAGTCATGAATGTTTTTTTTTATTGTTTTTAACTTGATTTGTCATTGTTTTCAGTTTTGCTAGAGCAAAGTGAATACATCTTACAGAGTGACAAAATTGCATGTTCATCGTTAAATTGTATAAAATTGTTTATTGACTTGAACATTATGATACTATATAAATTACATAATTATGTGGCGAAAGCAATGTTAAGTAAAAAGTGTTTAAAAGACTTATTAAATTAGAGTTATTTTTGCATGTGTGCAGTATTACCAAGAAAAAAAAAAAAAAATTTAAATGTCGAAAAAAAAATGTTGTCAAATACAAATGTTTAATGAATGGAATCTATATCATTGAAAAATATTCCGAAGTTAATGGAATTTGATTTATTTTCCTTTTCATTTGTGCAGCATTTTTGTTGTTAGCCACCGCAAAGAAATACAGTAGGTGGTTGAATAAAACGCAAATCGTTAATGGACAGTACTTTATAAAGCTGAATTTAGCCGTAGACAAAAGCACGCTTATGAGTGTTAATACTCTGTTGGCAATCATCAAAGTGGAACAAAAAATAAAAAGCGAATCGTAAACGCAAGCCAATGCAACCTTATGGGTTATGGAAAACGTATATTTTTTAACGGTTGCTTTATTTAAATGAAAATGAGGAAATGCTACTGGCACCGCCACAAGTTCAACGACTCTCAGAGTAGAGTACAAATCGCAGTCAATATTACGGATTGCTCAGTCAAATTGCTTAATTGAAAAGTGTCGAAAAAAGAGAAACAACGAAAAATAAAAACTGCAATAATTATGGCAAAAGTGATTTTCAGTTGAAAATCCATCGAAATGTGCACGCTAAGGCGTTTCGATTATGTGCATCAATTTGCAGCTACATTTTCGCCATAGCTAACGGTACTTAGTCATTTGGCTTTAGATCGATAGAAAGTGGAAAATATTTACAAATGAATATCAGCTGATTTGAATGCGTCTGCCAAGGAGGCGTGGCAGTGCAGCAGTCAGCACTCAAACAGAAGACTTAAGGCACAAACTTTGCCAGCGCTGGTTGGAAACTTGGCTAAGCAGCTGACACGAGTATTATTTATCATTTGATATTATTTTCTTGTTTTTGTTGAACTGCAGTGCTGACCGCTGTAATATATTGCTGGCTGAATGGCCGGCAGTGAAGCGTGGCAGCTGTGTAGCCGTTGTGCGCTCATTGAACTTCTCTTGCGCAAAATGACAGACGAATGTAGCCCCTTTTCCCCGCTTTTCCAAGCCATGGAAAAACTTACGCAGACGCAGACGCAGACACAGACAGTCGTTGGTTCGTGCCCATTTTTCTCTTTGACCGATTTTTGTGGCATGATCTGTTTAACGGCTTTCGGTTTTCTTCTGCACACATTGTTGCTCTTGTTGTTGTTGTTGTTGGTATTGCAATCGTGTTTCGTTGTTCGTTGTTCGTCAGCTGCTTCGTTGTCGTTGTTCGTCAGCAACTTGGCGCGCTTGAGTATATATATGCTCCGTAACTTGTTTCGAGACGTTCAGATTCAGTTACCGTCTTCAGCGCTTCGGTTGAGTTTTTGTGTCTCCATTCCGTTCCTGTGCCTTGCTCATTGGATACTCCAAAAAACCAAAAAAAATAAAAACAACCCCAAAAAAGGATTACCAGCTGACTAACCAATTAACCATACTATAATCAAGGTGAGCTGTTATAAAGAGGCAAACATTTAAATAGATTCGACTATGCAGAAATCATAAATGCAGATTACGCTTTTTTTGAAATTCGCCATATCAATATAAATCTGTACACTTTATAAGAATTGTCATGCACACCAGCCGAACACTGAAATGCAGCATGGAATTTAAATGAGTGCAATAAAAACAACAATGAAATATGTGTGCAAATCATGTGCAGTTAAATTGTGCGACGAGAAGAACAATTGCAAATATGAACGGTTTTTCAATGAAGGATTTGACAGCAGCTTAGCTTGGAATGCGTATAAATTAAAGCCAATTGTGCTAAAGCAATAATCGAGAAGATCAAAGGCTTCACGAATTTCAATTGAAATCCAAAATAATGTGTGCTGAAAATGTGCTTAGGGAAATACTCATTTTTTTGGTTGTCACATAAAATATAATTCAAATTTTTTATTGAGATTTTCATATTACTTATTTACATATTACTTGACACATTTATGTAGAATTTCCACATACACTTTAACTGCACAACTCTGCCCACAAATGTGCTGAAGACCACACAATTACAAAACAAACACAATTAGCATTAAAGTAATAATAATAATGACATATATGACCAAAGAGAGACACACAGACGAGAGAGGAGCAGTTTTGAGCTAAACGACCAAAAGCCAGGCAATAAACCCGTTTCTATTTTAACCGCCTTACATTTTGGTTTTCGCGAAGATTTTCGCAATATTTGAAGTTGTTGCTGTTGCAGGCAACATTTGCAATAAACGCAATGACCATTAACAACAACAACGGCAACAGCAAAAACTATAAGACAGTCACATGAGTGTACATAGAGCAATGTGAGCTTAGTTGCCACATGATTCACAATCCACTACCACATCCACATCCACATCCACTTCCAGATCCAACACATTTATGTTGAATGTGCAACCGGCAGTAATTGTTGTTGCAGCGGTTGATTGTGGCACGGCACGTATCGATTGCTGTTGCAGGTTGCTTGCGGCATATAGTACTTAGCACGAGCTTTGCCTTTGCTTTTTCGGCATTCTTTTCAAATCAAAAAAAAACAAAAAAACATTCGCTTTTCTGGCTGGTTGGCCTAAATGAGGCATGGCACTCTTTTGTCTATTGCCACACGGCTACAGTTGTTGTGTTGCAAATTCGATTACAAATCTGAAGTTTTTGTAGTAGTTTCATTTCGCAATGGAAAAATAGCTAAATAAACTAGATTTTGTGCCTAATTACTTAATATTCGATTCAAAATCAAATTCACTTTAGACAACAAAGTTATTATAGTCTCAAAGAATCTGATTTCATCAAATATGTCTCTAACTTTTGCGAGCTGTAGTTGACCCTAATAGAGTGATTAAGCCAATTTGCTCAGATAAACAGCACAATATTTACGCATTACGCTCGACCACAAATAAGTAAAGACAATAGTAAATACGAAATCTACAAGCAAATAGCAGCCACAAACTAAATGTAGACAGTAATAGTGGGGAGGTCAAGACCAAAGCAAAATTACAAAATTAACATTTAAAGGCTAGTGTTTAGGCCAAAAGTCTTTTAAGCACAGCTTTCCCGGCTCATTTACGCACGGAACTCAGTTTCAGCTTTGGCTTTGCTTTTGCAATTGTTGATTCAAAATAATTATGTAGAGAGTGTGCGTGTGTGTGTGTGTGTGCAAAAGTGTGTCTCTTATTTTGCACTTTATTTTATGGAGTCTTATATAGTATTGTTGTTGTTGCCGCAATCGCTGATAGTACATCAAAAAGTCAACCGAAATAGTTGCTGAATAGACGTGAACAATGAACAGTTTTTATTTTAAGGTCGCTTCGCAGTTGATTTGGACTCAACTGAATACTCTTACGCAAATGGGCGTGACATTGCCGACTGTCTCTTTGCCAGTGATCCGCCTTCGGCTCTAATAAGTACTGCAACACTTCAACAATATGTATATATATTTATATTTATAGAAATATGTATAAATTCGTATAAGGGGTCTCAGGCCATGTTAATGAAACGACGCAGTCGCCTGTGACATTAAGTGGAGATTTCATAGTACAATTAAAATGTACAAAAATATACACATATATATATTATTAGATAGAAGATAGCACGTTCAAAAATAATGATTGGCCAAGTCAGAAATAGCTTCAATGGGGTCGAATTTAAACAGTCAAATGAGTCTGCAACAAGTAATTTATTACCTATTTGGATATATACAAAATTTGTATTTGTACAATTTGTATTTATATTGTTTATCACATTTGAGTAGAGTCCCTAGGGAAATGAGCATTGAATTCCTGCATACGTCCAGCCCTGAACCAAAAGCTGTAGCTCATTTCAGGAAGAGTCTCAATAGATCGAAGGGTACATCAATAATAATATTGCTAATAAATAGCACTTTGTATAATCATATTTTCTATGCATTTCTCAATCATCTAATCTAATCTAATCAAAAATCAGATGATGATGCTACATCCAACACCGGCACAGCGCGTGAGCATACGCGAGGAGCTGCGCGAACCGGAGGATCCAGCTGATATTGAGCGTGACATTAAGCTAGTCCGCGAGTGGCTGGAGACGCAACCACATCTGCCCAAGGACATGGACGATATGCGCCTGACGACGTTCTTGCGCGGCTGCAAGTTCAGCCTGGAGAAGGTCAAGAAGAAGCTGGACATGTACTATACGATGAGGAATGCGGTGCCCGAGTTCTTCTCCAATCGCGATATTAATCGCGAGGAGCTCAACATTGTGCTGGACTATGTGTAAGCAGCATCGACATGGATACTAAGAAATTAATCTTTATATTTAATGTGCATATTTATCAATTTGTAGTCACTGTCCCACATTGCCTGGCATAACGCCAAATGGACGTCGGATTACTTTTGTACGCGGCATCGATGTCGATTTTCAGCCGCATCATATTCTCGATGCAATGAAGGTGGCTCTCATGATCGGTGATGTTCGACTGGCCGAGGAGTCTGTCGGCATTGCTGGGGATATCTTCATTATAGATGCATCCGTTGCCAGTGCAGCGCATTTTGCCAAATTCTCACCGACGGTGGTGAAGAAATTCCTGATTGCCGTCCAGGAGGCATATCCTGTCAAGGTGAAGGAGGTGCATGTGATTAATATTTCGCCACTGGTCGATACCATCTTCAACTTTGTCAAGCCCTTCGTCAAGGAGAAGATCCGCAGCCGCATTACCTTCCACAATGATGTTGAGAGCCTGTACAAGGTGGTGCCACGTGATCTGCTGCCTAATGAGTACGGTGGCAAGGCTGGTCCCGTTGTCGAGCTGAATAAGTGGTGGAAACAGAAGCTGGTCGACACAACCGAATGGTTCAAGGAGCAGGAGGACAAGAAGGCCAACGAATCGTTGCGTCCGGGCGCACCAAAGACCTGCGATGATCTATTTGGCATGGAAGGCACCTTCCGTCAGCTAAACATCGATTGAGATTAGACAAGGCGTTTTTCACATTTTATATTGCGTATTTTATTCTCATATTAACCAATCATTTTGTTCGCTTCACGCTTCATTTCCCAACTACTTTGTCTGTTTGTCTCTCATTGCAGTAAAAAATTACAAAAATAAAATAAAACGAAACGGCAATAAATAAATATCGCCTTGCTTTTATAGTTCGTCCTCGCAGGACCGCATTGCTAATGACTATCATTTCACTGATGGCTGTTGCGTTGATGCGCTTCCTCAATTGCTCTAACATGCTCTTTGGCATTCCATTTGCAGGCTTTTGTTTAATCCATCTGCTCGCATTCCGCTGGTTGTCCTTGTTGTTGTTTGTGTTTCGCACAGCACGCATACGCCATGTTGCAACGGAAACTTGTCGCATTTCCGTCTCTATCTATTGGCCTGGTATGCTCCTCCCTCGCACCGCTCCTCCCCTTTGCTACTCCCAATTAACTCAACTACTGAACTTCTGGCATGTTGGCCTATTGTTTGAAACTTTAGTTCTGCCTGCGAATCGCGTTCACAACCGGAATTGCACTTTAAGTTGACTACTTATAAAACGCTTTTGTTATGCATAACCTGCAATTGGAAGCAGACACAAGTAAATAAATGTAATATATATAAAAAATGAAGTTATAATATTTAACAGACAGTGGCTAAAATCTCTAATCAGACAAAGTATTAATTCGACCGGTGTCAAGTAAAAATGTAATTGCCTGTCATTAAAAAATAATTATACATTATTTTTCAAATATTCCAAAAACCGAAAATGAATATACATATGACCCTAATAAGCTAGGGTTTGCCAACTCATCCTGGAACACCACAAAAACGTATATTCAAATCGCCAAATAGCTGAAATGGTCAATGTGAGCAAGTCAACTGTGTATAACATCATTCGGCGCTTCGTCGACGATAATCGGATAGAGAGCAAGGGCAGAAAGACACCAAACAAGACCTTTCACCGAAGGGGAGGAGCGAAGGATCATCAGGAAAATAAAGGAAAATCCCAAGCAATCGGCTCCAAAACTGACTCAACTGGTGCATGGATGAAATGGGGAAAAAGGAGGGTTCTGCGCAAACATATCTTTAATGCTCGAGTACCACGGAAGAAAAATAATGTATAATTTAATTTGTTATTTGACACCGGTCGAATTAAGCTGTGAAACATTGTATACACATATATAAAATTAAATTGATCAGTATAAACAGTTTAACTTTGTCTGAAGTCATATCTTATTAAGTTAATTTCGACTGGGTACAGGGTATCTGCCAGTTGGGCACATATTTTATGACTTAATCAATAGCTAAACACTGTAATTATTATATTCAATTTGTATTTACGTTATTAGTGCTTTGTTGCCAAAGTTAACAATCGACGACAAGGCTGTGTTGCTAAGTATCCCAACTAAACAGCTAATTAAATTATAAGCCACTAATATTTTAATTATATTATAGCCACATGTACAAGACTCAGTTAACTACTGGCGTTTTTCTAAAAGTGCCCCTTTGCTGTTGCAGAGGCCTTCAATTTGATGGTTAACTATCTAAATGAATTGGAGGGTGTCAAAATAAACTTGAAAACTTTTGATTACAATGCAAAAGTTTTGATTGAAATTAATATAAATCATCAGAGACAGATGAGTTTACCAATACTTTTGGTTGGCTGCCAATTTACTGATTAAATATTAAAATAACATTTAATTTCAATGAGAACTTTTCACAGCAACTTATAATTTAAAGTTTATGATAAAAATATACCAAGCACGCCCACAAATAAAACCACCCAAAGCCCATATATAAGGACGTAAAAATATGTCAAACTTAAAAGAATACAGCATGAAGCAGTCAGATGATGATATTGGACAACAAATCGAGCGTCGCGATCTGTTTGCATTTACACTCTCGACAATGCGTGTGGCAGCAATGTATCCATTGAGTTTGGGAAAGGGAAACAAGTGTTTAAACAACCTAATACGAATCGCAGATGGGTTATACGAACTATTTACATTGTTTGTGTGTGTGCATATAGCGGCATTATTTATCACCACTATCTGCATTTACTATGGCCAAGGTGATCTGGAGTTTCTGGTCAATTGCCTGCTGCAAACGGTCATCTATATGTGGACCATTACAATGAAGGTGTACTTTCGTCGCGTCAGACCCAAACTGTTGGCACACATTGTTAGCTATATTAATGATAAACATCAGTTACGTTCGGCACCCGGATTTACCTATGTGACCGTTGGCAGTGCATTACGTCAATCGAATCTGTGGATCAAGAGTTATGTCTACTTCTGCTATGTGGGCACTATATTCTGGCTGGCACTGCCCCTAGTTTACAGAGATCGAAGTCTGCCCTTATCCTGTTGGTATCCCTTCGACTATAAAGTAAGCCATAACTTATACCTCTTTATTATGGATTTAAATGGGTTTTTTTTTTTGTTGCCTACAGCAACCGTATGTCTATCAGTTGGTATTCTTTCTGCAGGCCGTGGGGCAGATTCAAGTGGCAGCTGCCTTTTCAGCCTCCAGTGGATTTCACATGGTGCTGAGCATTCTTATTTGTGGACAATACGATATCCTCTTTTGCAGCTTGAAAAATGTGATCGCCACCAGTTATCTGAAAATGGGTGCCAATCTGGAGCAGCTAAGGTTATATAAATATTGAAATGGTCAAATTATTTGATTAAACAAGCAAATATTAACCGCTTGAGTTCCAACCAAATTTCTAATTTGCAAAAATAATATATTAAAGAATTTTTATTTTTATATTAAAATTGATATTATGTGATTATTCCATTGAAAATATTATAGTAGTTTTTATAAAAATATATATGTTTTTAATCATAACCTGATTTACCCATAGCAAACTCCAAGAGGCGCAATCCGTGGCAGATGCCGAGCCAAATCAGTACAGCTACTCCGTGGAAATACAGACTCAGCCGGAAAAGCTGCTTATCGAGCAAGGAAAACCCAGCAACAATCTGGATTTTTACAGCGCCTTCAAGCAATCATTTACGCGCTGTGTGCAGCATCATCGATGTATACTATCAATACTGCATAAGATGGAACGCTTCTATAATCCGATTTGGTTGTTCAAGATCGCCGAGGTTACTTTTCTGATGTGCCTGGTGGCATTTGTATCCACGAAGAGTACTGCAGCCAACTCATTTATGCGCATGGTGTCACTGGGTCAATATCTGATCTTGGTGCTCTACGAGCTGTTCATCATCTGCTATTTTGCCGATATCGTCTATCAGAACAGTCAGCGATGCGGGGAGGCGCTGTGGCGCAGTCCTTGGCAGCTGCATATGCAACAGTTGCGCAGCGATTATATAATGTTCATGATGAACTCACGACGCGAATTTAGACTGACTGCAGGAAAAATGTACAATCTGAATGTGGATCGCTTGAGGGGGGTGAGTGTGTAGACCTTATATAATGATATACCTTTGTCTTTATCTTTATCTTTACTTTATCTTACAGACCGTCACAACGGCATTTTCGTTCCTCACACTGCTGCAAAAAATGGATGCTCGTGGTTAGAGTCTACACGTTTCGCAAATTTACATTTTATTTGTTGTTTTTTTTTCTTTTTTTTTTATAATACAATTATTAATAATTTAAAAAAAAAGTTTGCATAGAAATTGTAATACAATACACAAACACATTGAAGACATGGTGGTGCCTCAAAGCACAACGCCATCGATATAGTTGTATGAGTAATTGGCTCTTTGCTTTGTTTTGTTGTGCCACATAAACATATAAACAAATATATTAAAACAATAAGAACTAACATTAATCGTATTCCAGTTGTGTTGCGTTCATTAGCTAATTTGCACAATCTCTGCCGCTGCTCCCGAATTCTTTCTTCTTTCCAATATTGCAATAAATATATTTTTAGTTTTTTTTTTGTTAGAAATTCATAGAACATTAGAATGTTTGTTTAATAAATAAGCACTTGATTGTATTTCTGTTATGGCTATCAAACTATAAGCAAAAAATCATATACATTTATAAGGTACTTGGGTTTTAATCTATCCGATATTAACGCCTCGTTGTTCAACCACTTTCTACTATTGTATGTTAACTACATTGAGCAAGAAAAATGTTTAACAATTGTTTGTCGTTTTTTTTGTTTTGTTGTTTTCACTTTAAATTTGTGCTTGGCATTCGTTCTTATATTAATGCTTCATTGTACAGTATCAAAAGTGGGTAAGTTGTAGTATTGCAACATTTATGGCAAATGTTTATATATGCTTTTTTTTTCCATCGTACAGCCAAATACTACAGTTCTTTTGTTGTTTTTTTTTCTTTTCTCATCTTTTTACATTACATACAAATGTTTTGCAATATTTGCTTACAATTAGTTAATAAACAGTTTTGTATTTAATTTGTATATATATATATATTTTTTTTTTACTTCCGAATTTGAGATGTTATAGTTTGTTTTTTTGATTTCACGAAAAATGTACAATTGTTGATTTGATTTTCAATTGTGAATCTCACAAGCATATTTTTGAATAGTATTATTCAATACCATTACTTATACAAATGATGTTTTTTGTTTGGGGGACTGCTTAATAATGTTAACATATAAATTTATTATCAAAAAAATATATGTATTTATATGCATAAATATATATAGATATACATATATATGTATACATATATAATTTATTCATGTATATATATAATTTGTTTATGTATATTAATGATTAATTTTAGATTTACAAGCATTTTTCATTAAATTGTTGCTTTCGCTCAGAATTGTATAAATTGCAATGGCAATGCAGCAACAACGACATAAACAATAAGGCGAACAAGCGGCAACAACACAAGAAAGAACCAAACATTCAGCAATGTGCAAGTTTTGATAAATGCAATATATTCGCTGTGGATGTATTTGTTGACTTTGTGGTTGTTGTTGCTGCTGTTGTTTTTTGTGCTTTACATTGAAGCTCTTTGTGCTCTTTGTGCCACAAAATGTGGCAACATTTCTGTTATTTATCCCGATGATTATGGGTTTGCCTATGTATTTGTTGTTGTTATCGCTGCTAGCTAAATGTTGTTGTTGATGGTGGTGTTCACAAAGCTTGTTGTTGCCTATGTTGACTAGTTTGGAGTTGGTGCATTGCTAGCTCGCAAGCGACATATGAACGATACTCGTGCTGTTGTCGTGATTATAGTGCTCCGTATTAACAATGACCTGCACCACATAGCCTTGATGTATGCTGCACTCATCGATTGGCACCTTATCGCCCAGCAGCTTGCCGCTGTAAAACCAACGTTGACAACACGCATCGACGCCCTCAACAGCCTGAAGATAACACAACAGCAAATATGAATACATATATCAAAATATTTATATAAATGTGTGTGTCCCTCACTTGAAGCTTCTTCTTGCACTGTCCGACCGTATCCTTTGAGTATACAGGCAGTTTAACATCAGTCATGGTTGATGATATGCGCAGCTTGAGAAAGATTTCGGTGCCGCCATCGACGGGCTCTGAGTATTCAGCTGGCGAGTCGCGTCCATTTTCCTCCTTTACAATGTTTATGGGATATGATAGACAATAAATGGGCACCTTGTACTGTGTGCCCAGCTCATCGTAGCATTCTGTGAGGTAGCTACAATAATACACAAATGTGGGTTAGTAACTAAATTATGTGAACAGTCAAACAAAAAAAAAAATAAACCTTATCAGCAATTAACCCAAAGACATACATTGAACCAAACTTTTGGCTATAGGCAATAATAGCAATGCTGACGTTGCCGTTGACAAAGATAACCGACTGATAAAAATAAATAATAAAAAATGCAAGGACATAACGATGAACACTCCACACTAGCATGTGCGAGAGTGAAAGTGGCAAAGGTCAACTGCATTTAAATAAATTATTATACATTATTACAACAGCATTTTGCTGCACTGCTTTGGCCCCCAGTCAAAAATCGATTTTAAATAGGTAAATAACAGTTGATCATCTAACTATAACAAAGTCCGAAGTTCAAATACCCTAACAAATGAAAATAACAAACGATTCCATTTTAGATGGGAGTTCCGATTTCTATTCAGTTCTCGATATAATTAAATTCATAATTGCATCAACAGTAATGAGAACCGTTCACACTTAATAAAAACAATTGTAAACTAATTAAGTCGAGCAAATATCTTTTGTTCAACTTAGTTTCTATTATACACTTTCTATTTTTAGGAATTCCCGTAATTCGTATTTAAATTTGAAAACAAGGGAATTATGAAAAATAATACGATTTATAGCACGTTGTTGCCTCGGAGTTCAATCTACTCTCGAGTGTCACAGACCTCAGCAGATCTCTATATATACACCGATCGCTATATATATGATGTGCTTGTTTGGATATTGACAGATCCAGGTATATATACATAATTTTCAATGCATTTTAAATGTAATTTTAAATGAACTTATGCAATGTCTATGAGAGTAAGCTTAAATAATGGTTTATTTGAAACACTAATTGTCAATTTCATATGTTGAATTATTTGTCAGCTGTTAAAGCGAAACGTGGCATATAACGAGCGATCACTGTACTCTGATTAAAGTTAAAAAAAAACCACATACAAAGTGCAACATGCTATTGACGCCATAAGCGGTCAGCTCAAATCACATTAAAAAAAAATATTGATTTTCGTTATTCACGTCAAAAGAAGTTAGAGTGAGGAGCGAGAAGGGAGCAAATAAGTTTTATTTGAGTTTCAATTTGCTTACCCATTGGGCACCGAAATATTGGCGCCGTCCAGGATGGCTTGGGCCATTTGAAAGTCCAGGCCCTCGGCTGCATTTGTGGCCGCTCGGAGTGCATCCCAGATCTCTTTGCGCCCATCGAAGGCCGGCGCTGTATCCCAAAACTCGTCGCGCTTGGAGCGTAGTTGTCCTTCGGTTAATGGGACATCCGAACGCCATTTAATTGTCTCATGGCACAGTGGACGATTTTTGCGCGCAGCGCCACTCAAAGCGATGCCTAAACACACACACACGCACACATACACACATAAGCAAACAGAGAGTGAAAAAGAGCCAACCATACGCACACAAACACACACACAATAATAATAACAAAAGAATTACATATCGATAATGGATGCACAAATTGGAATGTGGAATGTGAATGAATTGAATTGGTGGATGGGGTACAAAAACTCACCTGCGCTGACCGGACGCGATGCGCTCGCCGAGGAGACACTCATTGTCTCATTGTCGGGATTCATGCGACATACACAGGCTCCCATTGTTGCTGGCTCGTGTGCTCCAATTCACATTAAAAGTTGTTTGTGGCTGCGATTTGTGCGTTTGTGTAATTTTATTAAATTTTACACGAGCAACAGCCGAGCTACGCGACATACAATTTTAACGTAATGTGACCAGTTTTATTTTGCTTCGTTCAGAATAAGTTCGATAGAATGACTCACCAAGACTGAACGAATGAACTGAATCCCTTGCTTGTTCGTCGCTCATTTAGTTCGATATCATTTATATATTTATGAGAGATTACGATTACATACTAAGTTTTTTGTTTAACGCATTTTTTGTGTTAGTCAATCACATTATGTTCATATTCCTCTTACATAAGTTTTGTTATTTATTATATGTTCATATTCCTTTTACAATAATATTGATATTTATTGCTTAATTTTTTTTTTGAAAAGCGCGCCTAATAGTTTCATTTGTTTGCAGAAATCAATTTTGAAGTTTCGATAACTACATTGATAATCGGCGTCACTAAATTAAAAACAATTGACAGCAGTGCGTCCCGCGTAGAGAACGTCTGTTGAGAAAATAACTAACATAATAGAATGGATTTCAAACGAAATATCGAGGATGCCAAACAAAACCTTATTGATAATACGCTGTTTATGCAGTCATTGGAAAATTGTAAGTACATAACATTTTCTTGGTGCCTCAAAAATGCAACAACTCTTTTGATTTGTCTGTCAGGTTGTGGTGGCAGTTTCCAGGACGAAATAAAAAAGCTTGGCAATGAAATGATGAAAGTTCGTTTGGAGTACGGCGAAAAGCTAATGCTCATCAAGGCAAAGCAAAAGCAAATCGATAAGACGTTACAGCAAGCCTCGAATGAGGCAAATACCGTCGAAGAGTTTGAGCAAATCTATTCACAATTATCTGAAGAAGAGGCGAAGAAACGAGTAAATATTAAGCAGACGTCCGAGTACAAGGAGTTTAAAAGAACCATGGAAGGCATTAGGGATAGCAATGCGAACGCCACTAACGCCGATGACGACGACAATGTTATTGAAGTGCGGGAAACTGGGGGCATGGCCGTTTCCATGTATGATCCCTGGTCGAAAGCCATCATGTCGAATCCTGTGCGCAACACTAATTGCGGACATCACTACGATCATGATACGGTTAAGAATTTACTTAAAAACGGCACTGGTATCCGTTGTCCAGTTGTTGGCTGCTCCAGTAAAGAATTCATCCAGCTGAAGAATCTGCAAGCTGATCCAGCATTGCATGCAGAAATTCAAGCCCATTTGGCCGAGCAGCAAATGCAAGGATCATCCGATGAAGATGATTGAAAATATATATTGGTCATGTCAAATATATTCATATTTTATTTAAGATACCTATGTATGATAGTTTTTTCTATTCAGAGCAAACTTAATGTAAATGAAAAACCAGTTGAATAAACTTAAACGGCTCTCGGTTATTAAGTGGAGGCACATTGCTTTTGCATGATACAAACAAATAATAACTCTTCCGAATAATAATCAATATCAAAAGGTGTTCTCTTAGCTAATCGCAGACTCTCAGCTTGTTAGTGATGCTGCGCATGCGCTCAATTATTTCCAGACTACAACAGCTGTCTGTCTGCTCCAACTGCAATGCTCGCGCTCCACTCACTTTGCCATTTGTAATCTTAAGGCGATGGCCAAGAGGAGAGACAGAAAGCGGCTGCGTAGAAATGAGTAGCAAGAAACCAGACGACCTCGACAAAGTTGTCGCAAAAACATCTATATATACATATATTAACAGCATACGATAGAGGGAGAGGCAAATAATTATGTTTTCCAGTTGGAGTATAAAAAGTGAAAAGAAGAGAAGAGAGCCAAAGCTTTGCTTCGAATCTTTCCAAGCACCAAGCCATTCACACGCTTAACCCAACCAGATCGCTGCCAAACTGCCAAACCGTTATGTCCCAAGCGAACAACAACCACAACAAGTGAGTATAAATTTGAATGAAGAACAACAATAAACAACCACAACAACAACACTCAATGTACGAACACGCTTATAAAAAATTCACTTCCAGCCAAGTTAAAGAAATAGCAAGCAACGTCATGCTGAGAGCCACTGTTGCGACCACTTCCAATAAGCAAAGCGAAAGACTTCAATTCAGTTTGGCGAAGACAACGAACTCGAAAAGAGCTTGGCGGCGGACAACGAAAAAGGGTCGAAAGCAAAAAATCACGTCTCAACCGTCTTGTGTCTCCTTCTCCCAAAAACGGTACGTGCGCGCATGCGTATGCGAGTATGTGTGTGTATTTGTAAATATATATGTGTGGATAACTGGCTAAAAGCTAAATGCAGCAACAGCAGCAGCAACAACACCAACAACAACAACAATAAACCAGGCAACGCGGCCAACGGCAAAGCGAAAGAAATAACCAATAATTGAAAAGAAATCAAATGTTAAATAAAAAT
Source organism: Drosophila seclusa (assembly GCA_035043575.1). Lineage (NCBI taxonomy): Eukaryota > Metazoa > Arthropoda > Insecta > Diptera > Drosophilidae > Drosophila > Drosophila seclusa. Next base: position 3,288,576 of record JAWNMX010000043.1, on the reverse strand, counting down.
ATTTTTGATTTGAAAATTTTTGTGAGCCACGCAAGCGAATATATATATTTCGTATATATGTATTAATGTTGAAATGTATTTGTTAAGTGTAAAAAAAAGCTGCGCAGAAAAGTGAAATGCACGCAAAGGCCATTTGATATATTGGCCAATGCGATTCAAGTGAAAACAGTTAAGAAAAAGTGCTTTGAAATTCTGCTCAAAAGAAGCACTCAACACTCAACAATGTAACATTCATCTTAACGGATTTACAGCTGCTGCTAGGTCAACATAATTTCTCTTAGCCATTTCCATTTCCATTTCTTCGTCGTGCAGCAGTGAGCGGCATCAAACGGTACATATTTTTATGTGAAAGTTATGCGCCAGACGAATAAAAAATGAAATGAAAAAAAAAGATGATGAAAAAAACAACACCATCTGATTCTCATTTTTGTTTAGTTTATTTTCGTTTTGTTGAAGATTTATTTTATTTCTTTGCCTGCTGTTTGCATTTTGCTTTGTTGGCTAACGAGTTTTGTGTAAAACTTTGGCAACACTTTTACTTTTAAGACCTGCAGCTAGCAAATTATAAAACTGACTATTTTACGATTTAGATTCGGTGTCATTTTGCGTTGTGGTACAACACAAAAAAAAAAAACCCGTTCCAAGAAAATACATGCAAAAAGATTAATAAAAAGAGACACAAGCACACCTTAAAAACAAGTTGTTCTATAAATCATAAACCTTAATTAGCAAGCCATTTTCTTGGCATTTAACAGAGAGCTGCTAACTAAGCCGTCGCCTAATATCGATAGGTGAAATTCGCCCAAAATGTCAGTTGAGAAAAGTTTCATCTAATTGCCATTTTCTAATCCATGCCACACGAGTTTTACACAATCTTAAATACCTCAACGCCTATACAACAACTTCAAGAGACTTTGTCGAAGAGTTGGCTTTAAAGCTTCATAATGTGGGGATTTACAAGCCTCTCCGACTCTCTGTGTCTATGGTTCTCTCCCTCTCTCGCTCTCTATTCTCTTTCATTTGTTTAACTCATTTAAATTTTGGGCAATGTCTCGCTCAACAGCTGCCAAAATGTACTTGGCAAATATTTATTGTTTATTTTTGCCTTATTCGTACGTCTTTTTTATGACAATTTTTTTGTCAATACAGCACAAGTAACTGTTGTTTCAAGTAATCACAGTTTGGAAACATAAAACTTGTTGGTATTCACAAGTAAATAAAGAATAGAATTTCCATAATTTAAAGGCATATTAACACTACTTACAATCAAGACAAAGCTATTAAGCTTTTATTTATTATTCAACTTCATAAGTTCATTTTTATATAGCTTGTCCTTCAATAACTCAAAAAAAACCAAGCCCTCAATTAAAAGACAATCTTATTTAAGCGAGAAACATGCTGAAAACAGAGATGAATAATATTGTATCCAAAAAAAAACCCAAACTAAATGACAGCTTTGAATTCAGTTATTCAGTTCACAATATGGGTTAAGAGCAAACTTCGTGACTCATAATGAACAACGAATTTATGAATATGTACAGATATATCGAAATTTTATAGAATCATGAACGTTGTACCACGAATTCGATTCATGTCTATTTAATTAAGACAGTCAATTAAAACAAATCGTAAGACATCAAAAAGTTATCACTTTTTGGCAGGCCGAATTTTATAAACACTTGCAGAGCGGAGAGTCATTAAAGTATTAAGAAAAATACAGATACATATATGGATAAAGAAAAAAAGAGGCTGATCAAAAATATATACCTCATACGCTCAGATACGTTTCAATGCATTACAAACCGCACACAAAAATTATAATACCCAAGGAAGGGTATTACAAGGGTGTAAGGAAATGAGCATTTATGAAGAAAGCAAAGAGAATCGCCAAAAAACTTGTGACTCAGACTCAAATGGAGGTCTTGTATAACGATGGCAAGTCAAACTTGACTTAATGAGTTTTAAGGAACTGTTTAAGGTTTATTGAACTGCAAGATACAAATCACAGATAAAAGCATAGATATGGCTTAATTCAGACTTTGTACCCCAAAAGAACAAGAATACCTAAGCGGAAATGAAACCATTTTATTTCAAATATAAATACTCGAAGGCAACTCTTTAGCCGTTTAGGCCAACATATATAGCCATTTTAAACAGCTTTCCATGCCAGGCTCCACCTCTGGTCCATTTTGGTTTATAGCTCGTCGGCAATACTTCCTATTGCCAACCCGTTACCAGTGGTCAGTCAGTCAATGCCCATTGAACCCACACCTCTATTGCGGTGGTTGGGCCATTTAATACCCGTTCAGTTCATATTGCCTTTCTATGGCGGCATTCTGGCCACATTTGCTGCTGCCATTATTTGTCATTGTTTGGGCATGTTTTGCGCATACTTTTCAAGTCGATCGCATTTTCCTGTACTCGATTAAAAAAAAAAAAAAAATGTAAAACTGGTTGTTCATGATACGAGTCTTGGCCCCTGTAGTTTTGTTGTTGGCCAAGAGCCTGGCGTGGCCGGTTTGCGTATTGGTTCGATTTGTGCGGTTTCGTTACCGTTGTTAAATGTGGCAATCAATTTCAGGCACCAGCCAGCCAACAACAACTGTTGCAACTACCGAGTTGTTGCTGCTGTTGCTGCTGCTGCTGCTGTTCCCGCATTTGCTGCTGTTTTGTCTTATTCATAGATTTGTTTTTATTATAACATTTTTTTAGACTTTCACTTTTTGAGGCGTACACACGACGTGTGTTTGCTTGAGTGTACATATATATATGTACATATATATGTATGTACTTTGCATATATTTCTACATATATTGCACAAACATTTTGGATGAATTTTATAACTTACCGTTCACTTAGCTTTTTCATTTCGCTAACGCCCACTACACAAGGATTAAAGAGATGATTTAAATTCTTAAAATTATGGTTTTTTAACATAAACAGTATAAAATTGCATTACTATCTTCTAATTGATCAACTTATCAACAGCTTAAAAATATAAAATATAAAAATAAGAACTTTAGTTAACACGATTTAGCTCTTACAAGATCCGATTGGGATCATTATTGATTGTATCATTGTTAACAATCAAAACGATTTTTTTTGGTGCATGGCTCGATTGTTGGTACCAAAAAACAAGAAAAAAAAGCTTTGACACTCGCAGCTGTGGCATTGTTATAGCTAAATTGTATTCATTCAGAAAGACCAGTTTATTGTTACTACCCCGCCGAGACACACTCAACTTTCTGCCCGACCCTGTGGAACCGGTCGCTTATCATGGATCTATAAGTTGTCTGTCTCTCTGTCTATCTGTCTGTCATTCTCTAGTCTCAATTGTGGTCTTTAATCCTGTTGCTGCTCGACTTTTCCAGTTGGAAATACACTCATACCTCTTTCAGCGCATTGACATGAATGCTTAATTAGTTTTGCGGCTCGCAGTTTCTTTGCTCTTTGCTCAAAATTGTGTATGGTTATCACGATTTCTTTATTTTATATCTATGCGTGGGTTGCAACTAGAGGTCAACTAGGGTTAAACACGTGAGCAGTAGCTCTGAACCAATTTTATCTACTGAGCACTCTCATTTCAGTTCACATATCATTAAAGCAAAACCGTTGTCAATTAATACATATACGTATATATATATACGTATATATATATATATATATATATATTATTCCATATATATAAGATACGTATCTTAATTAGCTAAAATCAAGTTTTTCACGTTGCTAAACCATAGGAACGACCAACGACCAACTATTGTATGCAGCTTTGTTTGCTCGGACCCTGTCCAGTCGACTGAGTTTGTACGACTTAATATTAAAGCTTCTGGCGCATAGTCTTAGTCTTCGTCTTAGCCTTAGTCTTAGTCTTAGTAGGAGATGACCGTTTGACATTTAAAATAAGAAGTAATATACAACAAAATATACGCAGCAAGAAATGAAGCTCATTGACAAATCATAATGAAGAATGCACAACGAGCAAGAACTAGTCAAAAATCAGCGACTATGGAATACCCTACATACAACAAGGTCTTGCTTAATACCAATTAATATACAATATATATATACAGGAAGTATAGGCTGAATAATTAATAATAATACCCAATCAAATTTGAATAAATATTTAAATGTTTCAAAAAAGGTCATCAAACAATAAACATATATTTATCTCAAAAGTTATGGCTAATTAATGTGCTTAACTTTTATGTTTGTTCAAATCTATTATTTATGTATATTTTTAAGCAAATGAATTTAAATATGTTTTTCATGTAAGAAAAAAAACAAAAAAATACAAAATGTAAAAATATTTCTTACCAAAAAATTTTATTTATATGGAATTAGCAGATATATAACAAATATATAAGAGAAATTGATGAAAATAAAAGCGTGAATTTAGAAAAAAAGAAAAGAAATCTTCGACCGTGACAGGACTCGAACCTGCAATCTTCGGATTCGAAGTCCGACGCCTTATCCATTAGGCCACACGGTCCTGTTGTAAAGCGCCGTTAGTCGCAGACATATAAGCAGCGAAAGAGGCGCGCAGCACGTTTCTAATCAGTCAAGAGCATCCATAAAATACGCACACTCACACACACATAGACGCACACACACGCACACGAACACACACGATTACTCACCCCTGCTCTCACACAAGGCACTTCACATTTGTTCACGTTTGAGGGTGGCTGCTGCCACAGCAGCAGCTGCAAGTTTTGCTTTGGGGTTGCAATCCATATGACACGGTATTTTGTGATGACACCAAGCCGATTGCCTTCTGCGCAGGCTCCAGGCTGTCAACAGCATCCTTTGACCTTTCCTGCCAAACAGCTGTTAGCTGAACGAATTTAACCAGAACTAGAAGTCTACCAATTTTGAATTTAACTGCCATCAAATATGCCAAAAATACTCAAATACAAAAATTATAAATTTTTCTTATTTCATTTGAAAAATTCATTTTACTTTTTATATTATATTATATATTTATATAACCCAAACCACAAATAGTAATTCTTAATAATTATTAATATTATTTTAATTTTTTTTCATTTGTATTTCAAATACCTCCTTTCGAGTTCCGACTGGTTGAATTGGGCAACCTTTTCAGCGGATCTGAACTAATGTTTCGATAAATTTATGTTCAACTGCATATAATGTTAGCTAAGTAATCTCATTTGACTTGCATAAGTAAAGGGTTTTGATTTTTCCATTAAATAATGATTATTTACAAACTGTTCACAGTTTTTACTAACAGCTTCTTTTTTCTTGCTGCTCTATCTGAGAGTCCATGCCTATTAATTTCCTCACATTGAGCCGCGCTTCTACAGTTTTAATTGAAATCCAATGTAGCACAAGGTCTGCAAACAAAACAATGCGACCAAAGCATGTAGTCTCTGTGTGTGTGTCTGTTTGTATTTTAGTATTTGTATTTGTATGTGCAACACACAATGTGTTCGTAATTACCATAAAACCAAAACAGGCAACAACTTTAGTTCCGTGCCAAAAGTGGAGGAACTGAGGCGTAACCGATACAAATACTTGACAGCAGATGTGTCTGCATCTTTCATAGATCATATTCTTCTAGTTGTTTCAATTCTTCTTTAATTACCAGCTATTTTTATATATATTCTTAAGTATGGCCAATTTTAAAGAGACATATGTCAGAGAGATTTTTGTGTAAAAGAGAGAAAAATTTAGAGGAAAATGCAACAATTGTTGTGAAAAGCGATACAAAATCAGAAATTAAATTTTGCAGAAAATCACTGTATGTATTTTAAGTGGATAACTAAAAATATTTTCTTATATAGCAAATATTTATTTAAACATTTGATGGCCATTTTAGGCGTAAATCTAGAAAAGAAAATTGTTTTTCTGCGTTCGCATGTAAAATCAGTTTAGGCACGCGTGACTTACTAATAACGAATGATGTGCGATTATCTTGCAGCTTAAGTTGCTTTCAATGTTTTATGCTGGTCCCCGGAGCAGAATGCAACCGGTTGGATGGTGGCTGGTCAAAGGCCGCACGTCCTTGAAGCCAAGCTGGCTTTAACAGTGTTGGCCAAGAGTGCATATGTGGCGCGTACATATTGAAAACAGGATTATCAACATGGGGCACAATTAATTTCCACTTCTTGGTTACTTTGCAGTCAAGATTTGCACATTCCAAACGCCAGCAATAGCAACCGTGGGAGATGTCTGCGGTGCGGCATCGCCCGATGGCACCACCAGCCGCTGCTGGGGAGCATGGCGATAGCGATGACAACAACTTCACCGACGACGAGAGCTCACCGCTGGCCCACGATATTTATGGTGGCAGGTAAGTCTTGCCTCGCATTTGATGAGCTATCTATCAAAGTATATGCAAATTTTGTACAATTTGCTGCCATTTTCTGAGGGTCTATCATTAATGCAAGTCCAAAAAGAAACGAAAAGAAAAAATAATCCGTTTCATTCAACGACAAGCCGGAACTAAATATCCACTCAAGACAACAACAAACTGTTAATTGGCATTCCCACAGCTGTGTTAGTTGGCTTGGCTACACCCAGATCTTGAGACAATCACTTTCAATGGCAATTACTCTCAGTTATGTGGTTGAAATACCGGAAACCAAGAGCAAGCCACTTGCTCAGCAGCTCAGCAAAATACAATATTATAGAATTGCTGACATTTTAGGTCTAGGCTAAAATTGAAAAAAATATGCATGTACATGTATATATATATATATTTGTCACTTAGAGGTTTTCTTTTACAATATATACATATAAATTTTAGTTAGGATTATTTTAATATCTAATAATTTCAAATATTAAAAGTATAAACAGAGATCACCATTTTCTGATTTATCCGATTTAAAAACTTTCCAATCTTCGTTCCCTATATGTATTGCTGTCAGTGATTATCAGTTTGAGTTTCAGTACTACTAGTATGAAAATACCCATAGTATCCAATTATTATTATTATTTATTACTATTCTAAGAAAATTGTTGAATAATTCGAATTCATTTTAATTGATAGCCAACGCACAATACAGGAAACAAAAGGCTGGGATGTGTTCCGTGATCCGCCGATTAAAATTGAGACCGGTTCGACGGCGAATCAGGCGTGTCTCGAGCTAACCGTTAAGATTATGAAAATCTTTGCCTACATCTTCACATTCATAATAGTTTTAACTGGTGGTGTTATAGCCAAGGGCACAGTACTATTTATGACCTCGCAAGTGCGCAAGGATCGCAGGATAGAATATTGCAACAAAGATCTGGTAAGGAAAACTTACAAATTTGATAAACGCGCAGATGGATTAATTACTATAACTCAATTATAGGGTCGCGACAAAAGTTTTGTGGTCGTTTTACCCGAGGAGGAGCGCATTGCCTGGATCTGGGCACTGGTGATAGCATATTCGTTGCCGGAGATTGGAACGCTGATCAGATCGGTGCGCATCTGTTTCTTCAAGACGTTCAAGGTGCCAAAGACGGGACACTTTCTGTTCGTCTGGCTGATGGAGAGTCTGAGCGCCTTGGGCACAGCCCTGCTGATGTTTGTGGTGCTGCCCCAGATCGATGCCATACAGGGCGCCATGTTAACCAATTGCCTGTGCGTCATACCTGGCATCTTTGGGCTGCTCTCGCGCACCTCCAAGGAGGGCAAACGATTCATTAAGGTCATCATTGATCTGACTGCGGTAGCAGCCCAGGTAACGGGCCTCGTCATCTGGCCCCTGTTGGAGAATCGTCGCGAACTCTGGGTGATACCCGTTGCCTGTGTGATGATCTCCTGCGGCTGGTGGGAGAACTATGTGTCATCCCAATCTCCATTGGGACTGATGCGATCGTTGGGTCGCATCAAGGAGGAGTTGCATAATACTCGCTACTTTTGCTGCATGTTCCTATCGATTTGGAAGATCCTCTTGTTCTTCTGCGTCACACTGCTCATCTACTGGGCCAGCGGCGAGGAGCCGAGCAATCTATTTAGCCTCTATGGCGATGCCTTCGGTCCGCACAAGATCATTGTCTACGAGCTCCCGGCCAGTTTGGGCGGTGTTCTTCCCGACACTTTGGAGTCGGCGAACATTGACACAGTCGATGTGGATGCCAGCTATAACACAGTCGTTTATGTGCTGCTCCTGCAGATCTTTAGCGCCTATTTGTGCTATATATTTGGCAAGTTTGCTTGCAAGATCTTAATTCAGGGCTTCAGTTATGCTTTTCCCGTGAGTCTAACCGTTCCACTGGCCGTCTCCCTGCTGATCTCGGCCTGCGGCATTCGCATTGATGATCCATGCTTCTTCCACGACACCATACCGGACTATCTCTTCTTTGCCAGTCCGTCCAATTTTCGATTTAATAACTTTGTTACGGAACAAATGGCCTGGGCCTGGATCCTGTGGCTATTGAGTCAAACGTGGATAGCGTTGCACATTTGGACGCCCAAATGCGAGAGATTGGCGACCACAGAGAAACTCTTTGTGAGGCCCATGTATTCAGCCCTACTCATCGATCAGTCCATGGCGCTGAATAGAAGACGCGACGACCAGGCGGATGTCAAAACTGAAGTAAGCAAAATTTCCACTTTTCGTATATTTTTTTATGGTAAACTTTTTATAGGAATGAAAATATTTGATCCTTTTTCAACTCCCTATTCATTTTTAGGATCTATCGGAGATCGAAAAGGAAAAGGGTGATGAGTACTATGAGACGATCTCCGTGCACACGGATCGTTCCTCGGCGCCAAATAAGCCCTCGATCAAATCATCGGACAATATAACTCGGATCTACACTTGCGCCACCATGTGGCATGAAACCAAAGATGAAATGATCGAGTTCTTGAAGAGCATCATGCGCATGGACGAGGATCAGTGTGCCCGGCGTGTGGCACAAAAGTATTTGCGTGTCCTCGATCCCGACTACTATGAATTTGAGAGTAGGTTCACATGTCTCCCCCAATTAAACTAAATATAATAATTGAAACGTATTCGTACAGCTCACATATTCTTCGATGATGCCTTTGAGATCTCGGATCACAGTGATGATGATATCCAATGCAATCGTTTCGTTAAGCTCCTGATTGCCACCATGGATGAGGCAGCTTCTGAGATACATCAGACAACGATACGACTGAGGCCACCGAAGAAATACCCAACACCCTATGGCGGTCGATTGATGTGGACGCTGCCTGGTAAGACCAAGTTCATAGCACATCTGAAGGACAAGGATCGGATACGTCATCGCAAGCGTTGGTCCCAGGTCATGTATATGTACTATCTGCTGGGCCATCGCCTGATGGAGTTGCCTATTTCGGTAGACCGCAAGGATGCGATTGCCGAGAATACCTATTTGCTCACTCTGGACGGAGATATTGATTTCAAGCCGAATGCAGTTACTCTACTCGTGGATTTAATGAAGAAGAATCGCAATCTGGGCGCAGCCTGCGGACGCATTCATCCCGTTGGCTCTGGCCCAATGGTGTGGTATCAGCTCTTTGAGTATGCTATTGGCCATTGGCTGCAGAAGGCCACCGAACATATGATTGGATGTGTCTTGTGTTCACCGGGCTGCTTCTCGCTGTTCCGTGGCAAGGCGTTGATGGATGACAATGTGATGAAGAAGTATACAACGAAACCGACAGAGGCCCGTCACTATGTCCAGTACGATCAGGGTGAGGATCGTTGGCTCTGCACCCTGCTGCTGCAGCGTGGCTATCGTGTGGAGTATTCAGCTGCCTCCGATGCCTACACTCACTGCCCGGAGGGTTTCAATGAGTTCTACAATCAGCGGCGTCGCTGGGTGCCATCGACCATAGCAAACATTATGGATCTCTTGGGTGATGCGAAGCGAACGATCAAGATCAATGATAACATCTCATTGCTATATGTTTTCTATCAGATGATGTTGATGGGTGGCACCATTTTGGGGCCGGGCACAATCTTTCTTATGTTGGTGGGCGCTTTTGTGGCCGCCTTTCGCATCGACAACTGGACATCGTTTCACTATAATATTGTGCCGATATTGGGATTCATGGTCATCTGTTTCACCTGCAAATCGAATATACAACTGTTTGTCGCCCAGGTGCTATCCACGTGCTATGCACTGATTATGATGGCTGTCATTGTGGGCACAGCTCTGCAGTTGGGTGAGGACGGTATCGGATCGCCATCGGCCATCTTTTTGATATCGATGGTGGGCTCATTCTTTATAGCCGCATGTTTGCATCCGCAAGAGTTTTGGTGCATAACATGCGGCTTAATCTATTTGCTGTCCATACCCTCTATGTATTTGCTGCTCATCCTTTATTCGATCATCAATCTGAACGTTGTCTCGTGGGGCACTCGCGAGGTGGTGGCCAAAAAAACCAAGAAGGAATTGGAGGCGGAAAAGAAGGCAGCCGAGGAGAACAAGAAGCGTGTGAAGCAGAAGAGCATGTTGGGTTTCCTGCAAAGTGGCATCGGTGATAACGATGATGAGGAGGGTTCCATTGAGTTCTCCCTGGCGGGCTTATTCCGTTGTGTATTCTGCACCCATGGCAAGACCTCAGATGAGAAACAGCAGCTGACTACAATTGCCGATTCGTTGGACACGATTAAACAGCGCATTGACACGATTGAGAGTGCTGTGGATCCACATGGTCATCATGCCTCGCGTCATAATAGACGCCGCACCACATCGGGTGGATCGAAGGATCATCATCTGCTCACATCGGTAGCGGAAAAATCTGGTGATGAATCAGACGAGTCGGATTCGGATACCTCAGCGGAACCGAAACAGGAACGCGATTTCCTAACCAACCCCTATTGGATTGAGGATCCCGATGTGCGCAAGGGTGAGGTGGACTTTTTGTCCAGTTCGGAAATACAGTTCTGGAAGGATCTCATCGATCAGTACTTGTATCCCATCGACAATGATCCCGTGGAGCAGGTGAGACTTAAATAGCTATAAATTTAGTTTTACAATTCGGAAAGTTGCAGTCGGACTTAACCGACTGCTTAATACTCTGATCCCATTGAAAATTATCAGCTCAAAAGTACAGATAAAATGAGAGAAATGGGGGGGGTGGTGTTTTGGAAGGGGCTATTGTAGAACGAACAGAATTAAACATCCAAGTTTTGGTTTGTATTTATGCCACAAAAAATAAGCATTTGGATTTCTAGTTTTCAAAAATATGTCTAGGAAAAAATATGTCAGGGAAAACTATATTTAAATTAAAATAGAATGCTTTATCGATAATCCCAACAATATATTCTAAACTAAAATATAATAGTTAAATGGAAGATCTATTTTTTATGAGAGGTCACCAAAAAATAAACTTTTATTTTTGAGGCTAATAATAAACAAAACTCTTACGATTTTGGTTAGATATTTCTATCGATCTTTAGTAAACATGGATTTAGTTTTAACAAGGCTTGATGATCAGATTATAAATAGGTTAAGGTAACTTTTAATCTTCTCCAACCGCCTGGCGATGAAATATTTGTAGGCCCGTATAGCAAAAGATCTGAAAGAGCTGCGCGACTCGTCGGTCTTTGCGTTCTTCATGATTAATGCTCTCTTCGTGCTGATCGTGTTCCTGCTGCAGTTGAACAAGGATAACATTCATGTCAAGTGGCCCTTCGGTGTGCGCACGAATATTACTTATGACGAGTCCACCCAGGAGGTAATTGTGCAATTTAACAAACAACACTAACACATTTTCTTTTTTTGTTCTCTCTTTTTTTGTATATATATATACAATATACGTATATGTACGTATATATATATGTATATATGTATCGTTCATATCGTGATCGAGGAGTTTAGGCACGCATAGCCTCCGATCTGATTGAGCTGCGCAATAAGTCGGTGTTTGCGTTTTTCATGGCCAACGCCTTATTCGTATTGATTGTCTTCTTGTTGCAACTGAATAAGGATAAATTGCATATTATTTGGCCGTTGGGCGTCAAAACGAACATTACGTATATCGAAGAGACATCTGAGGTGTATATGGAATAATTCAAATACATATTTCTAATCACCAACTATTTTTTTGTTACTACTATCCTAAAACTGTTTTGTTCTGTGTTCGCCCAGTAAATCTTATCTAAACAATGCAAAAAAAAAAAACAAAATAAAAAGCAAATCCAATCATTTCAAGGGACCTCTAACTTCCTGTTGCCCATTCCTTTTCTCACTCTCTATTTACTCTCTCTCTCTCTCTCTCTCTCTCTCTGTTTTACACTTTGCGATTAATGTGATCCTTACATACAAACAAATTCACGGTCACTCTTACATACTCTACTTACCCAAAAATGAATGTTTCTAATGATTTTATCTGTATGTATGTATGTTCTCTGTACCCAATGTTTATAAGGCGTTTCCTGTTTGTTTTATACTGTTTATTGAAACCCATCCTAATGGTTCTGGCATATCACCACCACCACCAACAACAACTACAAAACCAACAACAACAATACCATATCATACTCGTACCAATGCAGCAACAATTACAATTGCAACAAACATATCAAATGACATTAAATGCAGTTTCTAACAGTTAATCCTCAACACGGTGGTAAACTGTCAGCCATATATGCCATAAATAATATATAAATATATATATAAATATACATACAAAATATCAAAACTGGACGTATGTAAATACTTATACATGCTGGAGTCAAGCTCAGTTTCAAGCATGCTTCATACAAATCCCCGGCATATAAATCTATAACACACTTATACACACTTAAAAAAAAACGTTGGATTTTTGAGACAATTGGTCCGTTTTTGGACAACTTTTCATTTTATATTTGATGCAAAAATTGACTTAAAAAATAATTATATTCAAAAATTCAATTTTTTTTGATCATCTTAATTTTAACTTTTATTGCGATGCTTAATTTCTTTCGTAATCGAATTTATTTTTTCCAGTAATTCAAAAAGATTTTTATGTGAAATTCTAAAATCTTTCAAGTAATAATTTTTTCTAATACAAAATCGAAAATAATATGTTTTTCTATAAGCATATTTATTTAATTTTTTCTTAAAATTTGTATTTTATTAGCAAAGCCCACACTTTTTTTTTACTGTGTATGGTAATCACACATAAACATAGCATTATCACCGACAACTGGTACTATGTTCTGCCTTAAACCCAATATCGTTTCCGGAAAATCGTTCAATTGTTAAATGTTACTAACCAAATGAAATTGAGATCGCTCCGAGCTGGTTGCTAATATTGGTTTTCCAACACGTTCGCTTAGGTGCACATTTCCAAGGAGTATCTACAACTGGAGCCCATTGGCTTGGTTTTTGTCTTCTTCTTTGCCTTGATTCTGGTCATACAATTTACGGCCATGTTGTTCCATCGCTTTGGCACCCTATCACACATCCTGGCCTCAACCGAGTTGAATTTCTGCAAGAAGAAATCAGAGGACTTGACTCAAGATCAGCTAATAGACAAGGTGAATATATCAACTAAATTTATGATTACAAACTACTGTATATAATTGCGACATTATTTCACAGCACGCGGTGGAAATAGTTAAGAATCTGCAACGCTTGCAGGGCATCGATGGGGATTATGATAATGATTCCGGTTCGGGACCCGATCGCATCGCACGACGCAAGACGATACAAAACTTGGAGAAAGCCCGTCAGCCGCGTCGTCAAATTGGCACCTTGGATGTGGCGTTCAAGAAGCGCTTCCTCAAGCTAACAGCGGATGCCGAAAACAATCCGGCGACGCCGATACTCACTCGTCGCCTGACCATGCGGGCAGAGACCATCCGTGCGCTGGAGGTCAGGAAGAACTCCGTGATGGCGGAGCGACGCAAATCGGCAATGCAAACGTTGGGCGCCAAAAATGAATATGGCATAACCGCAGCGCCGCTGCCGGTAAGACTTCATCCACTAAATTATTATTTATTATTATTTTTTTAAATTATAATTTATATTATTGGGAAACAGATCAATAACAATGCCGCTGTGGCCAATCAGCGAAGCGGACGCATTTCCAATGCAGGAATCAGCATCAAGGATGTATTCAATGTGAACGGTGGACCTGGAGAGGTGAGTGAAAACTGAAACTATAAGATAGCTTATAAGGGTTTAATTGGAGTAGATTAATACCGAAAATCAATACAAAAGTCTGATCTTCATTTTTAATAGATCGTTTACATTTATATTATTTTAATACCTGTCAATTTTCACCTGATCAGTATATATTAAGAATTATTTCTCCACCACTTCGTGATGATAATTTATATCGACTTATCTTGCCTTTTCGATCAAGAATAAATATCTATTATCATACCTTATCTGCTTGGAGATATCTTCTTGAAAGTCGCAACTATAACCCTCTTTAAGATCAGCCATGTTTGTTAATTGATTCACTCTTTATTTGTAGCAAATTTATGGCTCGAATGGCGGCGGTACGATCAACCAGGGCTACGAGCATGTCATCGATGAGGATGGCGATGGTAACTCCCTACGTTTGACCACCCGCAATCCGCATCAGGTGTCCTGGGGTCAAAATGTGGCTGGCAATAACACGGGACGTTTGTAAACTATCTATGATCATAAAATTAATACATCTATTTAGACTACGGTTAAGTTAGCAATTTATCAAGGATGAACAACATTTATGAAAGTAGAATCAAAATTAGAGTTTATAGTCAAAAAAAAACAAAAAAAAAGAAACATTTATTGTTAAATTGTATATATATGTAGAAAGGACATAGCAGGATCCTTGTCAACACACAACGAATATTATGATTAGCTAATCACACTGCCAGTGTTAGTTTCGAATAGTGAATTGTCGGCCCGATGGGCAACAGCAACCAACATTCATACTATATATATACTATATCAATTGTTAGGTTAGCTTTAAGAAATTGTGATGCTTGCGTTCCCCCTTCCATGGGACTGTCGACCTAAACACAATACCAGTGAATGCTGACACATAATACTCATTGTAAAGCTGATTTGAATGTGCAGCAAAAAAAAAAAAAAAAAAACTATTTATATACATTCATGAATCTTGCTATAATAGTATGTAATATAACTCAATCACTGTCAAAGTTTTGGATACATTTTACACATGTGTATATGAGATTTTTCATATATTTCGAAATATTAAAAAAAAGATTATCTGTTTTAATTGTTTTAATTTTTAAATATTAGTTAATAAAAACTATTTCTTAATTTTAAAGTCTGGAGCTGTTGAAGAATGGAGGATGTAAAAAAAATCAAATATAAGTTATTTTCCACTCTTTAAAAACCGATGGAGTTTTCAATCAACTTTTTTGAATATGTTCTGGAATAATATTCAAATTGATTTTTCACAGACTTTGCTATAAAAAATACTACCTGCTAACTTTAAATACATTTCATAGAAACAGACAGCTGATCAACAATTTATATATGTTTACCGTTGCTTCGAAAAGAAAATATTGGCTTTTGTTTTTCGGCTTTAAGCCATAGTTTATTTTGAATAACGTTATTTCTATGGGTTCTTGGAAGCTGCTATGAGCCATTAGTATATACGCATGTGGGATAACATTTAGAAACGACTGTGATAATTAATGTTAGACAAGTTAGTGTCTTCAATAATGTCCAAACTAGTAAACCAAAAACATAAAAGTTAATGTTTTTTTGTTGTTCTAAAGCTTGGCTAAATATATTTAGTGGAACAGCATGTTGCCCTTCTTGGCTGCAATAGGCAGACGATCGCCTGGACCCACTTGAAGGAAAGGATTGGGTAAGCCGGGCAGATGGCCAGCCTTCTTCACAACGCCATTGTCGTTGTCGAGGACATTATCGTTGCCAAACTGATGCAACAGGAACTTCTCAACGGCAGAGTTAATATCGCCATCGCTAGCTCCAGTGCCAGATGCATTTTCCTGGTCGGCACAGTCAAACATATGCTCGCTGTCACATGTGCATTCCTGGGCCGCTTGGAATTCGCGACAAAAACTTGCCGTATTTTCGAAATCCATAATACAATCGGCTGCCTGCTGCTGCTCCAATGTGTAACCCTCCGGGCAGGGATTGGGTGGATTGCAGTAGGCGGGCAAACTGGCATCGGTCTTCACAATTGTACTATAACGATTTGGCATCTCGCCCATGCCACCCGACATATACTGATGGCCCCACAGCGAGCTGTGCTGTAGGAACTCCTGGTCCCGCAGCGAAGGATTTGCGCTTTCCGATTGTAGCAGGCAATCGTGGCCGCCATCGCAGAGGCGAGCGTATTCCGAGCGCGAAACCAAATCAACATTATCCTTGTCTGCTGCGGCAGCAGCTGCTGCCAAATCACCTTCATTGTCCACATCATAGTAGCCCACCTGCATATCGTTATCCATGCGATTGAGCAGCTCCGTCAGCAGCACATCAGCAAAGATGCTGTCCTTCGTCTCGTACCCCTCAGCCCGGACAGAGCCCATCATCACCATGAAGCAGCCAAGCAGCATGCCAAAAGCTGTAACGAAAATAATATAATTGATATCCTTTACAATTAATAATCTATAATACACACACTCAATTCAGTAGTCAACTTACTTCGCTTTGGCTGGACTAGCATATTGCGCATTTCTTATCGCCTGCTTACGTAGGAGTTTTGTTGATTTATTTTATTGATTTTTCAGCTGCAGCTGCTGGAATTCTTTTCACAATATTGCACTGCTCGCTCGCTGGCTGTGATGTGCTGACAACCAGTTGAATACACCGAATACACACCAATTTTCCATTTGGCACAGCATATATACCAGCTCTCGCCCTAGTTGATAAGAATTTGAGTATTCCCTGCGTGGGGCGCAGGCGCCAATTTCACAAAGCTTTACGATGTTTATGTTAAGTTGGGCAAAGCTTCTGTTAATATCTTTACTGTTATAACATATAATTCATAATTAGAAATAATATATATACATTTAATTTTTATCATTTTGTAAAATTAAGTAATTTTTCCATTTAAAAAATGATCTGCACAACCTTATGCATTAAATCTGTCGCTCATATTTCGCTTTCCTTATGTTAAATATTTTCTCTTTAATCTCAAATAAATCCAAAAATTCAATTAAATTCCCGCAAATTGACACTTAAGGGATTATTTATATATAGCTTACGATTTTGCAATAATAAAAATACTAATTCTTATTAATAAAAATACATTTCATATTAAAAAAAAAGGTTCAAAGGTTTGTGCGTTTTTTAGGATGCAGATCAAAAGAATATTAGCCACATCATTATAAAGCATTATAAACGCTAAATCTGAGTACATAAATTATGATATTAAATGTACTTTAATACTGTACATATGTATTAGCTTAGCCAAATTTCGTCCAGATCCTCGCCAAATATCGTATTAAGCTCACTCTGTGATTCTTGCGCCTTCTGTTTGTGGTGGTATGTCCTTGAGGGAGCGTCTAGACGTTCGAGTGTCCCAAAGTCGTGAATATTGGAATGTATGCGAAGATCTGAAACGCTGGCGAATATCATACCGCACTCCAGGCAAGGATACGGTCGCTCATTCTTGTGTGCGCTGCAATGACATTAAGAGGTGATTAGTGTTTGGAATATGGGATGCTAAGTGAATGGCCGCCACTTACATCTCGTGACGTTGCTTGGCGCTGTGCTCTAGGAATATTTCGCCGCAAGTGGCGCATTTGAAGAGGCTTTGGGCGTCATGCTGCTGCAATTGATGCTGTCTTACGACATTACTGCTGTTGAAGTGCACCCCACATTGACCGCATGCGAATAACTGTTCTGGCTCCTTGGACTCCACGTGACACTTTAAATGCTCATTGTATTCGGGCTCACACTTAAAAAATGCACCACATTCTTCGCAAATGAAGAAATGGCGGGAACGCTTTGCAGGACGAGTATCTTGTAGCAGTACAAAATGTCGTTTCTCTGCTTTCGACTGTTCCTCCGCGGGCCCCTCTTCAATGAATTCTTCAAATTGGGGTAGCTCATCGACCGTTAACATTTCACTGACATCGTTAGGCACATAATCAACTTCACCATCGTCGCGTTCCACCACCTGCACATCCTCATCAACATACTCGAGCTGCTCTTCGTCGACTAAGTCCTCATAGAGCTCTTGAGCCGCTGCATTAATCACCTTGTTGTTCTTTTGCAGCATAACATTCAGATAGTTTTGCGAGAAAATGCAGCGCTCCCGAAACTTGATTGCCAAATCTAGCTCAGAGTGGCAACGTTGACAAATATAATTTGGCAATCCGTCATACTGCTCCAACTGCAAAAAACAATAGCAAAAACTATTAAAAAAAAGAACATTTGATACGCTCGTTTTTCTCTTGGAAAGCAAAGTATTAAAAGGGCTTTGTCTACTTCTTACCTCGACTCCGGTTATGATTTTTAGATTTTCCAGCAACTGGCCACGCTTAGAGGTGAACAATTGCCACTGGCGTATCTTGTCCTTTATTTTATTGGCGCACACACGACAAACTTCATTCAAGCTGCCGTTTTCTTTCTCCATCTTTCTTTGGCCAACACTTTTTAAATTGCTGTGTTTCGATTCCTCTTTTTCTCGTCTTTCTCAGGGCTTCGTTCGCGGTTCGCTAATATGTCGATACAGAAAACAGTAATAACCACTAATCCTTTTTCAGGTTTGCAAAAACTAATAATATTTTGCAAACTTATTCAGCCGATTTATAGTTTGAAAAAAGAAATAAAAAAAAACGAACCACAAATGAATTTACCATAAACAGCTGCTTTCAGCTACAGCTGCTGGTCGATGTATTATTTTAGAGATGGACAAAATTGTGTACTATCGAAAAGTGTAGTTCGATAAATATCAATTTTGGCACTTTTTTTTTTTGCAAAATTGCATCAAAACAACAATAACACAAGTAAAATTTTTCGCGGGACTTTTAGCAAATGTTAATGCTGTTGTTTACATAGTTATTAGAATTCATCCAATAATGTCCAGCGAATCTAGTCTGAGCTCCAAATGGACACGACCAGATGATGTATTAAATGCTGCACGAAATACAATTATACACTTGACTTAACAAAATCACTTTACAATTTACAGTTTATAAAGCTGCAAAGACTGAAGCAAAAGAAGAAGCAGTTAGCGGCACGTGTGAGCTGCAATAACAACAATAATAAGCGACCCGAACTGGATGAGAGCGACAAATGTAAACTGCTTGAAGCGAAAATTGCGCAAAAACGCAAAAATCCATTTGCAAAGTGAGTGTTAATTTTTCATAGAACGCCTACGAAAGGATTTTAAAATTTTGTAAGGACCTGAAACCTTATAAATAAGTATGTTTCAGCATTTGCATTTCTATGCAAAATGCTCCTCAAGCGTTGGTAACCCAAAAATTTATCGTCATCAGTGCTGGCAGCCATTGTCAAAAGTCGCTAATTGCTTACGACAAAGCTAGAAAAAAAGCTGAAATGTGCTTTAGTTGCTAAAAAGTAAGAACGCAGCCTATGTTTAATTTTAATTTAAAAAATTGAAATAATTGAGAAAAGATTCCAATCTACGTTACACAAAATATATGTAGAAAAACAGCAAATTATTTTAGCTCCTTTTATAAATAACCAGATCACATCTAGTTGACAACACTGATGAGATAACTCCGCTTTCCTTTCATTTTAAATCAGCTGATTGGCAGCAAAAACTTATGTATCCCATACAGATCCACAGATGGCGCCAAGAAACAAAAAACCGATGATGTCCAAGAAGAAACAATCAGTGGCGCAACTAAAACCACAACGGTAACAAATTTAGTAAATGAAGCGAAAGCGATAACAAGAACACCACCAGCAAAACTGGTATTGCAGAAATTTGATGCACAAGCGTTTGCCCGGCTGCTGCAGCAGACGAGAGTTCACCAGGAGGTTGAGGAAGATGATGCCGCTGTGGCGGCACGGCAAAAGCATACGCCGCATCTGCCCATCGACTGGTGCCTGAAGACGCGCGTCCGTTTCTTTTGCCCCACCGAGTTGCCGGCGACGCAGCTGAAGACGTCCCAACTGGCCAGCGGATTGACGAGTTTTGTGCGATGCTTTGACTCCGCTCAGACGGACAGCACCTTGGATATATCGGATGCGACACGTTTCAATCAGTGCACCTACTACTGGCAGCATCCGCATCTGCCCTGGCTGACGCTCTATCCGCGCAGCGCCAAGGAGAACAACGGCATCGCAATTGGCGAGCTGGAGCGCAAAGCCTTGGCCGAGGAATGGGATTACAGTTTTCGTGGTCTCTTCCAGCTGCTGCGTGCCCGACAGTGTCCGTATTTCTATATGTGTGCCAACACGTTTACAGTCCTCTTTCGAGCAGCGGGGAGCGGTGGACGCGCCGAGACGCATGCTCTCGTCACACCATCGACGCGAGGCATGCGGAACGCTCTACGGCAGGAGGGAATCGAGTACAGCATGCCACTGAAAAGAGATGCTGTGGGTGAGGCAAATAGCAGCCTCAACGAGGAGACTGATGTCAAGGAGAAACAAGTGGAACATGAGGTGGAGCAGGAGCAGCAGCAGGCAGATGATGATGATGATGACGATGACGAGTGGCTGGAAAGCTTGGGCGTAGATGAGCGAGAACTGCGAAGGATTCAAAGCACCCACGAGCGCCGTCAACAAGCAGCTGAAATGAGCGAGGATTTCAGTGATAATTCGCTGCTGCTCATTGAGGGCGTCGAGTGCCAGGGATTCTTCAGCTATCTACTGAATGCGAAGAGCACCATCACCAGCGTTGGTCGGCTGGCCGGTGTTCCACCCACACTCATCGCACCCGTTGCCTTTCCCAAGGCGACCATGCAGCATTTGGTGCCCCGTTCGAAGAACGTGCGTCTGGATGGCATCGATTATTATAGCATCGATATGAAGGGACTCCTGCTGCCCACATTCCTGCCCAGCGTTGCAATGTTGCTCTGTGAGACGCGCGGAACATTTAGCGCCACCTTGGCGAGCAGCAGCAATACCCTCGCATTTAGTAAGGCCACACAGAAGCTGCTGGAATCGGAGCCAACCAAGGCAGCGGAGGAGGAGCACTTTGGCTCCGGCCATGTGTTTGGCGAACAGAATCTATCCGAGTGTGGTCTGCTGCCCGCCGTAGTGGGCGCCATCTGTAAGACAGGTCCACATGCCGTTGGACTATTGGAGCGCATCTGCTATCAGCGTGGCGAGGGATATGCCTGGAGCTGATCTTTATCCTAGTACAATTTGTAATTATCATAATATTTATAGAAACTTCTCCGATCCCACATAAAGTATATATATATAAATGTATATTCTTCATTCAGCTGCATATCGGATAACTATATCTTGTCTGCCAGTTTTTAAACTTATAGTAATTTTATTAATCGAAAGTTATAAATTTCTAGAAGCTATCATATATCTATCCATGACGAGCTCAATTATCCACCATGACCAGCTCGTCTATGCTCCAATCCTCGTAGGAATGATCGGGCAGATAGCGTCGTATGATGATTGGTATTTTCTTTTGCTTCAGCTCCTTCATGGCTATCTGCAGCGGATCCGTTTCGCCATCCAGTTCAACCATAATCGGTGCACACATCGCAATCTGCAAAGCCCTTGTACCCAAAACACGGGCACGTTCGTATTTCGTCATATATTTGGTTGTGATACGTTTCGATTTGGGCACACCGCCGCCAGTTGAGCCACCGGGAGCAATTATCTCAATATTATCGACTTCCTCCTCTTGGGCAATGTCCTCGTCCACGTCCTCATCGGCATCGTCGAAATCATCACCGCCGACGCTGAAATGTGGAAATTTATATTAATCAGATAATTTTGGATAATATGCACACATGCAAGTGTTAAATACTCACTCATCATTATCATAGTCTGCCTCATCCATTATTTAGTTATTTGTTTCTTAAAATATTTGCAAATTTCACAAATTCAGCAGCACACACGCTGCGTGCTTCTTCTTTCCGTATTGCGCCGAAAATGGCGGTCGCCCGATAGGCATCCGATAGATTGGACCAACGTATTGCGGTATTTTTTGATTGCATTGTATTTTTGTATTTTCGAAATTTGAAATTTGCCTATCGACGGAAGGCATATGGAATATAACCGAAGTCATTCTGTCGCGAGGAATGCGGCAATTGATCCATTTGGAATGAAGGATAGAGATTACGTTGTGCAGGTTGATTTGGGCAAGTACATGGAATGAGATGGGCAGGCAAAAGTGAATCTTGTGGGAAAGGCGGCTGGGTATTTAGATGGTTTCCCGTATCATAATCATAATCCACGCATGTCCGAATGCTGACATTTCTGCGACGAGCACGACCGGCGCTGTCTCGATCGAATCGATTCAGATCGAAATTAGTCACCGGGTTCACCGTTTGATGCTGGTTGCGATCATACTTAAAGTAGGGATCAAATGGCTCATCGGGCATCTCGTTTGGAGTCGGAACACTAGATGCATTATTCTGAGCGGGTGGAGTACAACGCGATGGCCCAGGAAGAGCGGCTGGTGGAAAATGTGTCGTTGGACCATTGCGCATTCCTTGGCACTCACATACTCTGCAGCGACGTGGTTTCTTCAGCTCTGGTGGCATATAACAGCAATTGATGGAGCTCGAGGAGCGAACTTGTCGCACTGGTGGAGCAGGTGGAGCTAATGGAGCTGGAGTTGGGGATGGACAGCAGCAGCAATCGATATCCGTATTCGAGTACCGCGGTACCTTGTTCCGCTAATTAAATTAAAAATACGTTGTGAATATTTGAATTTAAATTGCTATCGATAAGCGATAATAATGCATGATTGTGGCCTCAAGGATCTAAATGTTTAAATCATATATATATATATAAATTAAACCCACCTGTCGAAAAGGAGCTCGTCCTGCTGGGTGGCCACTTCGCGGTTCGAATTTGTCCAGCGCCGGAGTCCGATAGACGAAACCGTGTCGGCTGCGATAGGCTCCGTGCCCGATGTCGCATTCTGGGCAGGTGCAGTCGCGTTTTGGAACATAGGCCGCTGTGCCCATTGTCCCACATTTGTGTGAATTGCTATCGCTTCAAAAGAAAATTATGAAATTTTGTGCTGCCAACATATCGGTAGATACCCAATTTATTGAACATTTTCCCCCATTTTTTGACGCTTGCTTTGTTTCGATTTTCAGATGCAGCTTGCAATAACAACATACCGATTTCGACAGCAATTCAGTTTCCATGCCCAATTATCGCCTTCAATTGCATTGGCTGCAGTGCAAACTTTTCGATAACATCATTATTGTATGCTGCATTTCGATTTTCTCTGCTGACGACAAGCGCAAGTCTGATTGTCTGTCCCTTGCTGCACACTTCTAGCCTGTTGTTGTTGCGGTTGCTGCTGCTGTTCTTGCAATCGACTGCAACCGTACTTCTGATTGGCTGCTGCATCTGGTCCAGGACCGCAAGTAATTCGTGTGGTCTCCTGCTGCACTGTTCTAGTCTGTTGCGGTTGCTGTTGTGGCAATGGACTGGCGGCTGCAGCGGGTCCGGAATTGCAGGGAATACGTATGATCTCTGGCTGAACAGTAGTAGCCTGTTGCAGTTGCTGTTGTGGCAATGGTGTGCAAACGCAATTCTGATTGGCTGTCTCTTGCTGCACAGTTGTCGCCTGTTGCTGCTGCTGTGGCTGCCGCTGCTGCTGTTGCTGCTGCTGTTGCTGCTGCTGTTGTTGCACTGGAGTGCAATTGCACTCTGGACGAGTACCATTAGCTCCTTTCTTTGGCAAGGACATCCTTAATGTTTAAGGGTATGTAAATGTAATTTTAATTTTCGAAATGATTTTTCTTTTGATAAATACTGAAAATTTTGAATGCCAGCTGAGATTGCTTGAATTGACTTGATTTGTGTAACCGTCACTCATTGAATGCTGCACCTTTTCTTGCCCCTACGTTTGCAATGATTACACATCCCTTGATTTCGAGGTCTCATGTACGCAGGTGGTGGTGGTGGTGCTGGCGGCATATAACGCATCTCTCCTTGTTGACCCGGTGCACCGCCACACGGCACTTGTCCAACTGGCACGATTGCCACATTTGTGCTGCTTGGCGAGCAATAACAGCCAGCAGCGGGTTGCGAGTGATTGGTCATCTTGGCAAATGCAGCGCTGCCAATCACATTTAATAATTGAAATTATTTTTGTTGTCTGCCAAAGTGTAAATATATATATATATATATATTATATTTAATGTATCCCTTTTCGACAGAGCGGCGCCTACTGTGATTTATTCATTTTATTTATTATTTAGTTTTTCTTTTTATTGTTATTTTAAATGTTCACAATGCGAATTTTGATATATCTTAGAATAATAATGTGCTCGTTTGCGGACGCAGTCCCTGTGATGCCTGTCCAACTATGCTCGATCTTCTGCTTTTACGAGATTCAGCTCATTTTTATCATACGCCTTTTCCAAGCCCGAGATTTATATGATTATTCCGAATATAATTTGGATATTTTTATTTGTGCCAGCGCACTCCCTGAGATTTATATATTTTGCTCTCATTGTATAACGCACTTTTTCTTCTTGTTGGTGGCTTGACAATGTCCACACATGGCGGGCTTATTGCGCTGATTTTGGTTCACATATGGGGTTGGCTGGCCGCAAGTGATGTGCGCATGTGTTAGCGGTGCACGTGGCTGATCCTGCACTGCCACTGGCGGCGCACATTCGCACTGCGGCGGCGCAGACTTTGCCTTGCAGTTGCACAGCTGCTCCGCTTGAGCAACGGGTCGCGATGGCTCGGGTCGTGGGCGCGAACATGTGTAGTGATCGGCCAGTGGCGCCTGGATTGGTGCTTCATTCCTTTGGCTGCGATTAACTCGATTACCCGTACAGAGACACTCGACACGCGGTCTGCGTTCCATCTGTGCTGCCTGCACAGGTTGAGCTGCCTGCACAGGCTGAGCTGCCTGCCCCACTCGCTCACAACCATGTTGGTCACATGTGACTTGTTGCTGCTGGGGTGAGACCACTTGCTCATTGGAGTAATACGTTGGCTGTGGTTCCGTTCGTCGGGCCATTCCTTGATCAGGCGCAATAGGCGAAATTGGTGGCTGTGGCCCTTGTCGTTGTGGCGAACCCATTGCTCCTTCAGTCGCCCGACGCGAAATTGGTTGTTGATACGCTCCTCGGGGAGATTCTACTTGCACACTATTTAAGCTTCCCTGCTCTTGATATGATCGCTGTTGTTGGGGGAACGCTGCCGATTGTTCAGTTGATCGATGCGAATAAGATCGCTGTTGATCTTGTTGTCGGGCGGATCCAAATCGCTGTTGCTCCTGCTCTCGAGGGGATGCTGATTGCGCGTAATCGTATAATCGTTGTTGTTCTTGTTCTCGGGTGGATGGTATTCTTTGTTGAGTTGCCCGATATGATTCAATTTCTACTTCGCTCGAGCCATACGAGTTTGATAGCTGTTCTTCTTGTTGTCGAGTGGATGGTATTGCTTGAGTCGCTCGAGTTGAACGTGCTTGATGCGAGTTTTGTTGTAGGGTGGATGCTATTCTGTGTTGAGCGGCTCGACACGAGCTTGTTCGATGTGGTTCCTGTGCTTGTCGGTGGGTTTCTATTTCAAATTCACACGAGCAATTCGTATTTGTTCGATGCAGGGGAGCTGCTAGTGGTTGTTCAGTCCCGCGATACGAATATATAACAACAGCGAGTTCTTTTTGGCTGTTTGGTATTGTTTGTTGAGTTGCTCGATGTGGTTCGCTTTGTCGGGTTGATGCTATGGCAGATTGTTCAGCCCCGCGATTAGAATATGATGGCTGCTGTTCCTGTTGTTGGCTGGATGCTAAGGATGGTCGATCTGCCCCGCGATACGAATATGATCGCAATTGTTCTTGATGTTCAGTTCCACGATTTGATCGCTGCTGTTCTTGTTGTCGGTTGGATACTATTGATGATTGTTCAGTTCCACGATTTGATCGCTGCTGTTCTTGTTGTCGGTTGGATACTATTGATGATTGTTCAGTTCCGCGACTTGATCGCTGCTGTTCTTGTTGTCGGTTGGATACTATTGATGATGGTTCAGTTCCGCGACTTGATCGCTGCTGTTCTTGTTGTCGGTTGGATACTATTCAGTTCCGCGATTCGAATGTGATGGCTGTTGTTCTTGCTGTTGAGTTGATACTGATTCTTGATCAGACAGGCAGTACAAAGGGGTTCGCTCTGGCCGAGTTTCCTGTTTTGGCCGACAAGCGCAAGTTTTACACTTCTCACAGGGAGTACCTGCCTCAGGGGTGGTATAAGAAAACACTATTAGTTAGTGTTTGGCAAATGTTACTTACTCATATTAAGGTGCCAAAAAAAAAAACATTAATTTTATAACAATATTTTAAAATAACATGCTTGAAACTGTTTGAATGTTGTGTATTTTTAGCTTTGACAGTTTACAACTTCACTTGTTTGTTATTTTTTAGGTATTTTTGAATGGACAGTACTTTATTTGTTAATCGAATTTAAAGTATTATTTGTAAACTTGTTGTGGTATTAGCTGGCTGGCAATGACTGGTCACACTGTTGCACACATATTTTAGTATTTGTTAGCTTTTTCGGCGGGAGGGTCACGCTGCTGTGCCTTGCAACCACAAGCGCTTTTTGGTTTTCTTATTGTGCTGTTCTAGATTTACATTAGTAAATTTCTGATAATGTTGCACTAGTATTAAGTGAATAGTGTTGCATAACTGCACCTGTAATTGGAGTGCGCGCACAAGTGTTCGAAAACTACCGTTAACACGTCTTGCAGTTTGCTTGCAAGTGCCGTGTTTCGCGAGTGCGTGTGCGAGTGTGTATGTGCTTGTGAGAAATTGCAATGCATATCGGATTTTCTTGATTTCCCAACAAGACCATAAACGTAACTGCAATTTATGTACGTATGTGCACCAATAATTTCATGGGTACACGGATATACACAATATGTACAAGGTAATTTCCATAATCAACTGCCGGCATTCTAAATGCCGTAAACATAAGAATAGGTACTCATGAACCTAAACAAAAAAAAAACACACACATGCACGCTTCTTTCATTATGTATTGGAATTGAAGCAGACAATGCGTGGGCAAAACCAGAAGAGAACATGCATATATGAATGTATGTGCTTACATTCCTATGCAGTTGTTATTTTTGCGCCCCCAGCTGTGTTCTGATAACGGTGCTTGGCGTAATGTTCGTGTGTGTGATTATTTCTTCTCTCTCTCTCTGTTTTCCTACTGCGACTCCAAGCGGGTGACGTTTTATTTATGAGTTTTTTGTTTATTTGTAATTGCTGCGCCGTAGGCGAGAGCAAGAGGCATACATGCATGCCATTATGCTTTCTTGCTCTAAGCTCGAGATACGCTAAAGTTTACACTTTCTACAATTGCGTATTTGATACTAATTTGAGCATAATTATAATTAGATTTTTTGTGTACGTCACATAATTAATCTTTATAAATATAGTATTTATTGGGTTTCTTAGATATATATATTCGAAAGCCTTTTAAATAGATATTAAAATAAAAGAACATTCTCCAGCAAACATCAATTTGTTATTCAAAGCGTATTAATGGAATTTATCTTTTTTTTGGGCTTCTAAACACTGTTTCTTAAGCATTTCGTGTGTAAATACTACCTCTTTTTCATAGTGTATTTAATGGCTTGCGTGTATGTTCCAAAGGTCAGCTATGAATGTATTAAACGGGTCAAGTTTATTCAGAAGTTCAAGTGACTTAACTATTTTTTTTTCGATTTTCAATAAAAGATTTTTTTATATTAAAAAGATTAAAAAATGTACAAGATGAAAAAAAAATTTAAAATATTAAAAAAGGTATTACAACTGAAAAGCTTAATAAAGTTTAAGAACATGATTGTAAATTCATATCTACATTTTAGATTTATTTATTTATAAATCTAATTTTTAAAAGACTGGCGGAGAAAGGAAATAATACTTGAAGCATTTTTTATCTGTAGAATATTTATATCAACAAGTTCTAAATAGCAAACGCAAATTTATAGGCACTCCAAAAATCAATTTGTCTATTTTGCAAAACAAATTAAATTCGACTATCTGTGTGAGTGTTACGAGTGTTATTTATCTATAACAAAAACAACAGCGTCATAATTATATTGATCCCGCATCACTTCAAAGGAAACCACACAGAGTAATACAAATGCGTTTTGCCTTCGAATGCTTGTTGATAACATGTCCTCACTGATAAATACACATGATTCACAAAGTTCAATACCACAGTTTAATAAAATACTTACAAATAAATCGATTTTTAATTACCACCACGTCTCCATATCAATTTAGTGTCTATGGCCCACATTTCATTTCATTTCATTTGACAGTTATAACAGATAAGCGTCCGTCCAAGTTTTTAGGCACTTTTTTGTTTTGATTTAGAGCGAGGAATATGATATCAAAAAAATCGGAGATAGTCACGTATCAAAGTATTTTGATAAGCAGACCAATGCTGACATATTGTCAACAGAATGAAAATTCAAAACTAATTTGCATATTTACAGTTGGCAAGTAAGTTCTTTATTTTGAACATTAATTATTTATCGTCTTATAATGATACTCAAAATACTTTTGCCTACTAGTGCATATGCAGTAAACTTAATGGTGCATTCGTGCCTAATTTGTTTACAGCTCGTTGGGGAATCATGTTTGGATTCTCATCAAATAAATTCTATTGCGTGATTCACTAATGACAACATTTAGCAGATTTATCGCAACAAAACGGTACATTTGTTAGCAAATGCAAAATATATATATATATATATATATATATATATATATATTTATAATATAGCAATGACTGAAATATTAGATTTGGTACAGTATCTGATTTAAAATAAAAAGCGCTTCCAAAGTCCGGTTCGTATATAACTAAAAATTGAAATTTCAGAATTTGTATTCTTAAAATAGTCTAAAAAAATAAATAGCAACTCGAACGTAATTTAATTTAAAAGATTACAAGTATATTTTGTGTATATTTATTATTATATTTATTTTCTTTATTTATACATTTTTTCTACATGGTTGAAACTTATCAATTATTGCACTATCTACAAAATTCAAATCGATTTTAAAAAAAATGCCAAATCATAAAAAATATTTTTGTGTTAACAATAAAAATTGTAATTGCTGAATATTCTCAATGCCTAACCATTATAATTTCTGATTAATCACTGTTAATAGCAGGTTTAAATGTTAAAAATAAAAACAATTCTCATGACACGCGATAAGAATTTTTGCGATAAATTTCGCTTCGACTAGCGAACAAATATCATTTTGATACAAATTTCAGCTGATTGTTGGAATGCCATATCTTTAAATAGGATTTTCTACCTATTTATTTGTGATTCATAGAAGCTTAAGTGAATTATATTATAGCCATTCTTTTGAGCTGTTTGTCGTATATAATTAATATAATTAATTTTTGGCAAGCAATAGCAAAGGTCAAAATACACAGATATAATTGCAAGTGAAATGGCTAATTAACAGCGCTAATTCGAAATGGCTGAAAAACAAATACTTTTAATGTGTTTTAGCCACAATGTGGCTCTTGAAAATAAACATGTCGTGTTCATATTTGGTTTACCAATTTGAACGTCGCACAGCAACCATAAAAGCTTATCGATTCTTATCGTTGGTATGCCAATTCAGTACAGAATGGTTTTGGCTTTCAATAATAATAATAATAATAAAAATAATAATAATAATAATAAAAATAATAATAATAATAATAAAAATAATAATAATAATAATCATAATAAAAATAATACTCATTATTCGCACTTCAAATGAAAATTCAATTTGGAAATGTATTCAGATTTATTGGAAATTTATAGTACGAAAGAAGCAAGCGTAAAATGAGCGGCGTCTCTTATGTATACCATATCTTGTTCAAATCATATATATATCATAACATTATGATTAAAATAAAATGTTTTTTAACCGAATTTTGATATACTTTTTATTTTATTCAGTTTTTGAAGTGCAAACATTCTTATTGATATTTATTTTACTTTTATCAGAAAAAACAATCGATCTGAAATTTAGAAAATCCATCTGAAAACTAGTAAAAATGCAATATAGGGTCAGTTACTTTTTGTGTCAAGAGTATGACTATTTTATACTTTTTTTTCTGAGTGTATATGTATTAGCTTCTCTGTTTGACAGCTTGAAATGCACAAAAAGAATTCACAGCTCAACTGAACAAAAATTAACAGAGCAATTTGCATGCTAATTTTTTGTCATAAACTGGACCAGATGCAAATACGGCTATATTTATGACTTGGCTGTCTTCCGATTTGGCCAGCTAGAGGTTGACAATAGCTTTACTCGGTCAAGTCGAGTCGACGCAGTTCAAAATCAAAATGAAAACAACGCACTGCAATTCAAGGCGAAGGTCAACAAAAGCTGCACGCAACTTTTATCAGTAGCTGAGAGGAACTCGTTTCTCTTAGCTACACTTAAAATAAAATTGTGGTTGTTGCCCTTACGCAGCAGCTTCCGCTGCTTCGCTGCCACGCCTAATTGAAACGATTCTAAAACAGAGTTTTGGCCTCGCTTCGGGTGCCGCTGGTTAACCTTGAACGTCGTCGCTCATTCGACGCGTTGACTGAAAAAAAAACGTGCTTCGTTGCTTCGCCTGGACTGTGAAAATTATACCGGTTCCGTTTTTATTATACCCTGTATATAATCAGATTTGTAGATGCCTACAAATGTCTAACATTAACATTCTCGATATCAATTTGTACAGCGATCACGCATAGCGATTATTCCAATTCTATTTATTTAACAGACTCTATGTCCATATACAAAGCTAAGTACATTAGTTAGCGAAAGCTCAAATTGAACAAATCAAAATTGATCGACTGTATATATATAAATATATATATATATAAATAAATATATATATATAAATAAATATATATATAAAATTAAGGAATAATCTTCAAAATTCATCCAAAATTCGAATTACAAAATATTTTTATATATATTTATGCATTAAATGTCTCTGCACTTAGGGTATTGTGTAGTCCATCATTCTTAAGCAGAATACACCTGCTTATGCCCTATGTAACAGGCAGAAGAAAGCATCTTTGATTAGCATCAACAATCAAGTCGATTTAGAAGAGCTATATACTTTATTTTGCAATCTTATTTTTGATCTAGGCTGAACAAGTTTATTTCCTTTTATCGATAACTGCAACCGCTGGGCGCATATCGATACAAATCGATTTACGATAGCAAAAAACTACTCAATTGTAGAGCAAATATTGCCAAGTACATTATTAATCAAATTAACCAAAACGTTTGATGATCTTGAACAAACAGCAAAATGAATGTGTACTGCGTACAGGGTATCTGCTAGTCGTCCCATCTCGATTAGAGCATTCTAACTTGTTTCTAGTTTCCAACGTGTGTTTGCAGCTAATTAGCAACAGCAGCGATTGTTAGTCACTACTTAAAGTACTTTTGTTGCCTTAGTGGCATATGTTTATCACTTATTGCTGCTACTAAACAAACATTGAATATTTATTTGTGTAGCTTTTTGGCCATTTGCGACACGAGTTGTGTTTGTGCTGTTCTCCAGAAAGCCACAAAGGCTTGAACCTTCTCCGATTTTTTCTTAGTATCGCTTCAGATTTGCGGCGCGCGTCAGAAACGAGTTTGCTAAAGTATCTTTTCCATTCTATTTATCTCCATTTTGTTTCATCTTTTTTAATATATTTTTTTTGTTTTGATATTTGTGAACTACATGACATTAAACTGTCATCAAACGTGCTGCTTTGCTGGATTTTTGTTATCAGCATCAGAAATGGAGAACTGCCTTTTTGTAACGTGGCTAACAAAAAGTAAATTAAATACTTTTATTTTATAAGTTATAATTTCTTAATCAATTTTGCAATTATCTCTCTGCTGATAAAAAATAAAGATGAAAGTGTTGTTTAAGCGTTTTAAATTGTTAATTATATTTTGTTATATTTAGTCATGTATTCCCCATATTTATATGTATATATATATATATTTGTGGCCTTTTAGGTTCACTAAGCGAAAAACTATTTGAATTGCAATTAACGTCTGCCTGCCAGCGACATTAAAAAACAATTTCAATTGTGCTGTTGACGCTTTGTCAATGATCCCGTCTCTCACAAAAGCTGCAAAGGTTCATTGTTGTACACAGGTTGTTGCAAAGAGCAGTTGTCATAAAAACGAGTAAGAGAGCTCTGGCCGCGAGTGCGCGACTCAAACATATCCTCTACTTGACAACACACACACACACACACACAAATTGTTGTGTCGTGAATCACTTTTGTGCATTCTCCAAATTGTTATTGTTCAAATTGTGTCGCAAATCAGTTGAATGTGAATGCATTTTGTGTTTGTGTTCAAAATTTGTTGCGTTCATTACTTTTATGCATTCACCAATTAAATTATTATAATTTAAATTTAAGTTTGTAGAAAGTAATGTAAATCTTGATTTGTGTTTTTACTATTTGTCTTCCAAGTCTAAGCCCAAAATTTAGTTATACATTTTTTTCCATAAATCGAAAATCTACTAGCTATTATAAAAGAACTTCGGTTGAGGTAGAATTTAACTAAAATCATGTAAAAATCATATTTGATTTGCTTAGTTTTTAAACACACACAAAAGATTACATAACTACAGTGGCGGACACCTTATGCCGAGCATTGTCAAAGAAAAAAAGTAATTGCCTGCCATAAACTAACCATTCATTATTTTTTAGAAATTCCAAAGACCGATGGTAGGTACATGTATTAACCACCAAAATTAATATATGACCCCAATAAACTGGGGTTTCCCCACCTGCTAGGTAGGATTCTAAAAATGTAGCATACTTCCAGGGGCAGTGTTCATTTGGATCAGTCTAAATAAAATAATATATTTGGCGTATAAAAACTCAAATACGAATGTTAATACTTAGTATTATATCCTTTAGCCTTAACTTCTTCCCTTAATCTATTATTCATCGAAGATACAAGCTTCCTGGTAGTTTCTGGGCTGATCTTGCTCCACTCTTCCCGCAGAGCATTTTTGAGGTCTTCTTTGCTGGATATGCTGTGCTTCCGGATGTTATTTTCCAGCATAGTCCACAAATTCTCAATGACATTTAAATCTGGAGACTGGGCCGGCGGAATTATCATGTTGGGGCCAGTTCCTCATGAGCCAGGACTGTACTATCTTGGCCTTATGCTTGGGATCGTTGTCCTGGTAGAACCGGAAAGTATCTCGGATTCCTAGCTTCTCGGCACTTTGGACAAAATTTTCTTTTAGTATGTTGAAGTACACATTCTTGTCCATGATTGTTCCAAAAATCACAAAATTCCCGAATCCGTCTGGCGAGATACATACCCATTCCGTGTCACTTCCTCCGCCGTGCTTGACTGTTGCCTTTACGTGTTTGGGATTCAGGTCAGTATTGGACTATCGCCACAAATAATTCCACCCGTCCGAGTCGAAAATGGTGAAATTGGACTCATATGCAAGTATGACTGTGTTCCAGAACTCCAAATCCTTGTCCAAGTGGGTTTTGACGAACGTCATCCAAGTTCCTTTATTTTTCGCGCTCATAAAAGCTTTTTTTCGTGGTACTCGGGCATTAAAGTCATGTTTGCGCAGAAACTTGCACACAGTTTCCACACAGCACTTTTTCCCCATTTCATCCTCCACCTGTTGAGCCACTTTTGGAGCCGATAGCTTGGGATTTCCCCTTATTTTCCTGATGATCCTTCGCTCCTCCTGTTCGGTGAAAATCTTGTTTGGTGCCTTTCCGCCCTTGCCCTCAATCCGATTTGCGTCGACGAAGCGCCGAATGATGTTATACACAGTTGAGTTGCTCAGATTGACCATTTCAGCTATTTGGCGGTGTGAATATCCGTTTTTGTGGTGTTCCAGGATGAGTTTTCGTAGTTCAATGGTAGTCTGTTTGTCCATAGTCCTTGTTGGCTTATTGCACCCGAGATGCAGGATAAAACTAAACTGACTACGAAGGATTGGTCTATTTATACCGAAAATACTCAACTTTAGGTAAAAAATCAGGCTTTTATGGCACCCAGGTGTCCATAATGTACCTGCTCGAAATAAGCAGTAAACAAAAAAAAGGGTACTTTTTTACATAATCCTACCTAGCAGGTGGGGAAACCCCAGTGTATTGGGGTCATATATTAATTTTGGTGGTTAATACATGTACCTACCATCGGTCTTTGGAATTTCTAAAAAATAATGAATGGTTAGTTTATGGCAGGCAATTACTTTTTTTCTTTGACAATGCTCGGCATAAGGTGTCCGCCACTGTATATCGATATTTATCGATAAATACGACATATTTGCACATATACGCTTTGTTTAACATTTTGTAATGGGTATGCAACAAAAAGTGAATGTAACAATGATTTATTGCAATGAGTTAGTCCCCCCCTTCCCCTCACCACTCCCAACCTTACAGCCAAGTTAAAAAGAGTACGCAATTCTAATGGAAACCTGTTTTTTTTTTTCTGTCTTTTGCTAACTTTGCCACTTTTTGCAGAGTCAAAGTGATGAGAAAAAGATGACGCACAGCGGCCACAATGAATTCGCCTGCAATACGGATGTGCTGCTGAACAACTTTCAGCTGAAGAAGAAGAGCTATCGGGTGCTGTTGCACGGCGACCATCTCGTCTGGGAGCGCATGCAACGTGCCGCCAAGAAGAGCGACGAGGCGCACAAACAAGCGCCCGACCAACAATTGGCGACTGATGGCTGTGCCGTCTTTGACTATGGTCCACACAGTCACATCCTACACATGGACGACATCGTCAGTGTGAGCGTGGGCCAAACGAAACAGGAGAGCCTCAAGCCGCCCCAGCTGTTGGATGGGGATGGAGGAGACGATGAAGTTGCCGTCAAGCCAACGGCACAGTTTCTAACCATCAACTATGCGCAGCGTCTGACAAAATCCAAAACGGATTGCAATCGCTGGCAGCTGCGTCGCCTGACCTTCTACAATGCGGATGCGTACATCGTGCGGCAGTGGCAGTGTGGCGTGCAACGGCGACTGGTACAGCGGGTGCGTCGCTTGCTCGTCTTCATCAATCCGTATGGGGGGCGGAAGGCGGGCGCCAACACCTACGAGCGTCTGGTGCGTCCCCTCTTCCAGCTGGCGGGCATCGATGCCACCTGCATAACGACACAGCGTGCAAATCAAATCCGCGACATACTCCTCAGCCACGAACTGAGCTGCTATGACGCTGTGTGCTGTGTGGGCGGCGATGGCACTGTGGCGGAGGTCATCAATGGCCTTGTGTTTCGCCGGATGCGTGAGTTGGGCCTGGATGAGCAGCGACCGGCGTATATACCGCGACCGAGTTTGCCCATCGCCATTATACCCGCCGGCAGCACGGATACCATCGTTTATAGCATGCATGGGACGGCGGATGTGCGAACGGCAGCGATACATGTGCTGCTCGGTCAGCGACGAGGATTGGACGTGTGCAGCGTGAGCAACAATCGAAGTCTGCTCCGTTTCTGTGCCAGTGTGCTCAGCTACGGGTATCTCGGGGATGTGGCGGCGCAGAGCGAACAGTATCGCTGGATGGGCGTTAATCGATATGAGTATAGCGGCATTAAGGCATTCATTAGCAATCGAGGCTACGATGCCGAGCTGCAGCTGCTCGAGGAGCCCACGGAATCAGCGGCGATGACGCCACAGAGTCCGGTTAGGCCGTTGCTTGAGGAGCAACGATCCGTTTGCTATGCGAATTGTTCGCGTTGCAGCATTGCCAGCACATCGCTGCACGAGCAGCAATCCACGCTCTTTGAGGATGAGCAGAAGGCGCAACCAGAGCAGGAGCAGGAGCAGGTTATGGAGCAGGTAAAGGAAGAGCTACATGAGCAGCAGCAGCAACTGGACGAACAAGAGGAACAAGAGCAGCCTCAGCAGGAAAAGGAGCAGGAGCAGCAACAGTCTCAGCCGGAGCTGCCACAAAAAGAGCCACTGCAACATCAGCAGGCCAATATACAGCTGTTGCGGAGTGCAATAAGTGAAACGAGCCTATTGCGTCCGCGACTCCCGCGTCTCTTTAGCCTCCCGCTGCAGCCGCAGTCGGATTCGTATGCCTCCAGCTTGAGTCTGCGCAGCGGACTCCAGTGGAAGGTGATACGGGGCAACTTCTTTATGATTTGCGGCGCCAACATCACCTGTGCCTGTGCCCGCAGTCCCAATGGCATCTCGCGCTACAGCCATTTGGGCGATGGCTGCCTCGATCTGATTCTCGTGCGCAAAACTTCCTTGGTGAATAATCTGCGCTTTCTCCTGAATACGGCGGGACGTACAGGCGATATTGTAAGTATATATATATATATATATATATATGATGCATTAAATAGAAAACAAATTAATATATATATATATATATATATAAAATTAATGTTAAATTTTTAATTTTAATTAAATTTAAAATCTTTAATTTCTTGCTTACTTTTTCTTCTTCCATGTCTAAAAACGTATTCAAAATTCACTTAAACTCGCAAATTTAAAAAGACATATTTCTTGAGAGAGTGTTGCTAATATTTTTGACGCAACTGTATATGTATTACATATATTAGTCATCCACATAATTATCACATTTTCCATATGTTCGCAGCGCAATTTACCCTTTGTGGAGGTTTATCGCACGAGAAAATTCATTTTCCGTACGCTGACAGCGGCCACGGCGGAAGAGAATCTGAGTCTTGCCGGCTCCCGCCAGCCGATTGCTCAAAGTGGCAGCGATGCGCTCAGTTCGGAATATTCGAGCTGGAATTGTGATGGTGAGGTTGTCACCGATCTGGATATAACCATGAGGTAAGCAAAGCAATGCAAATTATTTGAAAAATGCATCATTTGAAATTTTCTCATTTACGTTTCCAGATCGCATTGTCAGCTCATCGATGTTTTCATGCGTGGTCCACATTCCTATAGCAAGCCCCAAAAGACGACGACGGGTCGACGTGTGCCGACAACTCCAGCCAGTTCCAGCGATAATGTTTATTGCTGCTGCAAGGATTGAAAAGCTTTAAATTATATATATTACTATATGTATATAATATATGAAAGATACAATACATTGGCCGTGACAGTAGCTAGTAATGATTGTAGAGTATTTGACTATTGGATAATGTGAACAACAAATTGTTATATATACCATATATTTGTATATTTATCTATGTTTAATGGTTTTTTGTAGTAATTAGTAATAACGGTACTCTCTATTTGATATTCATTTATTCATCTGTATTATGTGCGACCTGCAAGACCTGCAAACATTCCCCTTAATGGTGTGCATTCAAAACATAGATATTTTTATATTCTATTGAATTATACAAGCTCCAAAAATAATAAAAACCATATTTTACTCAAAATTTCGCACAATTCTTGCTTTGCTGAAAAATGCTTTTTTTGCTCATTTTATATTTTTTATGACTTTTTAAGTGTAAGGTTCCTATGGTGTGCGTTGAAGATATATTTATAAATTCTATTATTTTATGAATAAAATGTAGTTTTCAGTCAAAATTTAAAAATTGAATTTTCAAAAAAAATTCAAAAGATTTGTTTATTCAAATTGAGCGCACTTTTTGACAGCGTTGCCAGACAAAACTTGCAGCCCTCGTCGAGCATAGCGCTCTCTCTCTATCTCTCTTGTTGCGCATATCGATAACAAATCGCAAAAGCAGCACTGGAAAACACCGACCAATTTCAACGCTATTCAACACTGTTTGGCATTTATTTGTGCCCGTCATTCTGCGACTGCTGCTGTTGCTTTTTTTGATTATCATATTTGTAGCGAATTTAAAATGATGAACAACGCTTTTGCACAGCCCATGTGGCTAAATGGACCAGCGCCGGGTCAATTCTACAATTTTATGGGCGGCAATACGCAAGCGGAGCTGCCGCGTGAATTAACCACGGCCGGTCCTTTTGGCACCAAACACAGCACGTAAGGAAAAATCCAATTACAATTACAAAGCAATATTTAAAATGTTGAATTTATATTTGTAGGGCTGCCATTACCACTGGCTCCTCAGTGGTGGGCATTAGATACGATAGCGGCGTCCTAGTCGCTGCCGATACACTTGTTTCGTATGGTTCGCTGGCTCGCTATCAGAACATCGATCGAGTTTTTAAGATCAATGAGAAAATCTTGTTGGGTGGCAGCGGTGATTTTGCTGACATCCAATCGATTAAGCGCAGCATAGATCAGAAGATGATCGAGGATCAGTGCTGCAACGATGGTGTGATCATGAAGCCCAAATCCTTGGCCAGCTGGCTGACACGCGTCCTCTACAATCGTCGGTCGCGCATGAATCCGCTTTACATCGATGTCGTCGTTGCTGGCGTCGATGAGGCGGGCGTGCCCTTTCTGGGCAATGTCGATTTGCGTGGACGGGCCTATGATGATTATGTGGTCTCCACTGGTTTCGGCAGACACTTGGCATTGCCGCTGGTGCGCGAACGC
The DNA here is from genome assembly GCA_035043575.1 of Drosophila seclusa. Taxonomy (NCBI): domain Eukaryota; kingdom Metazoa; phylum Arthropoda; class Insecta; order Diptera; family Drosophilidae; genus Drosophila; species Drosophila seclusa. Next base: position 3,250,109 of record JAWNMX010000043.1, on the reverse strand, counting down.
AAGCCCAAAGATCGCGAATTCACCTTCGAGGAGGCATCCAATTTGGTAAGCATTTTGTTGCCTTCACATTTGTAATCCTTGCTAATCCACTCTTGTCCCCCTACCCTGCACAGATTCGTGAATGCATGAAGGTGCTGTATTATCGCGACACGCGCAGCATTCCACAGTATACGGTGGGTATTTGCAGTGCCAGCGATTGCAGCGTTAAGGGTCCCTTCAAAGTCGAGGAGAACTGGACCTTTGCGGAGACTGTCGAGGGCTATTAACTGGCATTTTTCTATCAATTCTTTAATTTAAGATACAATCACTTTAAATATAGCCGCTGGTTCATTTTTGGTAAAACTTGAATAATAAGAGAACTGTGTGAAAGTCAGCAAACGATTTTTATTAAAAAAGAGTAAAAATTATAAACAGATCAAATTGAGTTAAGCTTAAAGCCTTTTTGTCACGAGAAGAATGTGGAATAATAGTATTATGCTAGAGGACTTTGAAAGCATTCATCTGCCTTCCCATAAAAAATTAACTATTTCATATAGCTAGCATAGAAGCAAAAGATTCAAAAATCACTTTTGGTATCAAAAATAAACTCATCCATTTCGAGTGCTTTTATGCTGCCAACATTTTGACTTAATATCAATATCAGGTTACTATATCTTATATATATGTAGCTGTTAAAGGAAGGCATAGATTTGTGTATACACAAGTAGCTAGGAAAGTTGAGGCTGATGCTGCTTCTCCTTTGATGTCTTGTCCTGATCCTGTTCATCAATCTGAAAAATGTTAGAACAACATTTTTGTGCTCTCTTCAAAATCAAAATCTTGTTTCCAAATATAAATTGCACATTTGTCTAATAATAAAGTGGTTAGGTACTTTTTTTTATTTATTTTAATAACATTAAATTGTTTCTAAGGGTATTTTAAATTATTATTTGTTTGATCCAATTGATGGGAGACAAGCAAGCTCCAAAATATACAAATACAAAATTCTTCAATATTTATGTTTTTGCCGGAATGCAGTGTCTTTAAGTCGCCAAAGCCAAATCCAAATCCAAAATGCTGCTGCTGCTGTTGCATGTGGTTAATTCAACATTGTGTGGCGATCGTAGATGTGGCGTCGCTGCTCCCGCACCTGGCGCTTCCACTTGTCCTGCTGATGTCCGACACGATTCAGGACATTGGCGCGGGCGCTCAGCTCCTGATTGTTGCTGCCGGCGGGCAGTGGGGGGGCGCTGGGTTCATCCTGCCAGATGAAGCACAAAAAGAGAGAAATGTTATTTTTAGCAAAATTAGTAAAAAAAGCCGTTGAATGCAATAGAAATAAATAGCTTTTGTTAGAAGACGTACTTTGAATGTTAGTAACAAAGTAAAAATGAATATTGAATAACGAAATTACATAAAATAAAACAAATAAAATATGTCTCGATGTGAAACTTAAAAGTTGTGTGCTTCTTTATTGCCAACTAGCTGCTGATCATCGTCATCATCATCATTATCATTATCATCGTCATCATCGTCATGACTGATGTCATCGATGGCAGGATTAGCGGCTAGTCGACTATATTTAATGCCTGAATATCGAATGGATTTCAACTGTACATCTTCATTGGTGTGCTCCTGATAATTGTTGGCCTTGACGCGTTTATTCAGCAGCGGCTCCAGGCACATCAGGAAAAGCATATATATCACTAATATGGATATTATCCAAATCACAATGATGACAACCACCTGCAAAAATAATAAAAAAAAAGTTTTTCAATATTTACAATGCTTATGTGAAATTTGAAAATCAATATATTCCGATTTTCTTAAAAGCAACATTATTTTTTTAGAAGGTTTTTCCTTTTCTCGAAAAAATATAGAATTAAAATGGTTTTCAAAAATATTTCGTTTTTTCGATCATTTTAGGACTATTTTAATAAATATTTTGAATTTCTCTAGAAGCGAGAAATAACGGTTAGCTACACATACAGATACCATACTCTTGTAATTCTATGTAATCAGCTGACTTCTAAATTTATTATTTAAAAAAAAAAATATTTTGTTGAATATGAATTTTTCATTCTTTTCGGACAGACGGACTTGGCTAAACCGATATGGCTGGCGATGATGATTAACAATATAAATACTTAATGGGCCTGGAGACGTCTACACAAAGGTATAAAAAACCCTGAAGTTAAATTATGGCTAATTGAAATCATTCATAAATGCATTTTACACCACTGGAAACAAAGCGCTGCAGCAGAGTCAATTTCTCAGCGACTTTTCTGAATGAGTTTGTGTGCATGTAAATTGTGAGGGCGCACCTTAATAAGTGTTGTATTACGTGCGACATGGGCGCATTTGCATTCGGCGCAAATGGGCAGCTCCTTGCCCTTGGCATCCACTTGCGGCAGCAGCGCACCGGCGCAGGCACTAAATAAATAAACAAAAATATAAATATTACAAATCGATTGTATATTCTACGCTGCTTGCAACACTACAAACCATTCAGTTGTGCTGCTGTTTGCTGCTTTACTGCCACTGGCGACAGTGCTGCTAATTACTTTTGGTGCAGCAATTGTGGGAGTTATCGCTGCTGCTGGTGCTGCTGCTGATGGAACGGATTTGACAGCTTCAATCGGCTGGCTGCCATTATTGTTGTTGTTGTTGTTGTTATTACTGCTGCCTGACAGTGTTTGTGTTGCTGTCTCAGCCTTTGTGTGTACAAAACAATACAGAGTCAATAGTTACGACGCAGCTGTTCCATTCAGAATGCTTACCCATGTCACGCCAACTAAATAACATATCGCTAGTAGTGCAGCGTAGATAAATAAACGCTTGTGTGCCATTAATTTTTGTCTTAGTGAAATTTTTCCAAAATTTTCACAAAAAAAAAACAAGACTTACTACAACATTTGCAGTGCTGTAAGTTGACATAAGACCACTTATCGCATATCGATAGGTGCGCATATCGCTTACAACTTGGCAGAGCTGTTATACACTGTTAACAGTTAGGCGAGTCTCGTTTTGAAAGGGTTATAGAATAGAGAGGGAGAGAGATCCGTTTAATTAAATTTCACTCATCACTTGGCGTAAAATATATTAAATTGAATGGTGCGAGTGAATAAATTTATTTTTCGCCGAATTAAAAGGAAAACAACTGTTAACATTCGAGCAGCTGTTGAACTATTTGGGGTGCCCACAGTTTGTGCGTTTGCGTATTTAACAGTGTTGTTCAACTCAGTGAGCTGTCAAAACCATTTGTTTGCGTGTTGCTTACTTTTTGCCGCAAACGGCTTTTAACATTCTAATTATTAGACTTAGTACTTAATTGCTAACAAAAAAGAGAAGAATAGATGAAATGCTACACATACTGTTGGGTGTTGCACTGGCGCTCATCAGCCTAACCGATGTCCAAGGTGAATACTCTACTTATTCTGCCAGCAGTTTATGTGGTTGGCTGTGATTGGCCCACGCTGCATTTTCCGCCTCCCGGAAAAAAAATCAGATATCAAAACTTAAATGATTTCCCATTTTTAGCTGCCAAGTCGAACTTTGTGACATGTGGCTCCATACTGAAATTGCTCAACTCGGATTATGCATATCGGCTGCACTCGCACGATGTGAAATACGGCTCCGGGTCGGGGCAGCAGTCGGTGACGGGCGTGGAGCAGAAGGAAGATGTCAACAGCCACTGGGTGATCAAGGCCCAGGCGCAGAAGATGTGCGATCGCGGCGACGCCATCGCATGTGGTGCCACCATTCGATTCGAGCATCTGACCACTAAGAAAAATTTACATTCGCATCATTTCTCATCGCCGTTGTCCGGGGAACAGGAGGTGTCCGCCTATGGCGTCGATGGTGTCGGCGATTCCGGTGACAATTGGGAAGTGATCTGCTCCAATGAGAGTTGGATGCGCGATGCTCAGGTGCGATTGCGTCACGTCGACACCGGCATGTATCTGGGCATGTCGGGTCGTTCCTATGGCCGTCCAATTTCGGGACAAATGGAAATTGTTGGTTTGCATAGTCCACAACATGGCACGCGCTGGACCACGTCGGAGGGACTGTATATCGTGCCCAAGGACACGGAGTCTTCGCACGAGGAATACGCCCACACGGAACTGTAGTCGCCCCCCCCCTTTTAATTGCTACTTTAAGTTGTTTAAATTATAGTCTAGATGAATTTGTGTAAAAGCGAATATTTCAATAATTTGCCTGTGACAAAAAAAAAACAAAAGAAAAAGAAAAGAAGTTAAAGCAACGACTTTGCGTTACTCTGTTCATGGTGGGAAATTAACTGCCTGTAGACTGGCGATGATTGAGTGACCGACAAACTGTAAGGAGTAGCAATCAAAATGTTTCTATCGATGCATTAATAAAAAAGAGAAAGAGAAAACAGTATTTGTTACGTTAAAGAAAAGTTAAAGGTAACGACTTTGCGTTACTCTGTTCAAGCAAAGAAATTGACTGTCTCATAATACATCAGGCGTCAGTGACACAAGCTTTTTTCGATGCACCCAGAAGCGAGTATATGAATGACTCATTACAAATTGCCTTCTGTATGCAAACAATGCAGTTACATATTTCTTCTATGTATTGGTTTCTTTTCAGTTTTATAATTTGAAAAATAAAATATATTTATTTATATTTTATATCCTAGAATAAGACATCACATTGTAAACTTTCTTCATTTTTTTCAATACTACTATTCTACTACTAATTTTTTCATATTTATAATTGAACTTCACTACAATATATTTTTGATATATACACCTTTTCACATTGCCAACAGAGTATACAATTATAACACAACATCGCCACATTATAAGCGGCTTGCGCGCTTTTCAACACTGTCGCAGCAGGCGTTGCTTGATTTAGTTCACATCGTAATTTCCGAGCGTGTTGCGCGCGCTTATCGCTTTTCTTGTGCAGGCAATAGTCAATTGTACTCATTTGCTTATATTTATTCGGTTGTAGCGAGTGTGAGTGAAACAACACCTAAAAATAAACTGTGAATAAATCATATGTTCATGTATACTGGGCGTATGTTTTATGCACCTACCAATTTACATCTGTGTGTGTGTGTGTGTGCTATTTGGCGCGCGCTTTTGCACGCATACTTTGACACTGCTGCTGTTACAACGGCAGCTGTAAACCGTTAATGTCTTCTTTTTTGCCCATTCTTTTGTTTGTATATATGTGTGTGTGTGTGTTTGTGTGTTTGTGGGTGGCAGCAGCTGTTCGCATGTTAACTCTTAATTAAATTCGTGTGTTAACCCTTAATTAAATTTGAATAATTATGGATATGTCTACTATTAATTAGATTGATGACTATTGCGTCAAGTGAAAAAGATACTTAATGTCATTTGAAGTGTAAGTTCGCATTTATGATCATTAGATAATGACTTAACTACTTGTTTGTCGTACGCTTGTTAAAAATGATTTTAACGACAGCTGCCAAAGTCGCTAGCTGCGTCATTTTACGTACGTTAACAAACTTAACAACTTCTCGTACTTATTGAAATATATCAATATATGCATATATTATTCAAATAGCTATGTCTGTCTGCCTGTCTGTATAAATCACTCGATCTGTTCCGCGTTTAAAGCTAGCTCAAATAAAATCTATTTTACTTTTGCGTTTTGTGTAAAATTCATTAAATGATTGTCAAATGACTATTAAATTTAAATATAAATGATTTAGTCCAGGTACATATTACTAATGATATCCCTATTTTAATTCAGATTATTTTTTTAATTTTATAACATTTTCTCTGACTTTCTTAGCCTTTGCAAATCTCACTCTAACTTTGCCTCTCTTAATGGCCTTGACTATATCAATCGTTCACATAGCCTCAATCAATCTATCTCCTTCCTCTCTTTTTGATCTCTTGCTTTCTCTTTCTCTTTACGACTCTATATATATACTCTCTCTTTCTGCTTACGACTCAATGTATACTCTCTCTTTCCCTTACACTAGAAGGCGCTGTTTCCCGGACTCTGTCTGTCCCTCTCTCACATTCTCCCTCTCATTCTCGGACCCTATCTCCGTCTCTCTCCGTCTTTTTCCCTAGCTCTAGAAGGTTCTCATTCCTTGCCTCTATCTGCTTCTCACGCACACTCCCTCTCTCTCTCTATCTCAGATTCTACATCTCTCTTGCACACAGACTCCTACACTCTCCTCACACGCTTTCCATATAGAAAGAAAGATGAGTAAATTAAGATGGGACAAACTGAGTTCTCTTAGTTTTTCAATAATGGTTTGAATTTTATTTAGTATTGCCAGCAGTATACAATGGATGCTTATGTCTGTCCATAAGTATGGGAATATCTGCTCATTAGCTAGCTGCTCTTTTCCTTATCTTTCCTTTTTTTAATGTTTTATTCTTTTGTTTAGACGGCTTAGTGAATGCTTTGTGTACACATCCTGCTTGGAGGATGGCTTACTAAGGTCAAATGGCAGAAAACAGCAGGCGGTTAGCAGAAGGCAGCCCCAAGGGGGTACAATCACCCTACCCGAGATTTTTCTCATAATCACGTTGTCCTTGTAACCATTTAAGCATAAATTGCATGCTAGAAGAGTGAATGATGTTATCTTCCTTTTTTGTCTCTCTCTCTTGAGGCTGTTATGCAGATATAATGACTTAAGACTTGCCCCAATTTAGATATGTATCTGCGGCATTATGATGTCCGATATGTGGAGGTCTCTTAAAGATCTACGTGCCAAACTAAGATCAGTTGTCGCTTACATTTTAACAGCAGGCTTCCCATGACTTAAATTAAAGTCTAAATAAGTTTAATAATATTATTATATTATAATTAATTTTAATATGTGTTAATTGATAGAAATACTTTTGTACAAACAGAACAATCGGCCAGAAGATGAATTCTTGTATAAGAAACTGTTGTGTTGAACAAGTTATCCCAGCTAAATCCTTTAAATATGCGGCTTATTATGCTTACTATTATCGAGATCGGTCAATTCACATTATTTGGAGTTGCAACCACATTTAATGCACCGATGCACCTGTTAAGTTAGGTTTTAGCGGTTATCGGCAGGTAATTATTAATTCTTAATGATTCGATAACAGACCTCAATACAAATCGCAATCTGCTCCCAAGGCATTTGATTAACATTAATATTATTATTTTGTTGTTACATGTCGATGATAATCCATCTAACTATCAATCAATCAATAACATCTCTAGATTCATGTTCAATTCATTCAGACTCCGATACTAATTTTACATATGCCAAATAAACGAAAGCCGACAGCTGAATTTGGGCTCGACGAATTTGCCATGCCAGCGTTGATAAGCTGAACAATTGTTGTTGCTGTTGTAGACAAAATGGAAGATATGATGGGGGGCGTTTGTGTATGTGTGTGTGTGTTTGTTATTGTTGTGCTTGTTGTACTTGTGTTGCCAAACAAAGCCATGATGGCCAAAAAACATCTCGTTTCAGTTTTATCGATTCGGGTTTATCAGCGGTTCGAGCAACCTTCACAACTAGGCGCTGACTGACGACGAGCAGTTTAGGACAGACAGAAGGACTGACTAACTGACTGACTGACAGACTGACAGACGAACTGATAGATTGATGTGAGCTTTGTTTGAATGTTTGTTGCTGTTGTTGTTGCTGTTTTTTGTGTATGCGCTACAAAATTGTATAATATTATGCACATATGTGGGCGTGACGCTATCTCTATCTTTGTCTGACAAGCGCTCTCTGGCTCTCTCTCTCTCTCTTTCTCACACGCATACACCCATTCGCACACACATAAGGTTTGTTCATACGCACCACTGCTTGGGCTGTGAAATAAATAAAAAAAGTGTTGCCTGCTTTTGAGCGCTGAAGCGCTTTTAAAGCATAAATATTATTTATGCGCACAAATCAATAATAATTTAGCGAAAACTCAAATATTTATAGTACAAATAACAAAAGCCATAAATTTGCATTACGCATTAATAATAATAATTCAGTGAAATCTTAAATATTTATAATAAACATACAAAATTTAAATGTTTGTTAAACGAAATTTAAAAAGGCATATTATTAATAATCCAGGGAAATCTAAAATATTTATAGTAAGAAATTTAAAGACACATAAATTTCGATTTTACGATTTTTGTTAAGCAAAGTTAAAAAGGTATATTATTAAACATAAACATAAATGTTTTTTGAATTGAGATATTAATAAACTGAAGCTTATTGATAATTAATAAAATGTTCAACAAAGTAGTTCTGTATAGGTATAGCAACTGAGAACTGGAGGTACAATAAATAAATAAGACTTTAATAACCTTGCCTTTATCATTATGCACACTAAAATCGACAACCATAACTCATCACAACTAAGCGAAGAAGCGGGCTTTCCCTCAATCCATTCCACAGGCAGCCCCTAACCCGTAAACAGAAATTTTAATTAACGCGGCCACGCGCCGGGACAACAACAAAAACGGCAAAAAAAAACAAAAACAACAGCAGCAGCAACAACAACAAGAGCAACAATTATAATGGCGGCTACAAGAATAAATAACTATATACTTACGACAAGGTCACAGCGAGAAATTCTATCATAAAAAGCAATAAAACGGTTACAAAACAAACTCTCAACGCGTGCACTCACACATACACACACACACAGACACACCCATACATACACACACACAGACACACAGTGTTTGGTGCGTGGGTGACGTATCAGTCAGCTTGCCTGTCTGTTAAGCCCTTCACATGCGAAATTTGTTGGTGATTGCAATTTTAAAGAGTATAAATAAATCGAAAATAAAATATTTATAGTCACTATTTGCTGTCACTTTGCCTGATCTGATTTGGATAGCATTTTATTATTTTGCGAGGGACTTAAGTCACGCTAAAAGTCGAAATCCATTATCTTTTGTGTGCATATTCGTTGCAGAACAACTGGCACTAAATCAATTTTAGGCCGTGTTAGGCAAAATCTAAAAAACATATGTATATAATAAATAATTGCACGACGTTGATTATATGCCATAATACGTATACACACGCATACACACACAGATGTATGCATGTAAGTGTGTGTGTGTGTGTATTTCTACGTCGTTTTGCGTAGGCGGCCCACAGAGAATGCATGCGCTTGGCCTTCCTATATTCTTGCCTCTGTCCTTTTGACTGTCGTCGTTGACGCAGCTCCTCTCATCGCACTTAACATTGAAAACCGAAAACAATCCCCTAAGTGGGCCAAAAAGGCCTGTCAACAACAATAGCAAAAACAACAGCGACAACAACAAGAACAGCAAGAATGACAACGATAACTGTTGTTGCCGCTCTCAGCGAGAGTGCGCAGCACGCTACGTCAATTTAATGTTGAGTAGAGAGCACAGATAGAGCGGCGGAAGAGCGAGAGAATGAATGAGAGAGCGTAATTTGTGTATAATGTGCACATGTCGAATGTTGATAGTGAAAGTTTTGCGATAGCAACAACAAATGCCTTTTCTGTGGCTTTGAAGTTTACAGCACACTGTTAACGTACAGCGACAGCTGTTACAAATCATTTAGACAAACTGTAATTTGTAAACTGTAAATGTAACTTGATTTATGCTGAGAAAATATTAAGTTGTGTTTTTGAACAAATATATATACTTTTTATAAAGACTGCTAAATTTAAGGATGGCCTTAATCCAAGCTTAAAATGCGTGCATACAAATTTAATAATTTAAATGTAAAATTTCTAAATTAAATACACTAAAATTTGTTCTGCTTACATTTTATAAAATCTCCACATTTTCGCGTCTCAAATTAATATAAATAAGAAGAAGATAATTTACAGTGTATAAAATGAAAAGTCAACAAACACACTGCTAACAACAGGGCTGTTGCTGTTAAAGTTAACAGTGAGAGTGGTAGTGAGAGCAGTGTTTGCCCTTGTCAAACAGAATGTGAATGTCCATCCTTTTTGCACTCTCCCAATACATGTTTGGCTCTCTCTTTGGCTGGGACGTAAATACCGTTAGCACAGTACTTTGTGAACCGTAGAGCGTGCAAGTTAAGGCAAACGTGCAAAACGTCAAAACGTGACAGCCAGCGAAAGAGGAGCCGAGTAAACATAAAGCAAAAGCAATCTGAACAAACACAAAAAATAAAGAAAAAAGAATAGGCAACCATATGAAGAATGCATAAAAGTTCGGCAATTAAATATTATACATAGTGAATACATATATATTAACCAATGCAATTAAACAGTTCGCATACTTATTTAACGGGACCGTTCGCTTTGTGTTATATAAATCACGGCGTAGATGTGTGCAAGTGCGTGTGCCTTTGTGTGTGTGTGCGTGCGTGTGCGTATGGCGCCTGACAATGTGTATGTGTGTGCGTATTAAAAGAATTACTACAAATATACAAATACATATATATAATATACATATTGCTTGGCTTAGTTTGTAGTGTCAATTGAAACAGATTTCAAATATTACGCATACGCAGCCAGCATTAGCAGTGTACTGTTAAAACAACAAGAACAACAACAACATCCAGCAACCAGTCACAGCAACAACAACAACAACAACACAATGTAAGTTTGTAAATTAAAGTGTTTTGTATATATTTTTTAATATTACTGCATTTTAAAAAATATATATACGTCGTTAGCCCCTTGAAAATGTCGCAATTTCTGTTTTTATTAAGATTTCGACTCGATTTCGACTCGATTCGCTTCATCAGCTGTAACAATTTCCGCGTGTTACATTTTCCACAACATTTATTGATTATCGGCCAGCGTTCAACTTTTGGCCAGTCTGACCCAAACCCACTTAACTACCTTCCCCGCCCCCTTCACACCCACCACCTTTCTTCAGTAGCGTCTATCGCCCCATTTTGTTAGTCAAATTGCTTGTCAACATTTAATATTCACACAAATTTTGGTTTTTTGCTGCTGGAGTTTTGTTAAGTTTTCTTTTGTTTATATTTTCGGGTCTTACATTTATTAAAACAAATTTTACAGATGCTTTTTTGACAAGTTCGGTTTGCAGCCTGTTTAAAAATATTTAACAATATTCACTCACAATTTTTAATTTCTTAAACATTTTCTTATCCTTTTAATAAATACTGTTAAATTATATATATATTTATATATGTTTAGATATTTATACAGTTTTGAAACAAGATTCTAGCCCAATTCAAATTAAGGTCAAATTTTGAGGATATTTTCTTTAATTTAAATATTTCTCTGTAAATATAAGATGACTTATTTATTTATGTTCTCTGTATCGAGCAAATGGAACTTTTCGAAACTCACTATTGTGTGATTACACTTATTATGTATTTAAGTAGGGGAAAAGTCCCCTTTCAAACCCATCTAAGCCATTTTCGAATTTATTTTAAGTTTTTTAAAATTGTTATTATAGCATATTATAAGCTTGGCTTTAGCGCTTCAATATTTTTGAAATTTATATTAATTTTCATTCTTATACACTGTGCGAAGTAAATGTGTATAATGAATGGCAGAATGAAGTATCTACTAGTCTTTAAGGTATATATATATATATCAGCACCTAAAAGCGGGCCAATTTAACCATGATCTCAGAGACTATACAGGCTACACGCTAGAGGCGTCGTTGATATACAAGTTTTTATCATTATCATTTTATCATTAATATCGATAAAAATAGATTTTCGATAGCAATAAAACCAAAAATTTTATAGATACATCTTCCTAATCGGGTTTATATATGTATACACTCATACAATAAGAATAACTAAGTCGTGTAAGGTTAAAACTTGGTTTCGTATATTTCGAATTCATAAAAAACCCGAACATATTCTAGTATTTAGGTCAATTTATTTTTCCAAGTGTAGTCTAGCTTTCTTCTGGACTAGATCATTTTTACTTGATTAATATACGTTTTATTTGCTTAATTTCAATGAGTGCGCTGGCAAGTAGACAACGTTCCATGCAATTGCTGTACTTCATTTGGTAGGGGGTACTACAACTACCCACAGGTCTCACCAACCACCCCCTCGACAACCCCCTCAGCGCCGGAGGGCCTCTGATGGATTTCTATGTTGTTTCTTTTATTTTCGATTACAACCAGCTGCTTATTATTTATTTTTTTGCTTCTTCTACTCTTTTTCCTTACCAACATAATGCTTTCTTGTTGTCATCTCTGCCTACCTCCCCCCCTTGGCCACAACCATATTTCCTGGCAAAACGCATGTCCTTCTGGCCTGTTTTCCTGTTACATGCTTTGTTGGCCAGCCATTGTTGTAACGTGTATTGTTTGTCTGTTTGTTTGTGTGTGTGTGTGTGCTTGTGTCTCTGTAGGTGTGTGTGTGCGTGCGTGTGTTTGTGTGTATTTGGCCACCCACGAGTGAAGGCAAAGTCGCCGTCATTTCCAGGACATTTTCACTGACTGCCACAGTCGCCGTTTCATTTGTTGTGCCGTTTATTGCTTTTGGCTTTACTGCTTTTTGCTGCTGTTGCTGTTGTTGCTGTTGCCGTTGTTGCTGTTGTTGTTGTTGCTGTTTTTAGAGGATTTCAACTTGAAGTATTTCAGCCATTTTATGGTCAGCCATCATCAGTTAGAGAAAAAATGGAAACGAACGAAAGATATATAGAGAAAAAAGTGAGTGAAAGAAACGTTCACTTAAGTGCCTGTTGTGGCCGGATTGACAACGTCCTTTCATGATTCTCTCTCTCTTTCTTCCTCTTCCTCTCTCTCCCTCTCTCTGTCTCACTCTCTTTCTGCGCCGCCTTCAACTAAATGTTCGAGCATATTCAAATTGTACTCTTTATTTTGATAAGATGGATTGTATAGCCGCCTTAGGAAATCAGCTTCAAATCTATTCATCTTAAATACTTCACAAAGTCAAGAATATAGTCGTGAATCAAGTTAAACATATCTAAATGTATATATGCAATATATACATATTATTCATTCTCTTATTCATTCTGATTAAAGCTCTTGAAAATGAATCTAAATTTTGTTGCGTTACGTTAAAAAATTCAACCGACTCTTAAAAAGCTTTTCAAAAATTAAATACCATTATTTTGACTATTCTGAAAATATATATTACCTGTTATATTTACTTATACTAATATTCTAACATTTATTTATTAATAATACTTTTCAGAAAGTCTTAATTATATTTTACTTAGAGCTGCATGTAATACAGAATCTTTGTCTTATCTGTCAACTAACTATAATAAATTATTTTTTATATTTTTTTTTTAATCTTTGGCTTACACAAATTGTCAGGCTCAGGTTGTCGGCTTTTATTGTGTGATTTTTCATTCTTGTTTACAAAGATTTATTACAAAAGTCCATTAATATACATTAGATAAATCGCATTTCGATTTAAGTCCTGCGCAATCTGTAAATCTTTAAGGTTCGTATTTTTTGTGTAGCCAACTGAAAACTTATCGTCTTTCTTATTTGACATTTTTGTCTGGTTAAAAAATAAATTGAAATGAGAAAAATTTGAATATATAAAGGATGCAAGCATTTAAGTTGCCCAATCTAATAAAAAGTTTGTTCAATATTCCCCAAGTAAATATACGCATTTATTTCTCTTGTTGTTGGCCGCCTACAGCGTGTACTTTAAACTCAATTATATATTACAAAAGTTGGCTTTTGTTAATGTTTGCTTTGCGAAGAAACCCAATTATCAATATTCAATTTTTACAGTCATGTTTACCAAGCTAACAGCGCGTTAACATGGGCCAGCTAACAGCGTGCTGTCAACTAGCAATTGGCCTTAACAGCGCTTAGTCAGCTAACAGGGCGTTCACATTGCGAGCTAACAGCGTGCGCAAAATACAAGAAAAAACAAATAGAAGAGAGAACGCGTTAACAGAGGCTGCTCAGCTGATTTTGGTTGCGTTGCGTGCTTTGTCCTTGACAAGGTTTTGTTTTATTTTTACTTTTTATATTTATATTTCTCGTATACTACATGAAAACGAGAGCGCCGAACTGAGCTGCAAAGAGATTGAGCGCTCTGCGAGAGTAATATAAAGAGAGAGAGAGAGAGATTGAGGCGTAGCTTGGCCATTTTGTGCGCGACATTCATTCAGCAAAAGGAAGAAAAAGCAAAAGCATTTTTTTTTTTTTTCTGCTTAGGCAGGAAACATTTTTTGCGTGGGTATTCTGTGTGTGTGTGTGTGTGTATTGTGCATTCGCGTGCCAATCGCGCATACGTTTTGGTGAGCGGTCCCAATTTGCCTGATAGTAGTTTTGAGAGGCAGCCCACAGAACTTTTACATTTGGTCGCCATTAATTGCGGCATTGTACGCCAAAATGCTTCAACTTGTAGACTCGGGTTGCTGGGCGCTGGGCTCTGGCTTCTGGGCTGAGGGCTTGTGACTGCCTCCCTTTTTTGTGGCACTGTGGGAATTCGAATTGAATACCTTTTTTAGCCACAGATCGGAACTGTAATTGTCGCCATTTTGTGCGGCTGGCAATTTTTTTATTTCAACTGCCGCGGCACGTGTCCTCATCTCTGTTCTTTCTCTCTCTCTCTCTCTCTCTCTCTGTCTCTCTCTTTCGCTCTCTCTGTCTCCCTGTCTACTTCTCTTCCTTGAACGTTTCACGTTCGTTGAGGTATTTGTTTTAAGTGCTTTTGCTGCGTGTATGTTAATTAAAACGTTGATAAATTGTCGACTTTGACGTTTTTACAACAACCCACCAACTGACAGTTATTAGTATGTATGTGTGTGTGTGTGTGTGACTATGTGTGTGTGTGTGTGTGGTGAGCAGTAATGTTAGGTTAACTAATTAACTTTACTAATATCTGACCATTAGCTTTTAAAAGACAGCTCCCTGCGGCAAAAGAACATTGAAAAGATTTATTTGGGGTTGCACTACCAAATTTCGTTATCTTTTTTATCTAATTTGGCATTAAATATATAGAATAAACATGAATTATTATTAATTTAATCAAGTATGTGGACAGAATCTAATTCTTTTCTAATTGCAATATGGTTGCAGCTAAAGATAGGGTCGGATACAATGAAATCCAACGGGTTCCGCTAGAAGTTGCGAGTTGGTCAAGAACTTAGATGTTTTCAAATATCCAAGTTGTACGAAAGTTCATTCTTACTTCAAATTATTTAATTCTTTGCGTTCTATTATTACAAAAATGGATGTAAGAGTGTAATGTATATGTATTCTTAATGTGTCTGTCTCAAAAGCTAAAAAACTGAAATATAATACTCGTTAAACACAAGCCGATCAAGTTTATTTCGATAACTGCCCTCTTTGACGAATATCAATGCAACACGATTTACGATAACAATAAAGACACAATCTTAAAGATGTTTATTTATAATATACACAGATCAAAGAACCATATAAGGATCGAAGAAGAGCTGCAGAGGTTGCAGATTAAATAAATGACAATATGCTTAAGACCTGAGTGCAGGGTATCTGCTCGTCGTATAGAGCATTCTAACTAGTCTTATGTAACTAATGCAACGACCACAAAAAGTTGCCACAAAGCCACAACGTTGTTATAACTTGCAACTGTTTTGTTTTTTTTTTCATAATTCACATTTCCTGAAATACTCAAAGCATAAGTAACAATTGACTCAATGTGTAGGGAGACAGTATTTGAGCCCTTGTTAACAACAACTACACGATGTACATGGCGTATACGCAATATGCAGATATCAACTAAGCCTAGCATTAAATCTGCACGTAATTTGCTTTTGTTATTGCTTAATCTGTGTGTGGATGGGCTTTGTCAGCTTGCCGTAAAAGCCGTTGAGTGCACAAATTGCACTTGGAAATGCACTGGGAATAATTGACAAGCCACAAAATGCAAATGCAAATGCAAATGCCGAGTGCAAATAGCGAACGCGTCTCAGGTTTACCAACATTTTGTCAACATTGTCAGTCATTCAGTTTGCCATGCATGCAACCATTCAGCCAAGTATCCTTGCCATCTGTGTGACTATATCTTTGCTTTTGTCTGTCCCTCTCTCTCTCACACTCAGCAGGCTTCAGCATAATTTGTAAATAATACGATTTGGCCTAAATAACGCCACAATGGCCCGCATATGACGCATACCTTGTGCTGACAAGTCAATATCGATAAATCTGGCAGCAATTTTAGTTACAGTTTGTAGTTTGTAGTCTAGTAATTGACCCAAATAAGTACAGTGTTCGCTCGTTAATTGCAACGCTCTCTAAATAATATCAAATCTAATCAATTGAAAAAACATAATTTATTTTTTAATGGTTCAAATTCTAATTACTGAATTTTCAAATGTCCAATTTAAAAGTTTTACATTAATAGATTTATATTTATTTCTGTGTTAATTGAGTTTTAATTCATGTTGCGGAGTTTAATTGAGATTGTTAACTGTAAATTAAATAAAAAGAAACTTTTTTTATTTACTGGTTCCAATTGTAATTACCAAAATGCTCCAATTTGTGAGCAATCAACCATAATTTGATTAACGGCAAACATTTGGCTTAAGCTTACTTCTGCTTTTACACATACCGTCTGATTCTCAATTGCGTTTCGTGTTCGGTTCGCCAATTGAGTGTGGCATGCAACCAAAATCGAATCATATTCTCCACCCCGCCACACACTTGTTCCTCGGCAAGCCGAGCATTGACATTTGAAAATAGTTTGTGGAAGCCGTAGAAAAGTTGACTTTTGTGTGTGGGGCTCACATAAAAGTTCATTGGTTGTGGTGGCTTCTGTTGCCAAGTTGGCCTGAGATTTCAATTGGGATCGGTTTGCAAAATTTTTTTTTTTTTTGGAATTACTATAAATAAGGGTATTTGCGCCTTAGGCAAAATCGAACTAAACTTAAGTATTGACATCCAAATCTGTACAAAATATGTGGTTTGTTTTGTGGCTTTTGAGACAAATCCCAGCGACAAACAACATTTAAAATTAGGTCTTTTAATTATTAATAATATTTAATTATTAATTAACAATATTTAAGAAATAAAAAAAAATTAAAAAAATTAGAAAATGTGTTTTAACTCAACTATTTTTTTTTTGTATATTTCTCAATTGGCGCTTATTGAAGCGTACAAACTGTTTGATCACGAATATTCCCAGGATGTATTGTGTCCATATTTTATGTGCAGTGCGGAAACAAAGGCCGCTGTCAGTGTGGAATTGACTCTGTTGCCAGTATAAATTACATGCACTGCACTCTGTGAGTAATTTTTGCTTAATGCACTTTCGTCGTTGCTGGATTTTTGTCTTTTCATGATTTACAGCGTTTGCTGTCAGCGCTGCATTACGTATACGCCATGTTTGCCATTCGCTCCTTGTGCAAAAAAAAAAGAAGAGGAAGAATAATAAAATTACGAATGCAATTTGCATTTGACCCCATGCACTATGAGGGGTGGTTATCAAGAGTGCTAACTAAATTTCACCCTTTATGGTCAAGGGTTGACCCATTTGGCAGCTAATGCATTGTCCGCACTATCCACAAAATGCAAATCGCAAACTCATTTATGGCAAATGAGTTGAAATAGTTTGTGTGCAGCTTTAATGCCTTAAATCTGCTTTGGCTGGCTGAACGTGCACGCAGTGTAAATATTTTTTTTACTGTCAACTTAAGGATATCCTTGATGTTTGCACACCACAAAAGTAACTGCCAAAAAAAAGAAGAAAAATGAGAAAGAGAGAAACTTTAATAAATGCATCCTGCAATTATGAATGAAAAGGGTGAAACTGCGGGAAGGTGTCCGGAAACATTGCAAAGCTTAAAGCGGAAACGGAAGTTATGCAAGGCTATGTAACAAAGTGTGTGTGTGTTTCTGTGGCTCTGGGTGTGTGCGTGTGTGTGAGCACAGCATGACCAAAAATTTAAATAACCGGCAATGCTGCGGCGATTCAAAGGCTTAAAGTTCGACGCCATTTTACATAGCTCAGCGTCTGTGGCTCTTTCTCTCTTTGTCTCTCGCCCTCTCTTTGTCTGCCGCCCCCTCTCTCTCTCTCTCTCTCTGTGCTATTGACGACCTCGCCTAAGTGCATAGCCTTCAAAGTTTCTGTGGGCGTAGTTGCGTGTAAGGACATTGGAAACTCGCTTTCAATGTTTTGGGCAGGCGGCATTCATTACTCAACACTGTCGAGACATTAAGACAAGCGCACATATTAAAAGCACACACACACACACAAACACACATACATACAGACTTATACAGTTTCAAGTTCGTCGCACAGTTACTTCCACAAAAGTGCGCAGTTAACAGGCACAGTGGTTGTAGCCAGCAAAATTTTGATAAGTAAAAAACTCATTGGTCGTTGGCATTTTATTATTTGATTGACTTAAACGTTTAAGTTTATTTATGTTTTTATTTGACAAATGTGCCATAATAAACAACAGTAATGTAGAAAATAACTTATTCATTCTATTTTTTGATTATTTACATATTATAATATAATTTAGTATGTACATTGTAAGATTTGAAAATGGTGCAAATAAGTTGTTGTTATTTTATTTACTGCAAAATATTTCGAGCTCAATAGCTTAGTTAGTTTTTTTAGTTTTTTTTCTTAGTTTTTTTTTTATACATAATCATAAAAATATTATGTATTTAAATAATTTTAAGCGGAAATTAAACAGCTGTTAATCGACTGTACTTTTTAAGCTAATCCTCTACTTTTGCACTAATGCACATAATGTAGCATAATGATTGTGCTATTTTAACCACAGTGCATACTTCGCTGGGCGTAATGCGCTTCAAGTGCGAGCATTAAATGTGCCTCGCTGTGCCGCCCCCTCCCCTTCATACTGTGTCCTTAGAGACTGTGACTGCTGCTCATTTTATAGTTTGCCATACAAATAAATGCAGCAACGGCAGCAGCAACTTTGTGTGAAATACTGCAATGCAAGCAGTGCAGCAATGCAGGGTCGGGCGCGGAGAGCAAAGCAGGGCAGAGCAGAGCAGACGAGCCGTAAATGTCGGAGCATTAACAACAACAACAACAACTGTTCATAATAATAATGAGCTTCGCTTTACATAGCTGTACACACACACATACACATACATATATAGATATATGAAGTCTTGTCTCTTCTTTATTCATATGCATACATGTGTGTATGCGAGAGTGTGTGCAACTTAATCCATGTCATGCGGCTTAACGTCAACAGCTACTGCTTAATTACAATGCAAGGATGTCAGTAAGAGAGAGAGAGAGAAAGAGAGAAACTGTTTCTTGAGAATGCTCGACGCGCAGATATTCGACTTTAGTACTCTTCAAGACTGCCGCTGCTGAATGAATTTCAACAACTGATTCCACTCGACGACTTGTTCAAACTTGACGACTGCTCAACGACTATTTCTGCACAGTCTGGCAACTCTTAGCGATCCCTAGTAAGGCTATCTAGCTGCCTGCTAAGAAACCCCGCGTTGCGCTGCCATCCTTTTAATATTACACACGCACAAGAAAATTAATTGGTCTTTACTCACAATTAATTTTAGCTGAATGCATTGCTATATTTCAAGACTATATCTAATACATATTACTTATAGTTGTACGGAAAAAAGGTCTCTTCATTTTCTTTCCGGCTTAAGCATTAACAAAATGTTTAATGTCTATTGATCGATCGTTATACAACTTTATTACGCTCTTTAAAACATTTTTAATGCGTACAGGGTATTGCAAGCTGCAATAAACTGGGGTATTTAATGGGATATTGGACGGCAAGGCACTCGTTGAGCTTATCCCATCCATAAAATTAAGTTCGTGGGGACTTGCAAGAAACATCGGCTCAATCAACTTGGCAATAAATTTATTGCATACTTTTTGGCTGCTGCTGAAATTGCCATTAAAAGTGTGAATAAAGAAGGTGGTGAAAATTGCATTTGCGAATCGTTGGTTCTCCCTCGTGTCGGAAAAAAATGCAATTTATATTTTGTCAAGCTTGTTCATCGTCCAACAAAATGGATTCTGTTATGTTTTTACAACTTCGAGTATATGTGTGTGTGTGTGTGTGTGCACACAATCTGATTCAATGTTTTTTTGCTTTTGCTTTTTCTTTGTCCGCTGCAATTTTTGACATGAATAATTCATTTGGGGCTTTCGTTATTTGGTTGGAGAGGATACATTATAAATGCAACTTGACATTGGACTTAGTGTGTCGAACACTTTTCAAGGTCTGTCTGTCAACAATGTTTGAGGGCGTGGTTCACGACATTTGCCATTGTAAATCCTTTCGAGCTTCATTGCAGCGCATTTTGACCATGATTTGCAAATGAAGTGAGGATTGGGCTAAACGCTCGGGCATACAAACAATAGTCCATGAATTTTCGTGGATATATACATATGTAATTTATTTGTTTTCTTCAAAATTGTAATATTTCAATAATGATAACTGAAAGCTGACCAAATGAAAACAATTTTAGGTAATATATATCGAGGCTCGATAAACTCAATTTTTTTTTTTATGTGCCCTTATCTCCAAGCTCAGTTTACTGATTTTATAGATATAAGTTCTCTTAGGCAGATTAAGATTATTTCACTTTATTCCCATCTGTAGATCTAAGATCGCAGTTCTTCTTACGCCAAACTATATTCCATATATTGAAAACTGTACACAGGATATTTTTTAGTCGAGCTGTGCCGACTAGAGCCTTCTTACTTGATTTTTAGCAAATATAATTAATAATTTATTTATTTTTCTCTGTGTACTTGCAGGTTCGTTGCTCACTACTACTACTTCAACTAGTTACCCAATCTACTTAACTACAATAATAATAATAAAAATAATAACTAAAACACACACACACAGTAAAAAGAAATACACACACACACACACACACTTACACCCACAAGTGCATTAGAAGCTAGCGAATTAGAAGCTTGTACAATTAACAACAACAGCAACAAAACTAAAAAAAGAAACCACAACAACAACAAAAAACAAACACAGACAAACACACTAAAACAACAACAACAACAACAACCACTAGAACTAAAATACAATATAAAATCGAAGAATATGCATATTGATGATTGAAAACTGATTAAACAAGAATGCTCAACTTACAGCTATGCCCACACCTACATGCATATGCCTAAAAATATATCCAGCTATACCAAAATACACACATATATATAATCGTATACCTGCTAGTCATAGATGTATGTCGATAAAGAAACCAAACACCAAAAGACTTAATGATAAACTGAACTATCAATAGCAATATCCAAAATATATATTCATGTATCTATATAGATTGTTTGCCCTCTGTTTAAATGTACACCTCATAATTTGCTGTTTTCTGAACGTCTTACTTAATCGTAATATCCAATAAAAATATCGTTTTATGTATATATATCTATATATATATATATAGAGAGAGAGAGAAACACTTGAATGTGCCTACAGCTATGATAAATATGAAACTTACAACTAATCCGACCGATATGCCTGGCTATATTGATATACAACTCCACACACACACGCTCACCCACACACACACGTATGTAAATAGCAATAGCTGTGTGTGTGTGTGCAAATACCGTTATGATGATGTACAGCAAAGTTGATCGTATGATTCGTATGATTCGTCTGATTCACTTGTCCAATTTGGAAACGCTTAGGCAACCTGAGCCATTGGATATTGTACGAGTGCCATCCAGCCGCTAAAGCCGTTAAAAACACAAAAAACCGAAAAACCAAAAAAAAAAAAGAAAAGAAAAAGAAATACAAATAAAACATGTGCGTTTTTCATTGCTATCCAAATTCTATATACTATATATACATTTCAAACTCTCCAACGCTTCTCTGCTTTTTCTATAACTAAATAATAGCCAACAAAAAATGTGCATGTTGCCTGTGAACGTTTAACGACTTATTTATACACTTCCTTTTTTTACAACTCCTTCACAGCTGTTGAGCTGCTCTTCAGAATCTTTTAACTTAATTTTTATACTTCAAACTCGGCTACATATATCTACTATATACACTTTTAAACATACTCCCACAACACACACTTATGTATAAAAAAATATCGAAAATATTTTCTTGTGTGATAAACATAATTGTTTTTATTCTACTCAAATAATCTTATTTGTTCAACTAATTTTATTTTTGTCTATGCCTATCCTTCCCTCGAATAGCAAAACTTTTACACAACATTTTTGGCTCTATGTGCAATTAATAAATAACTCTCACCAAAAGACAAATATCAAGTACAACTTAAAGCAAGTTCAAATCGCTCGTTTTCTTCATCTATAAAAAAAAAACAAAAAAAACCAAAAAAAGAAAAGAAACCAAAAAAGAATAAAAAAATCTACAAATAATTGGCTGCAATTGAACTAATTATTTTATGCTTCTAATTATTTTATGCAAATTTCTGTTCTAAAAATATATATACATATATATCTATATATAAACCAACCAAAAACCAACAATCGAAACGAAACGCAACTCAAAACAACAATAAATTAATTGAAATAATGTCACGCGAAAATTCACCACGCCATGGCTCGATCCGTCGGCATTTCAACAACAGAGACTCGCCAGCGGGTTCGCCGGGCTCGCCACATCAGCATCATCATCAGCATCAGCATCAGTCGAATCATCCCCATCATCAGCAGCAGCAGCAGCAGCAGCCGCCATCGATAATGGAGAATGCCGGCGCACCCATTTCCACATCCGCATCGAATATCGTAACGGTGCTGGAGGATGGTGAGAATACGATATTGCCGCCATTGAGCGGATCCGGACCAAGTCGACAGCGTTCGTTGCGTGATCGTCTTAAAGATGGCATCACCGGCAGCTTCTCCTGGCAGTAAGTTTTTTGTTTTTCGCTTTTGTAGTTTCTGTTTCTTAACCGCTTCTTCTTCTTCCCATATAAATTTTTAATTTTTAGTTTTTTTTTTGGAAATTTGCATTTCTAGTAGAACATCTTTTATCACGTATTTCAAATATTTTTATAGTTTCATATTTGTATTTTTGCCTAAAAACAGTAATTAAAAATGACAACAAACAAAACAAAATGAACAACAAACAAAAATCACAATCAACTTTGAAGCAGCACGTAGCAAATGTAGTCCTAAGACTTAAACAACAACAATAAAAACAAATAAAACACCATTTTTGAGCCAATTTTGATGATTTCCTTATTTAAATTACGCACCTACTTAAAGGCACCTGCAACAGCACTTACAATTACTTTAATTAATTAGGCATTGATTTAATGTTAATTACATTAATTTGAAGTGCTCCACACACAAAGTTTGTGAAGGGTAAGTGAAAAGTAATTAACGCGTATAAAAACTTAAATATTACAAGCAAAAAAGTTTAAAAAAAAAAATATATATATTTAAAAATTATTTAATATTAATATTATATTCATATTTAAATATTATAATATTGACTTCCCTTAATATATATTATATATATTTAAACTAACATTTTAAATTAAAATAAAGAAAAATAAATTTTTCTAGTTCCAGAAATTGTTTTCAAAATCTCAAATTTGGAAAACAATTTAAAGGTTTTAGTAATAGCTTTAAGACTTAAAAAATGAAATAAATTGCTGTCTTTAAACTTCAACTTCTTGATTATATTCAGATATATGAATATATATATAAAAAAAATCGATTTCAAAGCAAAGAAAACAAATACAAATAAATTATTCACATAAAAAATGTGATTTTGGCCTTTGGCAGACAACTTTTGGCCATTCTTGTAACACGTCTATTGTTTCCCAGTGAGCAACCTCGGCTAACTCAGATTTCTCAGGGTGAGGTAACTCCAACCCGGCCCATAGACGGTACAGATCCGAAACTGACTCTACCTTCACAACACTACATATTAACCTACATGCACACACAAAAAAAAACCGAACAGTTGGCAGGCCTGGTGTTTATGGCCACAATGCAATGGACCTATGGGGCTTTGGTAGGTCCATCGCCCTCATATTGGAATTGGCGATTAATCTACTCCATACTCCCGGTGATTCTCCCCTTTAAACGAATCTACTCTCGTTTCATAATTTTGCTATATTTTATTTACATTTATTATTAATTTAATAAATATCGATAAATATCGATAAATTTAACCACCATGTAAGTGGAATGGAAGAGCAATTCAGTGACCTTTTTTCTTCCTTCGTTTTTTTCGGCCTGACATTGGACATTTGTGCATTGAGCGTGGGAGAAGACGATACAGAAGCGAAAGCGAAATCGCATCGGGAAAGAGGGATTAGGGAAGAGGGTTTAGGGTATATAGGGAGCACAAATCGCTGACGGAGCGAAACAGAGGAATCAACTCGATTGTACAATATAAATGAATCACTGACCATAAATCAATTGAATTTGACATTTTAATTTCGCACATCCTGCGTCTTTCTGCGGCGCCTAAGCCTGCCCACACATAAGTCGACCCGAAAGTGACTTCAATTCCGTAATCAGGGAAAACAGGTATTACACACTTTTATGGCCATAATAAGAGGTGCGATAATCAACATTTAGCCGACTACTTACGTCATTTTGATGCAATATAACTTTGATGCTTAACTTTAAGCTATATTTAGCCAATTTTCTTCCTTATAAAATACATATATATATATATGTATGTTTCAGACTGAAACGTATGGATATTAAAACTAATTTAAGCATATAAAATAAATTATATATATAGTCAGGAGTTACTCTTGTATATACATAGTATATATAGATTCAATGTTAAGTTTTTTGAGACCGTAGCAGAAAACTGTCAAAAATGCTCTTTTGCTCTGCTCTGCTCCGTCATTAGCAGTAGCAAAAGAGCAAATCAGTTTAACTACTGCTAAAGCAATTGCATATTTGTCTTGCTATTTATAATTGTTAATGCCATTTTTTTATTAGTAAATTTAACGACTGGTTTTTACAGGCTACAAAAAAATGTTGTTAATTAATTTGCATATAAAATTAAGCAATAAAATTAATGTTTAATTATTTTCCGCTAGACATTTCTCGATCTTTCTAAAGTGACTTTCTCTTCGAATTTGATCAGATTTGCCTCTCATTTCGATTGTGGCATGTGTCGTGTCGTTTGAACACCCTGTAATTGTTGCTGGTGGCTGTTAACGTATAATTGGTATAACCTCGAGAACGAGCTAAAAATGCAACTGCCAGCAAATTGAAGCGGCTTTTTATTAAACTTGCTCATCACAAAAAAGAGTAAAAATAAAGTGAGAAAAAAACTGGTTTTTTATATACGCATCAGGACTTGGCGAATGCGAAATGCTTTAGCTGCAACTGCTGGCGTTTGCTTCCTGGTCGATTATAACCTTGAAACCCTTTTGGCCTTGATCGTCGTCTTTTTTGTTGTGGCTCTTCTCCTATTTGGGCTGCTTGACTGCCTCACTTCGTTCATCGATGGAATTCAACTTGATGCCGATGCCTTTCAACCTGTTTATCCACTTTTTCATGTATTATATAAGTATGCCTTTTTTACACATATCTTTAAATGGCTTCCATTTTTGTAGCGCTTATGAGTGAGTTGCATTTTTTTTTTAAAGTGTTTTTATTGTATTGATAATTGGTTTTCAAATTTTCAAAAATTGCATGCAAAATGTATTTCTGGCTTGAAAAAGTGCTAAGAAATGGAGTAACAAAAATGAACTTTGATTTGTGACTACATCTAAAAAAATCACTGGAAACATTTTTATTCTAATAATGATAAGTTTATCTGCCTCAAAACTACTTGTTTCCGATCTCTTAAATATAATATATTAGTAATAAATATACAATGAGTATTTTTTGGATTTTTCTTGTGGAAAATATAATAAGATTGGAAAATCTTTTGAGCAAAAATCCATTTAATGTGACTCAAAATTTTCTTCTACTTCCACTTTAATTAAATGTGTTTATTTTTCATTTTGAAAGCTAGCAATTAAATATTTAACGCGGAAATTAAATACAAAATATATATATATATATATATATATATATATAAATGTTAATGGAATTTCTAAGCCCACACACAATTCATTTCCCCAATTGTTAATTGTAAGCAAAGCCATAAAAGTCACGTTAAGCAAAGCGAAGGTAATAGCCGAAAAGCCAATATAGACAGGCTGCTCCAAAGATGGCTGGGTGAATATATTTATAGAGTTGAGAATTTTGAGATGAGGCAGTAGCCATGCCAGGCACGTCTGGGTTTGGGGCGCCTCTGTGGGATGATCAAAATGATAATGATGAGACTAAACTATCAAATTGTGGACGCTTAAGCAATCCTTTGGGCCATTTTGCATAGTATCGCGTTTGTTTCGCATTAATAACACACACACACATACACACACAAAGCCACACAGACCGACAGACCGACAGACAGATAGACAGACGGGGGCTGTAAATAGCTGTTGACCTTGGAAACGATGCACACATAATGACCATCATCATCGGCGTTGCCCCAGTGAAACTGCCTCACTGCCTGCCTGCCTGACTATCTGTCTGCCTCCTCTGCAGCCCCCCCGCTAAATATATGCTAGGTCTTGTGTATGTGTGTGTCCATGTGTGTGTGTTGTGTGTGTGTGTGTGTGTGCGTTTCATGTTTGACTTTCACTTGCAGCTGTGATGAGCTCTGTTGCAGCCTGTCAACGTCAGCATGAACAAAGCCAACAACAGCAATTTTGCAGTGTTCTAATAGAGAGTGCTCAACTACAAAGATACCCTGTACTTGAAAACGAATAATCAAAATAATAAAATAAACATATTCAATTCAATATTCAACACAGCTTTCTAAATTCAGTGATTAGTTGGAACATTTAAAGATTCTTCAAAAAAAAGTATTCAAAATTTCATTAAAAGTTTCTTTCAAATTTGGAAATAATAATTAATTTAAATAAAGTTTGGGTTGTTGCAATTCAAACAATTTCAAATATTATTTGAGTAATTCAAAAATTCAAATAATTTTTTTTTTTATATTTCACTCAAAAAAATATCAAAAATTTTCAATTACTTCTAAGGCAAGGAAAAAAAAAAATAGTTTTTTAATTAAAATGTCGATTTTCAAAATGTGAATCCATTAAATCGAGATTCATGCAAATATTCAATATACCCTTTCTCGGCTATTTGACGTGCCCAGTGTATTCATAATTGCAACAACACGTTTCTCGTCTGTTGCCGATTCTGTTCCTGGCATTGTTTTTGGCCATCATTTACATCGATTGGCTGGCGCACAGTGGTTTGGCTTAATCACGTCAATCAATGCATAATTACAAAATTAAGGTCAGAAGCTGTAATGCAAGATTGAAATCGATTTAATTATAGCAACTGGAAATATTTTAAGTTGAACATGCAACATGCAACAAATTATGTTTAATAATGCTGCGATTTAATTGTAGAATGATAATAATAATTTTGTCTTTGTTCGATTTGAGTCACTTTTTATTAGTATTATTTTAGATGCGCTTTTCGGAATTATGAATTAATAAGTAAACTAAGTAAACTAAATAAAGTAAATAAACTTAATAAAGTAAATAAAGTAAATAAAGTAAATAAAGTAAGTAAACTAAATAAACTAAATATAATAATTTATCAAGCTTTAATTCATTTTTGAACAGTCTGCGTTTTTTTTTTTATTCGTAAAAAGTTTTGCATTTATTATTTTAACTTTTTGTCAATTTTACTTTTTTTCTTATAATTTATTTATTTGGGTAGACTTTCAAATATTGATTTGAAATATGTTTTTGAATAAAATAAGTAAAAAAAAATATATGGAGACTTAATTAATTGTGCATTTTGGCATTTTTTGCATTTTTTTTGAATCCATAAAATGTTTTACAAACATTAATTTTTTGTCAATATTATTTATTACTGTAAGTGATATATTTTGGGAAGCTATCAAAAATTGATTTGAAATATGAATTTTAATAAATTAAGTAAAGTAAAATAAGTAAAGTATTAATTAATTTTTGCGCTATTTATTTTTATTTTTATATTTATTTTTTTTATTATTATTTTCTAAGCATTAATACCACTGTTTGGGAGTGGATTCAGTTCAGCGGAAACTGGAAGTTGGGTGTTGTGTGTTGGGTGTTGGGTTGGTTGGTTGTTGTTGTCAGTGGTTGTGGCCAATGTTGTTTGCCAATTGCTCGTGTTGCGGTCTGGATGAAAATGCAACACAATTGTAGCATGTCCGTTACAGCTGTTGTTGCAACAGCTCACAAATTGTGATTAGTCGTTGCTGCATATGTTTTCCATGCCACCAACTCAGCTGCATACAGCATATAAAATATATATACACAAAAAAATCGCATCTACTTTTACGTAACGCCCATAAATTGAACTGAACTGGAATAGATAATGGCACTGCGAATTTATGAGTATGCAGTAATTGCAATAATTAAGTGCCTTCATTGAGTATGCAAATCAGCGACTTTAGTGCTCAGATCAAATAAAAAATATATATAAAAAACAAGCAATAAAAATATTGCAAAATCCATTCTAGAAAATTAAGTAATCAATTGAGAAAAGGAGAAAAACAGAAAACAACAGAAACAGCAACAGAAACAAAGAAAGTGTAAATAAAATAAAATATTAAATAAAAAATAAATAAGTTTAATATTTTATTATGTTTAAAATATTAAAATAAAGGGAATAAATATGTAAAATAATTTATTAAATTTACAATATTAAAATATTAAAGAAATAATAAATATGTTAACTATTTTATTATATTTAAAATATTAAAATTTTAAACAAAGAATAAATATCTTAAATATTTTATTATATTTAAAATTTTAAACAAAGAATAAATATGTTAAATATTTTATTACATTTGCATTTTAGTCTGTATTTGGTTTGGTGACCTCGTTATAAAGGGATTAGAAATATATTGGAGTATACGAAATATAAAAAAAAATATTGAAAAACTTGAGTATTTTTCTAGCGTATGTTTTACAGATATTTAAAGTTTAAAATGGAGATTTTTATATTTATCTTTATTTACTTTCTTGACTTCTCTTTTTTTATATATATATTTATCGATTTGGATTTAATTATTAAGGAATTTTTGTATTTTGAAACTTTTGCGTTTGTTTGCTGCAAGATAATGTCATTTGGCTCGACTGTGATTCAGTTAACAAATCAAGCGATTTTATTGACTGAGTGACTGGTTGACTGTTTGACTGTTTGACTAGTGTTTGTTAGCCATCATTTCTTGGCATAACGTGCTGCTCGTGGCATTTTAATAACACTCATAAGCGCTGTTAATCAGCCTCTCCAAAACATATGAGTGTAAGTGTTTTTTTTTTTTTGTTTGTTTTTTTAATATTTTTAATGGCTAATTTATGATGTCCTACGTCGAGCAACAAATACATATGCATCGACTTTAATTTATTGCAATTACGAAAGTTATTCGATTTTCAGACTTAACAATGCTGACAATATACATATATATACATATATAGTCTAGTCTAAATCGTTGGTGGATGTGCCACTGTAATTTCTTAATTTAGGGGCACATCCATCTACGATTTAGACTAGACTATATATATGTACATATATATATATGTATATAGCAGCATCAAAGATGCAAACATATTTGTATATATCTATCGCTGGGTAAATAGTTGTATATTATTTAGACAATGTGGCAACAAAATGCACTTAGCCAAGTTGTCTAATGACTCACAAAATTTGTGGTTTATTGTCGCCGTTTTTGTGTGTGATTTGTACAGTTTCACTGAAGAAGGTCAAAAGTATGCATATACTCAAGAATTCTCTATATCTCTCTTACTACTTGTATACCCTTTAAGTCATTGAAAACGGGTATATTGAGCTGCTTCCATTACTTAGTTAGTACCTTGACTCAATTGTGGTTTATCCCCTGGCTTTCTCTGTTTATCCAAAAATATAATCCAAACTGAGCTGAGCTTGAGCTTGGTTTCACTTAAATTCTCGATATTTATAATGCATGAAGAATATCCCTATTTCCACCGATATCTACACTGTCAATGCATAAATCCTTGAAGCTGTTGTGTCAATGTCAAAAAGTTGACATTCGATTTATTAATGCAAACTAAATACTAGTACTATGTCAATATAATTACCTATCATTATTGTTTATTAGAACATATTAAACGTGTGCGCAAAAAAGCAATAACAAATATCAAATATATATAGTTTGTTGTTGTTGTTGTTGTCCTTGCGTGCAACAATCAGTAATCAACAATCAACAATCAACTTGATTTGTTTTACAAATTGATTACTTTCGAAATGTGAAATGCGATTGGAAAAGTGCAAAGCAAATTTGAGCATTCGATTGGGAGGGGATATGACAAACAGTTGACAACCCCAACGGGGGACTGTCATCGATGCCATCTCCAGACTTATATGGCATCAAAATATCGTATATGTTTAACAGCTCAATTTCGATTTGTGGCAGAGGCGTGGCCGTATTGCTATAATTAAATATTGACAGCTGGCCTCAGCTGCTGATTGCTGGGGTCATCGTAATTGCTGTCGCTAATTTATCCTTTCAACATTTTCCAATATTCTGTAGCCTAATCAGTGCCTCATCATATCTGGAGAAAAACAACAAAAAATATATTTATATAATTTAAATATATTTTCAGCAACTTAATCAAAGCGGAAATATGAAAAATATTCATATATATAGCATATATATATGTATATATATTTATTAATTTTCAACTTTCAGCTTTCTTATCTAAATTAATTATATATTCAAAGCGTATTCTTATCAGAGTTACCTGATATTTACTCTGAATATTATTTAGCCATTTCTTCAAGGCGTAGTCAAATATGCCGCCGATAAGAGTCGCTGAACTGAATCTAAACAAAATATATATATATATATATATATGTACGTTGGCAAATAGAGCGATATGAAAATTTTCCAAATTCTGTGGAAAATATCATAAATAAATTTCCTTCAGCTTCATTGTTGGTGTTGTGTCAACAAACAAGTCAACAAATACCTTCTGTGTGTTTGTCTTAAATATTGTTATTAAACAACATACAATGCAATTAATGAGATCATATCATACCCTGTAATCCACATTTCAATAGGGTGTTTTAGTTACTGTTATTGAGATGTGTATTATTATGAGCAAAATTCATAAATATTTATTTGTCTTGTTATGATCAAGTTAAAGATTCTTCACACTTAAATAAGTAATTGAAATGATGATGATAGATCATATTTTATAAGAATTTTATTTAAGAATTTTATATTAAAACGAAGGATAAAAATTTTGAAGATTATAAACGTTTTAAAATTATTTAAAAAAACTCTTTGTGATTTCGATTATTTATTTTTTATTTATTATTTATTTATTTATTTGATTTATATTATTTGATCACTTTTATAAGTATTTTATATTTTTGAGATTTTTGAGAAACTCAAAACTTTTTTTTTGAACTCCTCTTAACTTCACAATACCAAAAAACTCGTTAAAGTTCTCTACACACACACGAAAAAAAAACACACTGTAAATCAGAAATGTTTTATTAATATTTTCCAATTTTATAACTTAAGTTACGAAATGAAAATCCTGTTTTTAAAGAAGCTAAAACTTTGCGTTTTAAAAATCACTTTTTTTGTGATTTTTGACATACATTTTTCTGAGTGTAGTCAGGCGCCTAAGGCAATGAATTCTTGTTAGCTTGAAGCATGCTTTGTGCATGCTATTTTGCTGAGCAGGCTGCAATTCTAAGTGGGTGGAAAAGTAGTGATATTTTCATGCTCTTTGTTGTTGTTGTTGTTGTTGTTTTCATATTGCGTTCACTTGTCACGTATGCATTTATTACAAACAATGGAATGTTTTGGGTTGGCAAATGGAAAAATTCCCGACAACAACTTGATTATCTTCAGCTGCAGTTCAGTTTTGGTTCAGAAAAATTAGAAAGTTGAGTTGGAAAATTAATTGAATTCTTTTCTGAAATTAGTCACTAGTGGAATTAATTGATCAACTCAGATAGCAAAAGTGTGAAATTTCGGCAAACAAATATCGGCATTATAATTGAGTGGCTTTCTATAACTTTGCGCATTGCTTCAGCCTTAAACATGCCCACACATATATCTTTTAAGTCTTGTGATACAATGATGGGCCAATATAATTAATAATAATAATTCGATTGCATGTTTGCACAAATCTACCTATAATTGATGTGGCCCAAAACTGTTCTGTTCTAGCCGTCAACATTGAAATATGATGTTAACTTAAGTAAATAATAAGTTTTTTCGGGGTTTTTTCCTTCTTATAACTGACATTGACCTCAATACTTAAGTTTTGACAAAGAAATTAGGCAAATTGTTAACTAAATGCGTAGTATGTTGAAACGTTGATAAAAAAATAAATAAATAAATAAATAAATAAAAAAAAAACAGTCAGAAAATTTATGATAAAGTCAAGTGTGTGTAAGTCACGATGAAAATTTTGAAACATTTATTTACAGGCCTTGACTGATATTGAAATTGATGGAATTCATGGTTGACCATAAAATATGTTTGACTTAGTGAGTCGCGGCAAATGTTTTTGTTAACCTGACCCCCAGCTGTCAATAAAATAACGCATTTCCAAAAAATAGTTTTCTTTATTCAATTTTATATATATTTAATGTATTGTTTGTATTTGCTCTCTACCCATTGAAAATGAGGAAAAATTATTTATTTTTCAAAGCACACAAAAGTAACATAAAATGCCGCATTTTCAAATCTAAAATATAAATACAATTTTCAATGGAAATAAGCACAAGCTGTGTGTGTGTGTGTGTGTGTGTGCGTTAGTAGAGATGGCAAATAACCTCATTTTGGATAATTTGGAAGCATTGGCTGTCAATTTGTCAGCTGGCCAAATAAGGTGCGCAACAAGGTCCAAACAAGTGTAAAATCTAATGGCTCAAATCGAACAATAAAACAGCTGCTTAGCCAGCCCGGCCAAAATACAGTTGTTTGTCTAAGAATTGGCCTTTAAATACCCTAACAATAAATACGAAAATAAATATTTAACTGCGTTTATTTTGACTTATTTTCTTAGCTTTTTGTGGGTTTAAAGAAAACTCGAAAAGTCGTCAAAGTTGCCCAAATAACTAGTCAAAAGGTCTTTCAAAATATTTTATGGTAATTAAGCAACACTTTTCAAGACTCGCAAACTTTTGTATTGTAACAGATTTCAAATATTAATATATATATATATATATAAATGATTTTACTTCCAGGCGATTCTTTCATAATAACCGAAAAAGTGTTTTTTTGTGCAGCCAAAAAAGCTTGCTTCGCTGGCAGCGCTGTTGACGCCAGCAGCAGCGTAGCGTCGCAGTCAAGTTTGCAAAAAAAAAAAAAAAATAAAAAAAATTTGTTATGCATTTTTCCTTATTTAAACGAAAATTGTGTTTTCCTGTCAAGCCGGTTTTTTTTTTTTTCTTTTCATTATTGGACCACACCAACATAAAAGCAAAACTCAAACAACTTGCAATCAACGTTGTCAATGTTGTTGTCTCTGTTGTTGTTGTTGCTGTTGCTGTTGTTGTTGCTGTTGTTGTTGTTGTTGCTGTTGTTGTCGTTGTCTTTTGCTATTTTTAGTTAGCTGCAACAACAAACAAGTTGTCGAAACTTGCTGCACAAATTCGCACACCTTCCGTTATATGACAGACAAATATGGCAAAAGCGACAACAACAACAGCAACAATAACAGCAACAACGACAACAACAACAACCACAAAGAGCAGCTGAAGTTTTCAGCTTTGCATTTTGAGCAGTTTAGCTGAAAGCTTAAGCAAAAGGATCTGGGAATCGCGTCAGCTGTTTGAGCGACGCATAAAAAACGAAATAATTAAATAAAAAAATCGCAATTTTTGTATTTTAATTGAGCAGCTTAACTATTTCGTGAGTACTTATTTGTCAGCGTTAGAGTTAAATGTAAATTTCAGGTTTATTTTATTTGTACTGCTTTTTGCCTTATTTTAATTAAGCAGCTTAAGTATTTGGTGAGAACTTTTTTGCGCAGGCAAGCTTCAAAAGTTTATTTTAATTAATATACTTAATTTTAATCGCGCAGCTTAACTATGCTGCAGGTAAGCTGCTTAATTAAAATACAAGTTAAAGCCAAATTCTTTAGCTTATAACTTATCTGATTTCTTTGCTTGGATTTATTGTAATAAATAATAATTAAAACTAAGTTTGATTTTAATCTTAATTTACTTAGTGTCAACTTAAAGGAGTGTTGAGTAAGATTTTTGACAATACTTTTGGACTACTATATGCATAAGGAAATTTCGATGTGTGCCGATCGAGTGTGTATGATATTCAGCTATAGTTTCTTTTGCTAAACTCAACGTACTTCCTTGACTTCATTAATAATAAATATTATGCATGTATTTCACATTTTTTTTTTACATTTTGTAAACAACGCTCCGGCGTATTTGTGTTTACAGTGGCAAAAACTGCAATTGACGAGCAAATAAAAATATAAATAAATTCAAATACAAGAGAAATACGGCGAACACTTGCGCACACTTGGCATACAAATATTGCAAATATAAATAAACAACAAACAATTCACAAGAAGTAAAAAATCACTAGTTGATGGTGCTCGACTGGCAGATACCCAGCAGTCAGCTTTTAAATAACTCAAAGGTTTACAAATTAAAATGTATCGATAACATATCGATATGCGATAGCATCATTATGTAAGAAGTAGACTTGATCAATAATATGTCAAGATATATATGTAATAATACTAATAATATATATTTTATTGCTATCGACTATCAATTTGTTATCGATAACATGTAAAACACTTGCTCTGTTTGTGATATACGAGAACTTCTATTCCAAATCGGAAGTCTCTATTGCTTATAGTCTCTGTGAATGATTCATACAGACGGACAGACAGACACACATGACTCTATCGATGCTGCTGTTAATGCAGATCAAGAATATATATACTTTAATTTTACACAACTTCATGATACTCTTTTTACCAATTTTGATTGGGTTCAGATGTATATACACATTCGTATATAAATCTTTATAGATTTATTTTTGTGTATATTGTGTTCATGTCAAGGAACCGCAAATTTTTTTTTATAAAAATCTAGATTTTCGAATGATGGTGGTCAATCAAAGCAATTTAATCAATTAAAGTTGCGACTTTTTGAGTGATTTTAAAACATTTTTAGATTCGCAGCTAATTAGCATTTAAATAAAGCGAAATCAATAGCAATTATGGTGTATGACGTACGTTAAGTAAACAGTAAACAGCCACAAGAATTATATTCAAAAAAAATATAATTTACACATTCCACAAATCGAAATGCATTTCGGTTTCAGTTCAAATTGTGTTGAAGGTTTCGAATTGAATATAAACGCAGAGAATGCAAGACAAAGTGTACAATGATAATGCAGATTTGATGATTACAAAATAAAATAAAATAATAATAATACAAAAAAATAGTGTGAGAAGGTTGAAAATGAGGTAAACCTCTTGCATAATTTGCCAGTCGAGGCAATTCATGACTTTCAGCGGCCTTAATTAAAGGAAATTCTCAGTTAAAGGTTGAAGGTTAACAATTCGATTATCACAATTATTATCTACACAAAACCTTGTCCGCTGCTGGCAAAGGTGAGAGGGGGGGCGGGGGGGGCGGGGTTCACTTTGCTTTCACCCTCGCATTAATGACCTATATTAGGTTAAGGCAGGAAGTGATTTGGTTTCGTTTTGAAACGATAAGTTAAGTTTGACCGGCTCACTGTGCGTATGAGTAATTTCAATAAAATTACAAAGTCAGCGACTAGCCTCTAAATAATAAAAAATAAATATATACAAATAATTACACTTGCACAAAAAACAATGATTGATAAAAAAAAAACACAAAAAACTAGCTGCAGCTAGTTGCACTAAATTGAATTCGTAACGCAGTCCCGATTTGAAACTAGTTTCAGTGCACATGTGCATTGGAAGCGACTAAAAAACCGCTAAGGTGTCAGCAATAGCGCTGAATGTCAGCAACATGTCTTGGCAACATTTGCTTGTGGACAGCAACATTTTAGTTTTTAGCAGCATGCTAAAAGTTTTGACCGATCAGCAGAAATGTTTTTCTTTTTTAAGCTCAAGCAGTAACAAGAAAAACATTAAGCAGCTCAGCTTAACTATTAATAATTATCACATTTATTTTGAGAAGCATTAAAAATATATCATACACATATAAATAGACACAAAAAAAGAAGTGTATAATCAATCTGTGAGCTGCGCTTAAACCTGCCAACAAAAACAAGTTTATGTTTATTGAAGCACATGGCGACGCGCCCAGAGAGCCAGAGTGTAACGAGAGAGAGAAAGAGAGTGAGCGAGAGAGGAAGAGTGTGAGAGAGCTGTAATGAACGCTGCCCTATAAACAAAAAAAGACTGCTCACAGTGGAACAGGTATTTTAGCGGGCAATTCTAACAGCAGAAATATAGTTGACATATTACAAATTATTAGATTTCAAGAGAAATAAAGCAAACAATACAATATAATGCACATCATAAATTTTTCTTTTGACTTTTAAAAATTTAATCGAGAATTTGAGTAATTTTTCTACAGTGCAGCCATGTTTGAGAGCGGCCACTGTGCGACGGCAATAAATAGCATAATTTACACAAGAGCGTCGACAGCGACGGTAACAGCAACACCAGCAGCGAAGTCAGCGTCAGCGTCAGCCAAAGATCGTATTCGTATTCGTTGGCGTTCGGTTATTTTTGTTTTTGTTTTTGATTTTGTTGTTTCATTTAATTTGTTTCCCTGAGGTTTGTCGCTGCTTTCTGAGACACTGCATGCACGGTTCGGTTTACGGTAGAAATTTGTCGATCAGTTTAAGTTTTTCATTTGCAACGAACGCAAGCAAATCGCTCCGAAGCGCGCGAAAACGAGACAGAAAAGTGTCAGCAAACTCTTATTTTGTATTTTGTAAGCCCATCGCCTCATGCTAAAAAGTTAAAAAAAAGAAGAAAAAGCGCGCGATCTTAAAAAGAAGTAAAATAATAATAATAGAATACAAAATACCGTAAGTGCTAAATAAAATATAAAAATAAGTAAAAATACCGGTTTGAATGTGCAGTGACATCCACGAATAAATATTGCAAATTGTTTCAAACAATGCGCAAACAAAAATAAATGTATAATTAAATACAACCGCCCCGCAAACACAACACATCATGCCCATGTTTTACTTAATTATTAAGTTAGAAGTATGCCTGTGCCGAGTGTGTGTATGTGTGTTAAAGAGAGTGCGATTTTCAATTTGTTGCAGCCACAAGAAGCAGTAATAATGACAATTACGCTGTATTTGTTGTTCTTGTCTGTCTGATTTTGTCTGTACTGATTTTGTGGTTAATGTTTAGTTTGATTGAAAAAAAAAAATATATATAGATATATATGAATATATATGTAAATGAAATTTTTCTCTCCTCTTTGGAAAAATCAAACTAAAAAAAAAATTTTGCAGCAAGCATTTTCTTTATATTTGATTTACATAAAATTTGATCAACTGTGGTTTTGGGTGTGTGTGTGTGTGTTGCAAAAATTAATCGGTTATAATTTGCAAAAATAATTACAGAGTGCATAATTTTCAAGCTCTTTGCGCGGTGCCAAAGAGCAGCTGGATAAGCCTTAACAAAAAAAACCAACGAAAATAATAATAAATTTACTAGACGCGTGCGTCTTTGTGCATTTTAAATGTTTTAACGAAAGTGACACAAAATAAAAGAAAAAAAGTGAAATGAATATCAGTTAGAAATGTGACTAAAACAACCAAACGAATTTAATTGCAACCAAAAAAAAAAAGTTAAAAAAAAGAAGAAAAGAACTAACAAAGGAAACCAAAAACCCAGTGCAGTTAAGAGCACGAGCTCAGAAGGCAAACCACCAAGCAAAGCCAGCAAAGGGATCATCGAGAGCTATATAAATCAGGTGTGTGTCTGATGTTAGAAAAAAGAAATAGGCAACAGAGAAGGGCAGCTAGCATTCGCTGTCTTCCTCTCTCTCTCTCGCTCGCTCGCACAATCACTCGCTGTCTTTGATTTAATTTCGTCTAATGTTAGTCTTAAGCTGCTGTTTCGTTTTCCTTTTAGTTGTGTCACTCAAACGGTTGATTTTGCTCAGTCCAACGAGCCACAAAAAAAAAAAACTATAACTGAAATTGTTATTGTTCTCTCATTTTCCTTTTTGGTTTTTTGGTTTTTGTCTGCATTACATTCACTTTTATGTGTATTCACATTAGGCACTGTGTGGCGGCTAATCCAAGCCAAGCTAACCAACAAAATTATATGCCATTATTCTCGGCTCTTTCGCCTGCAGGTCAAGGCAATTTCGGGGCGTTGTTGTTGTTATTATTTCTTACGAGTGTGTACGATTTTTTTTTATTTTTATTTATTACAACTTGAGGCCGAATCGCACAAAACAGCTGAAACAATAAAAAAAACTAAGCAAACCAAATGTGGCCAACAGCAAAAAAAAAAATTAAGACCTACGCCTAATTTAAGGTCATCAGCACAATAAAACAAAACAACCCCAGCTACAACAACAACAACAACAGCAACAACAAAAAGTTGAGCACGCAAGCTTTACTATCTGCACTGAGCTTGGCAACTTCCCCACTTTTGTCTAAGGCCCTGCGATGCCATTTTTGTAGAGAAACAAATGGCAACGGTATTTCAAAGCAATGAACTTAAGCACACACACATATAAAAATAGGCTTGAAGCCGCTGCATACATATGATCTTATTAAATACCGTTGCTTTCTAACCTTCTCCTTTTTGGAGTCAGTACAGTGACCACTTAAGAAAGTGTACAAATATTCTAGTCTCGCATGAAAAGAAAATGTACATACAAAATAAATAAAATCATATGTACAATTGTATACCTAAATACAAATAAATAATGTAATAAAGAATTCCTATAATTTGTCATATCAAGCGATCACTGTTTATAAGAAATTCCAATTTCTAACTGTGATTCGATTTCTTCAATTATATTTATGCTAATGTGCGAAATGAACCGCGAATTTTGTAGACCGTCTGGCGACTCTGCTTTTGTTTCTCTCTTTCTTCTCTTTGTTTCTCGCTATGTGTCTCTTAGCACTTACTTGAAGACTACTCGATATGGCACCAAAGAGACTGGCGGATATAAGCGCCGTTATGTTAATCTTCTTTATAAATAGCCTATGTTTTTCAAAAATGTTGACGCTTTAAAAATAGACGAACAAAAAAACAAGCAACTTTTTTGGGCTTCTTGATAAAATATTCTTGTACATACCATCAATCAGGCATTTAAAAAAAGGGCTTATTTTTCGTTCAAAATATTTACATATTCTTGGGGAGAAGAGTTAATATTATAATTAATATTATTTAGTGACTTTGTTATCTGGCTGTCAATTTTTTAGTCTTTTTTTACCAGTCGATAAGATACATGTTAAAAAATAGCTTATGCTATTGCGTTTAATTCCATTTTGCATTCAAACGAAATCTTTGACACTATTATTTAACGCCCCAGCGCCAAAATCGACCAGAGATAAAGCAAATATAAATGAATTGATTTGTGTACGAATAATTAAAAATGCCAGGTGTGGCTAAAAGCATTTTATATTAAGTGCATACTAGATGCAAATCAAGCAACTATAAAATTTAAATGAAGTGCGTTAATAATTACGCAAGCCGAACGCGGAAATGCAAAAAATGTTTAATGTAAGAAATGCGTAGATATTTTTGCATCTTTTTATTATTGATTGTGTGTGACAGACGCGCTTAAATTCATTTCCATGCCATGAGGAAGCAAAACGCTCGGAAATGTAATTGCATATTATGCAATTATCGCCACTCTGCCAAAAAACTATTTATTATTTATGTCTATGCACTTATGTATGCACATTTTTATGCAAAATAAGACAGGAAACAAGCCAACTGACAGGTAATTGTCTTTTTTTTACGCTGAACCCATTTAAATGGCACAATAAAGTTGTGGAAAAAAGTATGGCAGAAGGCAGAAGGAATTATCCTCATATTCTTTATCAGCATCAACAGTCAATTCGATCCCATGTCGTATAATTGAGCAAACCGATATCAGACTTAAAATTTCCAATAAAAGTTCAATTTTTATTAATAGAAAATATTTCTGAAAATTATATATGCCGTTAATTTTGTATATTAGAAAAATGTACCCCGGAAATAGGCAAAGAAAACGGATGGATTTTAGAATCTTGATATACTTTAATAATTTTACCAATATCGGTCAAGAATCACAAAATTTGTTAAGCAAAAAGTATTTTGATATTGAACAATCTACTTCCACTTGCATAACTAGCTTTTTACAAAACTAGAAGCTGTGTTTTAATCAAAATATTTAACAGATTTTTGGAATGTATCTCCTAGTTTTTACTTAATTATTTATGAGCTTATTTTTTTTTAAATTTTATTTTAGCGCTTGTCGCAGACAAAGAGGCTTATTGCGAGTTTTGTTGTGTTGTTTGTTTATTGTTTATTTAACGTGGCGTCAAAAAAAATTGTCATAATTACACAAATAAATACACGACTTCATACATATGCAAAAAAAAAAAAAAAAAAAAATAAAAATAAAAATAAAAATCAATCATCGCTCAACAAAGGCACTTCATTTGCTCCTTAAGTTCCAAGAGTATCTTGTG
Organism: Drosophila seclusa; assembly: GCA_035043575.1. Lineage (NCBI taxonomy): Eukaryota > Metazoa > Arthropoda > Insecta > Diptera > Drosophilidae > Drosophila > Drosophila seclusa. The sequence continues at coordinate 3,209,523 of JAWNMX010000043.1, read as the reverse complement.
GCTTTTGTATCTGTACAAAGAGCACTTTTGAGTCGCGACTTTTTGTTATTTTCTGCCTGTGTCTGATTTATTGACAATATCGATCATTTAATGTGCGCACTTCTATTTTAAACAATACTGTTCACATATGCCCAGATATATCCTGCTTTCAGCTCGATAATGTCCTTAATTTGACACATTCTTTCTTTTACAATATGTATCAGTACATAATTCTGGGCAAAACTATAAAATACTGATTTTTCAATTAATTCTCAAATATATAATTTTATTTGATATATATATTTTTTTTGCTTACGCAAATTTGTATTAATTGAAATGCGCATTTTTAAATCCACAACAAATTGGTACAAATTGTGTGTGGGCCAATTTATATTTGCTCTCGACTTTAATCTGTGAATTTAAGCGTAAAACTTTTTGCAATTGCAATTTAACTATAAATAGGATATTTATTGAAGCGGCATATTTTTCTGGTATTTTTGTACAAATCTTAAATCTCAACTTATGTAACTGACAAGCATTTTCTTTAGTTTTGATTAAAATATTTTTCATATTTGTCAATCTTAGCATAGGAAACAATTTCTTCAACTAAAAGTCGAATATATTTCATTATATTTAAGAACAAGAGTCGAACGTTCCCCTTCACAATTCCGATTACATTTGCATATCTGAAAATCTTATCCTGAGCTTTATAGCTGAGTGGAGCTGTCATTATGTTTTATAGGAAACATTTCCGTTTTGCATATTAAATGAATAGCTCGCCCGCAGCGGAACTCGTGGGCATAAGTCATACATGTAGGTAGTATTATTAACCGTTCTAGGAGGAGGGGTTCGTCAACGATTGAATTGTTTTTGTTTCATTTTTGCTGAATTGGTTCCGTCTTGCGGTCGGCGTTTGTTGTTGTTTGTGTTGTTAATGTTGTTGCTGTTGGTGTTGTCACACTTGTAAGCAAAATTGTTGATTTTTTGCGGAACAAATAGCTTGACGATTGATTGAGTTTGATTAAGCACACAAACACACACACACACACACAGATACACACACAAATAAACAAATACACACACACAGACACACAGAGAACATAGATACATAGATAGGAAAGTGGCAATATAGTCGCGAACTGGTTTCGCAAACAAAAGGCGCTCACTTCCGCCTGAGTAAAAACTTTTAATTTTAATTTATTATTTTTTTTTTAATATTTATTTTTCATTTATTTATGTGTGTATTTTACATACCGCACTAATTGTTATTGACAAGCATAATTGCGCAGAGACAACAACTACAAATACACACAGCTACATTTTATACATTACATTAGAGAAATATTGCCTTGGCTTGGTCAGCAGCATTCTTGTGTGTTCACACACAACACAACACACACACACTCATCGGCTCGGCTCAAGTGTCTCACGGTTTACGGATTATGTCATTTTATTGCCACAGCAAAACAAATAGAATGTTGTCCCCCTCTTGTGTTTCTCTCTCTCTCTCTCTCTATCAGTGTCTTTGCCTCTGGCTAGTTCCTTGAGCTGTTGCCCCTCTTTCGCTGTTGTGGTTATGCCTTCCGCCTTGCTGTTAACGAGCACGTCATCGTCATCGTCAGCTTCTGGCTGTCATGTGCTTGAATTTTGATTCTAATGCGGATTTGTATCTCAGTTTTGTGTCTGCCACATTTATGAATACCACTTTATTACACTCACTCTCTACACACACACGCACAACCCATTTAATAACTATAATATTCGATGTACGTGATCGAAATAACAACTCGATTATATACATATATTCGACACTCAGCAGCAAATGGGACCAGCAATGGATGTTTATAATTAAAATTGGCTGCATTCAAATTAAGAGTGGCATGTATATGCAATTTTCTCCAAGATAACTAAAAATTTAAAATTAAATTTCAATTACTTTTATGGATATCAATGTCAACTAAGTAGTTAATTAATTCGAATTGCAAAATCTTGTTCATTTGGATGTATGGCATGGCCAAAAATTAAGCAAATTGGAAATCCCTTAAGTTTGTCAGATATTCCATAATTCAAATATGCCAACAATTAATGAGGTCATTAATGCATTTGGTAGTCAAAACTACTCTTGAAAATCGACTTACCAGTCTTTTTGCTAAACGCTCCTTGAGAGTGAGATTGTAAGCGCTTTTCTGGAGCAGTTTTCCTTAAGAGCTCTCAAACATACAAATCATTCGATTTTTCGCGCTTTTTCCAGCTATTGTGGCAGCTTATTGGGGTGTTTCTTGGTCTCTCATCAGATGCTTTAAAGCTAGTTAAAAAGTACTTTGAAAAATAACTTAAATTAATACTTGTGCAAAAAATGGAAAGTTGTTTTTAATCAGTAATCAGTGCACCTTGAACTATAAGTTATAGCCATAAAACTTGCATTAAATGTTGTTGCCACCACTCCACCTGTGCCTGACTGAATAGATATTATGTTGCAGCCACACCCGCTAGATGGCCCAACCCGTAACTGGCATGTGCCGATTCTAATTGAAAGCAGGAACTTGTATGCAGCTATGTGTTTAGTTAATTATGGCCTAGACAGATCCGGCTTGGGCAAAATTGGATAAACAAATACCAATTAAAGCTTCAAATTGAACATTTGCTGCCTAAGAGAAAAGCGATTCATTCATTATTTATTTATTTTTTTGTTATGTTTAATTAGTTTTTTACAAGTTGTTTGTTTAAGTTAATGTTTTATTTTGTTTCATCCAACGGACATGAATGATAATTGGCGAAAATCAAAAGGCTTAAACAACTTTTCTGTTGTTATTATTATTATTGCCGCTTGACTTGCTGTTGGCGATGTTTAAAACAGTGCGCTGCCGGTTGTAGATACAATTGTATCTTTTGTGTGTGCTTGTGTGCAGTTCAATGACTCGCCAAGCGATCGACTTGATTTTTATTGCTAAATAGCCAAAGTGCGCAAAACACTTTTAATTGACACAGTTCATTTACCGTACATTTTTTTGATTAATGATCCCATGGCATTACTTGTATCTGTGTGAATATTGCTTACGATCTTTTATTATTAATTATCAGTTGCTTATTAGCGACCGGTTTTTCTTGGGAAAAGAAGCGGGGGAGTAGTGACAGAAACTGAGCTCCACATCAGCATGCCACAAGTTGCTTGCGTAGTTTCCAAAAAAAAAAATAATACTTAAATATTTAAAGAGAGATTAGCAAGACAAACAGATATAAAGAACGCAACGACTTCCAAAACATTTTGAAGCACCCACATTAATCATATATATATGGAAATTATCTAGATAATCGAGAGACAAAAATCTGTTACAATTCCCAGCTGGCAACTATAAAGCGCAAAGCATTGAGTTTGAGTAATAGTGTTGATCGATTTTGTGGAAATCTCAAAAGACAATTTTAATGACAAAAAACATATATATATATATATATGTCTGCATATTTATATATATATTTTTATGTGTTGTTTTCGTTTAGGCAATGTTTATACGACTTCTTGTCATATAGTGCGAGATAAATCTTGTATCTTTTAGTTATGCTCGCTGTTATTGCTGTGACGTATTTGGGTGCGCTTTTGTTTATGACATATGTGTGTGTGTGTGTATGTGTGTGTGTGTGTGTGTGTGCTGTTTGTTTTCCGCTGTATCCTAAATAAAAATTGGACGCACTGAGTGCTTTTTTAACACCACCTTAAATATGTTGTGCCTCATGTTTATTCTCCTACTTTATGGCTAGACCAAATCATTTAAGATTTGAGCTGAAAACCCATAAAATATATTTGCTTTAAGTATTGTGCAGTTTGTTTAGACTATAAAGCATATGATTGCTGCTTATGTTAATTAGATTTCAAAATTGCAGGGTATCTTGAAGTCATGCACACTCAGCCCTAGCCTATTTGGCAATTCTTTCTCTCTATTGCGTTTCATTTCATTTGGCAGCAGAATTTTCGCCGCACGCCTCGCATTTTTGTATCTGATAAATACATTCGCAGTTTTCGCTTTTTCTTCTTTTTGTTTTTTTGCAAAAGCGAAAGTGCAATTGTCATTGCAGCTGTTGTTGTAAATGGCACCATTTTGTGTGTTTCACACACACACACACACACCCACACACACTTACATTTTAGCCCTGTTATTAGCCGATTTAAGTGCTGAGCTGTTAGCGATTGAACTTATCAGCGAGTAACTATAAAAAATTATATTTAAGCTGCTAGATTATAATAATCTACATAAAGAATCGAATTGCAATTTTTAATAGTACGCCGTAAATCAAAGTGCAATTTTTTTTGGCTAGCAAACCATTTTGAATTTGTTTGCCTGCTGCTCCAAATTTCATTAGACGCGTTTAATAAGGAAATTGTGATTTTCATTTACGATTTGTGTCGAGCTTTAATATATTTAACAACTGAATTCGGGTTAACTAAACGAGTCTTAATATATTTATCAATTGGAACTGAGTTTACTCCCAGTCGAGCTCTTCTCCATGGGGCAGCAAGGACTCAAAGTTCTCTTGACAGACTAAGCAGTCTCCCAGGTAAACTAGCTCTGGAATCTGACAATGAGGCGGAAACCTGGAAGCAATTTATAGCAGACCGTAGTATCCTAGAGAAACATGACTTAAATTTGGAAGACACATAAATCATCAACCCGTCGAAATTTGTAGAATTCATCCAAGAATCAGAGTTGATCAGTTGGGGACACAAAAGCCAACAAAGGAAGAAAATAACTTGATTAAATTCTGTTTTTTTACTCTACAATAAAAAGTCTATTTTCACTTTTCACTTTAATCAATCAAATATAAATAGACAGACATTTCTTAAACATGCTGCAAATAAATAGAGTTCATATTTCCAGAAGGTATTGCCCCTTATCAGTGTTTGGCGTGTGAAAACCTTGTGAAGCATTTTGCAAGTTGTCATTTGCAGCTGCAATTGCGCATTGTGCGAGTTTGAATGGAGCTCAGCCTCTGAATGTGACTCTGTCACATTTATCTGTCAGCCACAGTGCCACCAGTGCCTTGAGTCATCATCAACATCATCATGATCATCATGATCATCATCTTCATAATGATTTTTATAGCGACTTGTTGTTTGTTGCATTGCCAATTGAGTGTGAAAATCAGCAGCAGCAGCAGACATGCTAAAACGCATGATTGACTTATCAGTGAAGAGAAGCTCGCTTATCACGTGCTGTAGTTTTCCACTTGTTTTCCACCCGCGGCTGTGGAAATTTTTTTTCTAGAGTAATGATTAAAGTGGGCAACAATTTGAATGCTTTTCAGCGGGAGTTTTGACAATAGATGAACAGACAAATGACCCGTTTACTGGTTGAGTGACCGTGACATTGGCACACTAAGATATTGTTCATCGGCATTTCGATTTCGATTTCGATTTCGATTGCTATTCATTTATGCGTATTGCACAATTGTTGTTGGTATTTGTTCAGCTGGTGACTCTTTAATAAGACACATATATGAAATCAATACGAAGACCAAAATAACGCCCTAGACCGAGACTGAGACCCAGACCTAGACCCAGACCCAGTCAGAGACCCAGTTTCGGACATAGCCCGGCTTTCGAGCGTGAACTTCACTGCAGCTTAGCTCAACTCATCAACGCCTTGAGACTTGTCTTGACCGGTTGTGGTCTCAGTTTGCGCACCGAACAAGGCTATGAGTCGTCTATGGTATACTCGTAATTATTATACGGGGTCTTATTCAAATTGACCATTCCCATTATTGTTGTTGTGGTATTATTTTTTATATATACTTTTTTATTCTTTTGCGTTTTTTGTTTGTGTGCCAGATAAGACCCCCATTTGGAGGAGAGCACTCGAGAATGGGGGCTCACGCGAGAGTTCGAGTTCGATAGGCCACTCGTCGAGTGTAACAAAACACTCGTAAGCATTTTTCGCACTCTACCATCATAAATTCATAGTGATAATTTCGTAACTCCCTCCACTTGAGTGGGGCTTGCAATCTTAATTCTATCTAATCATCATCAGCTTTATCAGGATTATGTACATATTCACCGAAAAATCAAGTAAAATGATATTTTTTGTGTTTAAATCCTCTATTGACAGCTACTACTCTACGCTGTCGTCTATTAGCCAAATTCGAGCTAAATCAAATGAATTTTTCGCAAAATTGCTTTAATCGGAGATTTATGGCAACAATTTTTTATAATCGACTATTATAATAGATTATTAATCTTATACAAAATGAAATATATATTTATCAGAATCCCGAAGTAATTATTATAGAAAAATAGATCACTTAACATTTCCCAATTGTAACTTTTGTACAAAAACTATAAAAAACTAAACTAAAACATAAAAAAATAAATAAGTTAAATAAAAAATATTCGAATACTTTTTTTCATAGCTTTTCTTCACATCGAAGAAAAAACTCAAAACAATAAAAAAAATAATTAAATTCTTTTCGTTGATTTTTCACCACATACATACGTAAGCCAGAAAAAAAGAAAAAAGTAAATAAATAAATCAACTTAAAATAAGTCATTTTAGCTGCTCACACAAAGTCATCAATTTCCATAACTATCGAGCAAACATTCGGCTTGAGTTGCAATTGCTTGTAAATCCGAGCTTTACATTATTAACAATGTGTATAATTCTGAATAAGTTGGCAATAATTATAGCCCTACGGTGAATTGACGTGAGAATTGTAAACGACACACTAAACACTAATCGAGAACTCAACCATGCGTTAAACAACAACTAACAGCTGACAGTTTACAGGCCCCAAATGTATGCACACACATGCAACGTGGATGAATGCAATTAGAGTGTGTTTTAATTGCATTCAACTTGTGCTCATATTGATGATGTTTCATTGTTTTCCCACTAGCTATATATATATTTATATATATATATACTTTTGACTGGGCACTTTCGATTTCGCAGCCAGGCAGCGTGGCTACCAATGCCCCTAAACTTGTCCAAATCAGCATTGTCAGCTTCAGCTTTAGCTTCATCATCATCATCATTTTTTTAATATCTGTTTTTGTTCAACTGTTGTGGTAGCTGCCTGCCTGCTATGTTGTTGTCGTAGGTTGTAGGCTATTGTCATGATATCATGAAGTTTTCAGCTAATTTGCATTATTAGCATTTGTTTATGCCACTTCGTATGCTTCGGGTATATCCGTTCAGCTCAATGGTTTGTTGAGTGTGGATCTTGATGTGCTCTGCTTAGAATTGTTCAATCACATTTAAATATATTCAAATAGACAATGCTCTACATTTGAATACATTAAAAAAATAAATTTTATAATATTCTTTAAGTGATCTGTTTTTTAACTTTTGCTTAAGATTTTGGAGTGGAAACCATTGTCATGCTAAATACCATTAAGCTATTAACTTGGTTAAATTCCGTAGATAAATAAAATTTACGATACGATAAAATCTTACCTTGAACACAGTCCTTAACTGTTTGCAGTTTCTTTTCAATTTTGGTTAAGAACAGTTTGCAATAAAGTTAACAAGCAAAACAATTTTAAATTTCAATTTTATTAAGTGCATTTATTTGAAATCGTTTTGTAATAAAAATTAATTGAAATCGACAAATTATTACTACTTGAAATTTGGTGCAGAACTTTATAATTGATACCTCAAATGCACACTTAAAAATTGGTAGCTTAAATAAAATTCGATTTCGCATTACGTTTACTCGTAATTAAATTAAATTAAACAAAATCAAAAAAAAAAAAAAACAATTTCAATTTATGTGATTTTAATTAAAACCAACAATTAAGAATAAATCAGCTAACTTGAAAAATACAATCTAATTTGAAGTGTATAATAAAATATTCCAGCTTAAATGGAATTACTTAAGTTATCAGATTTCAACCTTTTATTTTTTTTGGGCGAATGCATACATCGATTTTCTTCTTAAGGTTTTCCCCACAGGAAAAGCTTCAATTGAAAAACTTTACTTTTTTTTTATTTGTGTATGAAAAATGAAAGGAATTTGATAAACTTTCAAATTTGTTTTAGTGTGTTTAACTTATTTGAGGATTGCTTTTGGTGTAGGTGATTAACTGAATCGCTCTAACTGTACTCTTGACTATTGCAACAAAGTCTCGCTGCCACCCACAAAGCCCCCCCGCTTCCACAGCTGTTAATTGAGTTGCTCGTGCATGCTGTGCTGCCGCCCTACGTTGCATGCACTTAGCTACTGCATATGTACATATATGTATATATATACACATATATTATATATATATGTATAGTCAAGCGACGATGTCAACGGTAGACGGTTGACGTGTTTCAGGCGATCGACAATGGCCTGCTAATTACCTTGCTAATGTTGGTTCAATGGAGTTCATTGAAAGTAAAAGTTGAGCGAGAGTGGAACAAAGACAGAGACAGAGAGTGACAGAGAGAGAGAGAGAGAAAGGGTGATACACAGCGAGAGTGAGATAGGGAGCAAATGGCCTAAACAACTTGATTAATATTGAAACGTAAATACTTTACAGTGCTTTAGCGGCTAAACTGAGTTGAGGCGTCTTAAGGATCGCTTTTAACCAACAACAACACGAACAACAACAACAATAATGAGCAATAATGATAGCGGCAAGTATCGGCTGCGCAGCGCCTCCATATCGTCATTGGTCAACATCGATGAGCATGCGGATGGAGAGGAGGCGCCACAGTTTCCACCACAGAAGCCACCGCGTCGCAGCTCCCTCGCCTTTGGCCTATTCTCCAAGACGGACAAGAGCCAGAAGCGACGCAGCTCCATTACAGCCGCATTTCTGAGGCGTGATAACAGTAAGGTAAGCAAAGATTGATAAATATACACATACATATATACATATATATAATTAAGAATCTTTTGCAATATCTGCTAAACTAATCAAACCCATAAAAAAAACTCTTTTCGCTTGCAGAACTCAACCAAAGACTCGTATGAATCGGCTGTGCGCAGCGAGAAATCGGATGGCTCAGTGATAAACACGAACAGTCCCGACATTGTCTATAGCTCGGAGGAGAATATACGGGCCAGCTCACCGAATGAGCCCGGCAAACTGACCTATTTCGAGGATGGCACACAGACACGTACCGTTGTCCAGGGCATGAATCCCTATGATACGCCCAATGATCGCCAGCGGCGTCGTCGCAGCTCGCTGCAGACGAAGCTGGATCGGCACAGACGCAAGAAAATGGAGAATATCAATCAGCGGAGTCTCGACTCCAATCTGATACACAGCGAGTCGCAGAGCGACCTGACCAATGACAGTATGGCGGTGAATGTGACCAATGCCAGCGATATGACCAATCGCTATAACGATGATGACGAGGACGATATTATCGATCCCGATCATATCGAGTTCTTTCCGCGCGAGAAGCGCCACTCCTGGTGGAACATATTCGTGCCCGATAAATTCAACGCCAGGTTCGCAACTCTCACAAAAATCTCACAATTAAAAAAACAACCAATCAACTCGTCTTCTTATTATATATATATATATTATATATATATATATATATATATCATGTGATTGCTCTCTAACCAATTTTATGTTTAACAAACGCCTGCCAAGTGACTAAAATGCATCGTTCAATTAGTTAAATGACAACAAAAAATAAGCCTGATTCCAAATATATAAAACTATTATTCAAACCAGTAACTAATCTCTGCATATACCCTGTGATTAATTGCTCTATTCAGGCATATACATATATATATATATATATATGTATATGTTTACATTTCCGCCTTTCGCTAAAAATACGACTAGCAAGCCGCAAGTCTTAGGGATCGTTAGCGGCTCAGCTCAATTTCACTGCACCCAACAATTTATGCGTCTGTCGTGGAACCCAATGCAAAATTGATGTATGACTATGTTCATAAATCGTTATGAACATATTCATACATCAATTTTGCATTGAGTTCCACTTGAATTGATTAATTAATTGATTAATGTTGATTTTGTTGCGTCACTTTTTGCCTTCTTAAGCGTGCAGAAAACCTTGACTTTTGCTTTGTAAGTCAACCGATTTGAAAGTATTCTCTTATGCGGAATTATCACATAGCCGCTAATATGAGATTGAGGTGTGCAAAAGGTTTGCCTTGCCATATCTCAAGTACCAAATTTCTAATAAGTATACGTATTTGTCATGGTCTAAAATCTAAAACAAGACTCTCAAATATTTTTCACACATTGCCTGCTAATTTGAGCTGTCAATATTGAGAAATCTGACGATAATTAACGTTTGCGTAGTTAAATAATATATATGCTGAACGAAAGAAGTGTTACAAAAAGTTAGGTTTAGTTGAAACAAACTTTTAGATGTGTAAATATAGTAAACTGACTAGTTTTATTATATTGTTGATCTTAGTTTAATTTACAATTGTTGATTAACATATCAGGTTAAATTACGTCTAGGAATGCTTTATCTTAACAATGGATTCTTTTATTTGTTATCGGAAATCGAATTGTATCGATATGCACACAACGAGTCTAACAATGGTCTCTTTTATTTGTTATCGGAAATCGATTTGTATCGATTTTCACACAACGATCTAGCCTCTACTCAACTGCTGATGCTGATCCGAAATATATATGTATATATTCTCTCTTTTTCCCCTGTTTTTGAATGTGTTCAGATTTGTAAATATAGCATTTTGCTCATTTTATTTGTCTCGACTTGTTGGAAATTCCCATTTACACATAATATTTGCAGTTCATTAAAAATACATTAGCCAAACTTGGTCCAGCCAGAGATTTGAGCGTTAATCTCACTGCCTGACCATGACCTGAAGTCGCAGCCAAATTCATTTCAACTGAACTCCGATGAACCATGGAATTGGGACCCACCTTTTAGAGTTCTTGTCTGCAAAAGCAATTAATGTCGCAGTCTTATATAGGTAATACATCGTCATACTCAGCTCATTATTAAAATATATATATATATATATATATATATATATATATAACAATCGAAAATTGCATGCGAACAGTTATGTGTTATTTCATTATATCTGCGCCCTGCTCTGATTTATACAAATAATTGAAATACTTTTGTTTTGTTGTCTTTTGTTTCGCTTCCTTGAAATGACATTTTTTCTTTTGTTTTTTATTTTTTTCTTTTTCTTTTGTTTTTTTCTTTTGTTTTTATTTTTTCTTTTGTTTTTATTTTATCTTTTGTTTTTTTTTTGGTTACTTTTATTGCGAATGCATTTATTTTTATGCACATTTCATTTTTTCTTGCAAGGTTTTCGTTTCTTTTTTTACTTGCCACACTTTTTATATATTCAGTTCAGATGATTGAGGCATATTTTTTTTTTTTTTTTTTTTTTTATTTTTTTTTGTTATTTTTATTGTTGCCGTATTTTAATTACAGCGGCGCCGTTGATTTTTTTTGTTTTGCTTACTCTTATTGTTTATTGAGCGTCGGCAAACATGAGGCCCATCAATACTCTTCGGGAAATGAGCCGGATTCTGTATTTGTATACTAATTATACGATGAAAAATCAGCCCTGAGATAAAGTCTGTCCATTAAACGAATGTGTTTCACTTAAATGGACAACAATTTTGTGCCAATTTGTCACAATGCAAATTAGTCAATGAAAAGAGTTCACTTCTAAGGTTATTGCCAAGATATTGAATACATTCGTATACATACATATATCTTAATCAATTGCATATTGTGCACTTTTCTAGTCCCCCTCTTGTTATATAAGTCTTGGACCTGCAACCTGGGGCAATCAACTGCGCAACTTGCAAATTCAATGTCAATTGAACTTGTACAAAGAATTAATAAAACCAAACGAACACATGTACGACATCTCTATACATATATATAAATATTTAATTGCCAAATGAAGTGTAAACAAGCGATATATATATATTCAATATCAGCAACAACAATAAAACGACTTCTGACCGACTTTTGCCACAAAGCAGCACGTTTTCATCGCACACCATAAATATCATTTCGAATTTTACTACAATTCAGCCAATCAACAAAAACAAAAGAAAAAGAAGTAAACATTTTGAATGTACAAGAAAATATATAATTCTTGTTACTATTATTAACAACAAAAATATGCCATGCAAAACATTAACAATTTCTCAGAAAGTAGCTTAATTAAATCTGGGCCAGCACTGCGACTTATAAGGTCTATGGTGCCCCCCCTTCTGAGCCTACAGGCTCCTCCATCAACCCCAGCTCTTTGCTGGATTGAGGGTTTCTCTGTCCTTAGATTTCATAACATGCGTCCCTAGGATGCCGCATCTTTTCCTAGTTAAGGCAACACGTTCTGCTTGGATGTGCATTGAGGATTCCTCATTGCTGCCACAAAACCTGCTGCTTGCATCGCTACTATAAATACTTAATTTAGTTAGGTGACAGTGTCCTGTCAATAGACCGTTGAGTGTCCTAAGCCTGTTCCCTGTTGCCATGGATTATTTTTGATTATAGCCACCTAAAAGACTTCTGGCTTGTCGGAGTCCTGGTGCCTCTGCCCAGCTCCGTTTTTGCCCCTGTCTTTCTTCGTTTCTGCGTGGATAATTTATAGCTTAAACAATTTACACAATTTACAATTACACAAATCAACCCGCACACAACTTCTGCCACTTCACTTGTAATTCTTAATTATGGTCAAAATATAATCAGTCTATATATCTATATATCTATATATATATATACACAAAATATGACGACTTTGGCATCTCGAGACTTTAGACTTGGAGATTCTTGTTGTTGCCACACAGCTCGCAAATTTGTGTTCATGTTCATTTTTTACTCAATTCGCTACTGTCAACAGAGTGTGACGCGTTCTCAATAGACTTAACTGAATACAGTAGTAGGCTCACACACACACACACACACACACTCACACACACAAACACACACACACACACTTAGTACGTACTCAATTAAAGCCCACTTCAGTTGGTTAATTTGCTCATGCAGGTAGTCAGTTAAATACCACAACTATTTGGGCAAATATTTACATGGCGTAAATACGTGAGGCAGAGTCAGCTATTTGAATACATATGTATATGCTTGCTGGAATTCCATAATACAACTGCCACCTTGAAGGCAAAGGCCCCAACACTTGTGTAAACTGTTGAACAAAGCGGGATTGTGAATAGTTGCAGTTGCAGTTGCACTTGCAACGTTAATTGCAACAAGCTTATTTGTTTTGCAATGCAATTGAGCGGTCTGTGAGTGGGCTGCTAGAAGCGAACATCAATTCCAAAATTGGCACTTTAAATAATTTTAAGTATTCTTTTGGCTTATAGCTTGCCTTAAGTTAAGATTAATAACTTGTGATTAAATTCCACTTAATCAAACGAAACTCACATTTAAAAATTAGTTTTTAATTATTGGGTGATTTATGATATAAATTTAATTTTGCTATATTTATCATTTATACAAACTGCTTTTTAATCGATGAAATGACTTTCAGATTTTCAAATCTGTTTCTGCTTGAGCATGTGGCAAATCGAAGATGATTTCTTGGTGTTCAAAAGTTTTGCATTTGAGAATTTCATCAAGTCAATAAACTAAAAAATTTTAACTTTGGATACTTTCACATACGACTAAGTCGCTTAAGACCAGTTCGGCACTCAAGTGCTGTCAGAATGCACTTGAAAGTGTCATGTTCAAAAACAATAATTTTGAGCACGTGTAATAATGTCAATGTTTATAACTCGATTTGTTTCTGGCCAACTATCTATCTGTCAACACAATACTTATCAAAATTGCAAGGGGGCAGCAATATTATGCGACGAGGCCTTAGTTATATGCGATTAGGTTTAGTTTGGTTCATATTTTCCGGACTATACACATCTTATCGATAGGCTAAAATTTGCGATAGCCACTTGTCACAAAACTTATTGCTGCTTGTGAGTATTCTGAAAGTGCTCATATATACATATATATATATATATTTTTTATAATCATACGATTTATGGACCCTGGCGTGAGTTTCATAATAAATACGTGTACTCGTCCAGCAGTTAATTGGTTACTGCTCTGCTGAGTGTGTGTTTGTTGTGTGTGTGTGTGTATTTTGAAACTGGGAACACAAATTTGGGACGCACGACTCGTTTTGTTTGGTTGACGTCTATCTCGTTATGGCCAGCCAGCCAGCCAGTCAATATAAACAATTTGAGCCATATTTCAAATTTAGACTTGCCCTCAGCACGTTCGCAGCCAACAATGTATTTAAATTGCATAGTATTTCTCCAACTAAATATTATATAGACACTTTTTAGTGTATATCCGACATATATATATATATATATATATATATATTGATTTGTTATCAGCTGTTTATCATGCATACAGTTTGTTTGTTTAATTAATTCCCTGCTTGGCTTGCTGCAAGTTGCACAAAATAATATTTCAACTGAACAAACAATTTAAATTGACACCTTTTTTTTGCTTCGAAAATTATTCAAATTTGTGAATAATTAAAGTCAAAACTTAGTGGATATTATTTTGAATAATTTGCGGGTGAATGGTTTTGAATATATTTGATGCTTGATTTTGGAAAATGTTTATATTCATTTTTTATTGTTTGTTGAACTCTTTTTGACTTTCGCTCAAAAAGTTGTCTATTTTTTTTTTTTTGTATTCTGTTTGTTGACCTTTTTTTATAATATAAAAAATTTGTCAAATAGTTTTTGATTTTCACTCTAAAATATTTTGAATTTGTCTTTTGGCGTTCGTTTAACTTTGAAGTTGTAAACAACTTTAGAACCATTAACTTAATTTAACCAGTTTATTGAACGAATTTTTACAATTTTTTGTTCTTAACTTAATCTTGTTAAATGTTTGACATCTACTTTGGGGCATTTAAATATTTTATAAGACTTGGCTTTTAGATAAGTTCAGCTAACTACACTAGAATTTAGCTTTCTCTCGCTCTCCCTCTCGCTCTCGCTCTCGCTCTCTCTCTCGCTCTTGCTCTTGCTACAATTGTGTTGCAAGCATTGGGTTTGTCCAACCCAAGCAATTGTCCGGTCAATCACTAGTTTGCCCGATGATTACGTGCGTGTTTACACACAGAGTCCAAAAAGGCGTTTTTGCTGCGCTTCGCTGGCTGCTGATTTAATATACATTTATATACATATGTACACACAATATATATATATATATATACTTGTACAAGGTCCGGCAAATACAACTATTAACTGTGTAGATGTGTGTGTGTGTGTGTGTGTGCTTGTGTGTGGATACATGTGTGTGTGTATTGTGATGTATCCAGCACTTGTGATAACACCACATCCCATCATCTCATCAACAATAACGAGCGACCGACATTTATATCTCTCTCTCTCTCCCCTCTCTCTCTCTCTCTCTCTCTCTCTCTCTGTCTCTCTCTCTCTGTCTCTCTCTCTCTGTCTCTCTCTCTCTGTCTCTGTAATAATAAAAAAAAAACGGGAGCAGTTTTCTGTATTCAGTTTGTGACAGAACACGAGTAGCGACAAACTGATCGCAAAACGCAACCAGAAACCAAAAAATAATAATAAATATACATATAAATATATATATATAATATATATATATATATATATAACATATATGTACAAATATTTATAACAAAAAGAATTCGCATAAGGGAGCAAAATATTCGATAAATGTTTATTTGATGCAAATGCAAAGTGCAAATGCAAACCGTCGAAACTGGATTGTGTGTAAAAACGCGTGTGGAATCAACTAATAAATTATTGTGTATTTGATATGCCCAGCCAATTGCTCGAATATTAATTGGCAAAAAACCAAAAAAAACAAAAAAATAAATAAATAAATAAAATAAACAAAATGTGTGAGCTTTTCATATTTGAAATGATTAAATTAAAATAAATATATACATATATACAAAAAGCAATTGCTCTGAACATTTCCAGATAGCTGTGGCGCTGTGACGCTGTGACAGCTGCCAAATATTGTCGCAAATTGAAATTAAGCCAGTTTTTATGCATTTAGGCCATAAAAACCATAATTGATAGGCCATTTGCGAATGGGTTTTAAATTAATTACAAGCAGTGCATCAGTTACTGTTGTTATTATTTGTTGTTGTTTTTTGTTTTTTGTATTTTGTTTTTTGTTTTTGTTTTTTGTTTTTGTTTTTCTGTCATTTGCATCCGCTGATAAGCTTTGCTTATCTTAAATGCAAACACGGCGCCAGCTATCCAATTAGCCAACAAAAATTATACAATTTGCTTTTAATTGTCAACAATGTTAATTAAACTTGATCCTTCAGTCGATAAACTTTATTGGTTCTATGCGAGAGGCTCGTCTGTGCAACGAGCAAAATATTGTCATCAATTTCGGCTGGCAACAAATCAAGTTATTCAACTTATTCCGTCCGCAAATCAGGCGCTAATTGGCCAAGTTGACAAGTTTCACACGCAAACCCCAAAAAAAAAAATTATAGTCAAGCTGCTAACTGCAAACACGAAAAGACAAACTAAATTCTATATAAATTTCAATTAGGCCCAAAAATATGTTGTTCCCTTTTGAAAACCGGTTTTTGGTTGATGTTTTCATTTTTTGCCGGCGCCAAATAAACGAACAAGATTATTCACAATTTACAAGTACAAATGAAAATTTACGATGCCAACTCCAAAAATTACTACAAATTTTGCTAGCAAATTTTGAATTTGGTCTTTGTTTTAGCTGCTCTTGGCTGAGAAATTTCCCTTTTGAACATTTTCAAATGGCTTAATAACTTCCCATTAGAAACAAAAACAAAAGTAAATAAAATAAATAAATAAATAACTGAAAAGATAACGGTAGCGTATTTGCTTTCTTTGCACACACACACACACACACAGACAAAAAAAAAACAATAAAAATAAAAATAACGAAAACAGTGAAAGAAAACAAAATTGCGGCAAAGCTGAGACTTTAGCCTTAACCTAAATTTACTTTTGTTGTTGTTGTTGTTGTTGTTGTTGCTAGGAGATTACTTTCAAGTACAAGTTGATTTATGATAAAAATTTGAAAAACCGAAAGCAACAAAAGAAAATGTCTAACCTTGTGTG